>JAFBJW010007502.1:4928858-5388881 GCA_016785235.1 Pseudorhombus dupliciocellatus
GGGGGGGGGGGGTAAGCCAGCATACTTCTGCTCCACTTCTCTGCTTCATTAATCATTTGCTGCCAGGGTAAGACACCTAGCGATTATTTATTTGCACTTCTCCACACAGAGGCTATCACAACACACAGGCCCGCAGGCTGCGGAGAACATTTGGGCGTGATTAATCAGTGAGCCGTCCGAAGAGACAGAACTCAGGGGGAGGGGAGGTCCAACACGTGTTTCTTAATCTTTCATCTATATTCAAGTCAATAGGCAACCCAGCAAAAAAAAAAAAAAAAAAAAACACAGAGGGGGGTCCGAGTCAGGTGGAATGAGCTGTGCTGTCGGCGAGGTGGCCATGATAGCAGATGTTGGAGCGGCGGATGAGGTGATCATTGGGATCGGGCGAATCAATAAACACATCACGGGTGCATATAGGAAGAATACCGACAGGAACACATGGGGGAAATGTGTCCCCGAGAGCCGCTGCTAAGACGCTAGTGACTACAACCGCATTATTCAAGCTAAGCAGTTTATCCTGTATCACACTCTCGTAAAGTCAGCCACAGAAATATACACTGCAGCGCTTGCTGGGCCACATAGAGCGTATGGGGATAATGGGATTTTTAGCACGCCGCAGCTGGCTTCCACGTGCTGGGTCGTGAACCGATTACAGGGTATAATCCGCCCCATTCAAGACGACGTCGCACGCAGAAAGCAGAAACACAGGGGAGATAAATCCTCCTCGCTGCTTTTAGTTTGATACAGCAGTTTTCTTTCACGTGTCCTGCACAAGCTGCTGGCTTGTTTCGTCTGTAATTGGACGACAGGAAGTCAAGGGCATAATGAAACTCTTAATCTCTCCTAGCTCTCTGGTGCAGATATCATGTGGAATATGTAGATCCCACATGCTGTGTTTATTCCACAGTCATACGTTTTAGTCTGAACTGGCAGAAACGGAGATTTTTTCCCAAACAATGACGTAGTCACACAAATGCTTGTTGACTGGGTCTTTTTGGAAGAAAACAACCAGCATAAGCCTTCCAGTGTAGAAAGCAACATGGGTAATCAATTACAAGTGCTCCCATTCTGTCCGAACCGGCACGTGCATGCCCAGTGTACGTGAGGGGCAGTGGGATGTGTTTTCATGCATACAACTGGATGCAGGGATGGAGATGTGGATAAAAAGACAAACAATAACATAGCAGCATGGATGTAGCCATAGTGTGCGTCCCATATAATAAAATGTGTTGAATAGATTCTGAAAAGAAAAGTGCGTTTTCAAGGTGGAATTGTTCAACTACTGAAGCTGGGGGTGACGAGGTAAACACTACAGCACCTGCCCTGACAATGGCCGTATCCTCAGTGGTAATCTACACTGAATCCGCATAAAGCTGGGCCCTTTCGCTTAAACTAACAGAACCATGGGGGTTCTGCAACACTGCTTGCTCGTGAGGAAATAAAGAGTGAGTGTTTGGGGAAATCAACCTAACGGCAGTGATTAGACAGCTATTGGTTATGTTGAATAGAGAGGGCCGTGGCTGAGGAGCAGCGATGCCTGAGAAGCTCCACCAGGAGCCACCTTTGTTTCTCCAGATTGTTCCACATATAAAAGGCAGCTCATGGGAGCAGAAGCCACAGGATCTATTCTGCATCTGCGCACAATAGCTCATAAAATTCTTCAACGCATATATTCCCCGCCACCAGCTATTGCGATTCTGCCGCTGCAATCTCGACCACTGCACAGAAGTCAGTGCAGTTGTAATGACAAAGATAATAGAGTCCATTTGCATGACTTTCACTGAGGGGCACTAAAGAGGTTTAGATGGCATCCCTCAGCCCCCACAGGCATGATGTATAATATCCATTCAACAGGCTGGAGGTTAGAGGATTTGCAGAGTCGTGCATGATAACTGAACACTAATGTACTGATCATGGGGCCCTGTGGGGGCTCTGAGTCGTTATACAGCGGAATGAGGAATCCTCGACGTGGGCAGGCAAACAGAGTTAGAAAAGGATTGACCTCTCCTGCCCACACGCAAATGTTCTAACACAGACTGGCTTTTTTGATCGTCCCTACCAACAGGCTGAAAGAGAAAAGGCGGCTCTATGTTCAGGGACAAGCCGACAGGACAGAGGTCACTCCTCCACATCCTCTCATTTCTCCACGTGTGAAAGGAATATGTCAGAAATGCGATGGCCACACACATCCCCCCCGCTCTGCCCTCCCCTCGGGGCTTAGTTCACGTGGACCTGGGGTGAGTGCACAGGCTTGAGTCAGCGCTTCAGCTCTTTGTTTGTCAGTCACCCCTCCGCTGCCCCCCTGCAGACTATCTGAGAGGACCAGACAGACTTCCTGACTCAGGCATTCATTTGGGGGCGAATGCGTTTATACCTCATGCAGGCATGCAACCAACCCTCTGCTTCTCTGTTACCCCCCCTCACTGGGATTCCAGACTTCCTACACTGTGTCACAACGCTGATCATCACCCGGGCGCTGCAGGGCCCTGCATGTGATCATATGCCAGTTGAACATTGACCAGGTTTTTTTCTGCAACAGTTCATAAACCTCTCAGTGCTAAATGTGCTTATTATCGGCTGATATAATCAGGATTACAAATGTTTTACTCTATAGTACCGGCTCCAGTGTTCTGTGCATACACTCCTGTGCTGCCATGTTGTATATGAGTCACTCAGGCTGCCTGAACACTCCCTGTCTGTGCCAGTTCGGCGATGCAGTAAAGAGTGATGTCCGTTACCTGAGAATCCTGCCGGCCTGTGAGTCAGAGGGAGGGTGGATGGGAGAATACAGGGCGGGAGCAGCGTGCATCCCTCTGCTGTAGACGCCGCAGGCTGCAAGGCCAGACTGCGTCTCCATCACCATCTCAGCCTTGACGGAGCCTGACAGAGTCTTGGACAGATTGTAACACCTGGGTTTATCTACCGGCTGCAGCCATCGTGTCAAGGCCTCTGCTGGAGCTGCTGCACAGAGCCAGCCATTAGTCCCATCAGCCTGACTATGGCAGGAAACTAGCAGCTGTTGCTTTATCCAACAGTAAACAAAGACAAATACCACAGAGCAGCTCAACCATCTTGACGACCACCCACTCAATACCTCTGATGAGCCATTCACTGCCCCTGGGCATAAATTCAACAGATTGATATGAATCAATTTGGTTTGTCGGGCTTTGGAGGTGGAGGTAGCATTAGCATTTCCAGTGTTTCCAGTGCTACTATACATTCTGCTCAGACTCTCGCTCGGTGGAGGAATCCATCTCCAGCAAAACCATTACCCTCTCACCTCCGGGGAGCAGACAGTCCGAACCCGGGCTGAAGAGAGCTGTGCGTCCCACAGAGCGGAAGAGAGAGAGAGAGAGAGAGAGAGTGACACAGAAACAAGAAAAGGGAAGGGAAAAAACAAGAGCCATCACAGCTCACTGGGCAGAATGAAAAAGCAACACACAGATGTGCATTTTGCAACAAAAAACCCACACACAGCAGAGGATCGCACATCGAGTGAGGGCAGAGTTGTTTGTGTGCAGCATCGCAACTCACTTGACTCCCATGGCGGTGACCGCGATATTCTTCTCCACAGGCGCAGACCTCCTGCTCGGCCCGATGCTGTCAGAATGAGGCATCAGCCTGGGCGCTCCATCGGAATGAAAACATCTACAAGCATATCTGTCCCACTTAGCCACCGTCCCGTTCTGTCTCTTTATCCCCCTGCCACGTGGGGAGTGCTCAGAGAGACCACTCTGCTCCACATAATCTGCCCGCCCTATTTGTCAGCGACAACGATGCCTCCTGTCAGTCACGGCGCAGCCAACCAAACGCAGGTCTGCCGGCCTCATGGCTCAAGCTCCTAACGACCCCATCATAAAAGTTTCAAGTGGTCCTTTACGAACAAACAGGCAACTCACATGACTAAATTCAGTGGTTCAGAGTAGGGCTCATTCCTCCATGAACAGTCCCCATAAATCCTATCAGGCTCAGTACATTTCACACCATCATACACATGGTAAAAGGTAAATGGACTGTTTTAATCCATGTACACTTACTGACCACTCAAAGTGATATAGAGGACAGCACATTCAGACTCTACTATTCATAGACTAGAACAGTCAACAGGGACGTTTCTGTTTGAGTTTGTTCCCCAAGGAAACTTGGGAGTGCAGACTGACGGACTCCCTGGTCCTTCTGACTTGGTTTCCATAAAGATCCATTCATTTTTCCCTGGCTTAAAACATGAATAACAATAAATCAAGAATCCTAGATTCTCAATCGGATCCGGAAATGTCCAATATCCCACCAACAGAGGTGAAAATGAAGGTAACAATGGGCTGCAGAAAGTCATGCAACATCAGCATCATGCAACACCTCCTCTTTGCAACACGCTGGACTCAGCACCAAAAAGATGCCTTTTCATCCCTCTGACCAAATTATAGTCCAGTAGGCAGTCTCCAAAATCAGCCACATTTTATTTTCACAAGCTAATGACTCGTTTCTATGGTTACTCAGCGCAGCCCCAGGGGATAAAGGGCCGAGCGAGTGTTGCTGACACAAAGGCCGGAGAGAGAGCCTCGACTGAGCGGGCCTGTAGCCGCTGCCGCAATTACGGGAGGATTCCTTCTCCACAATCACAGTCATTACTGCGCAAACGCTCACCTGGGCAGCAGCTGTGGGGCGGACGATGAGCGACCCATTAAAGCACTTCCTCCTGACACTCCTTCAGGGCCGCATTCCAGCAAACAGCTGTCCGCCCTGCCCCTGCAAACAGCCCGGCCTGTGCCACCTCTTAAGTCTTTAATGCCCCAGAAACCTTCCACTGACTTGTTGAGTCGGCAAATTATTCCGTAGCACTCTATTCATTACCTGGCCATATCTTCAGAGTGAGTAAATCAATCCCCCCTCTGGTGTATGATTAGTGTGAGGTGTGCAAACTGAAAAAAAAAAAATGGACTGCATCCCCGCCTGCCTCTGAACAAACACAAACAAGGGAGCAACAATAGGCCGGTGGAAAATGTCTCGCGCAGAAATGAGCACGAATGGACCCCAAGCTGAGCAGTCGGCTCAGTCTGAGGAACGGCGCCGAAGCAGCGAGCGGTAAACACACCGACGCAATCAGCAGGTGTTAATGGAACAGAGGGATGGGCAGAGGGACGTGCAGAGCGGCAGTCGGCCACGGCGCCGAGCCCCTGCTGCGAGCGCCGCCTGCTTTCGCTGCACAACGCCGTGTCAATACAGTAATCATATGCGCTGTCACAAGGCAATCAGTGCTTAACATGCTAGTCAGCTGAACACATGGCTCTAAATTCATTAGCCCCACCCCCCAGTAATGCACTGTTGTCCACACTTAACGATATGCGCACACACACGCACCCTCCAGTCGGAGTTTGACCCTTGACTCTTCCTGTCTCCTTGCGACTGTATCGTCCCTCTAATTATCAGTGGGCCATTACTGGACCTCCCCTCTGGGGGGGGGGTCATCTCAGTCTCAGGTGACTTTCAACAGGAAGCATCGGCACACAACTTCATGTGATCTTTCCTTCCTATTTTCTAAAAAAAAAACAGAGGCATCACATGATGAGATTCATGGTCGGGACCCTCCATGGTGATTTGCTTCGGGCAACAACAAAGAGACTCGCCGCCCTTAAGACTTCGACATGTAGACACACAGCCTCGCAGCGATTGGGGTGAACAGTGGTGATAATTATGCGAAAACACTTAGTAATTTGTTCCCTTGAATTAATAACTATCACCTTCAGATTATTAACGGTCCCTCCCCAATTAGACTTCACACAAATTACTCCAACAATCTCCTCAGGTTCTAGAAGTTTTAGGGATGCATTTGAGGTCCAAAAGGGTCTAAAAGTCAGAAATGAAATGAGGAATATGTTTTACTCGATATGTTTTGTATGATCACCTAAAAATAATATGTTCCTGCGAGATGAGAGATCCTAGAGAGATGAGGGTATGTTGTTTCCTTCCACACTAAAGCCTCTTTTCTAATGATGCCACAACCTGCTGACAACACCCACCATCTGCCTTGTGCATGGGAAGGATGCAACCAACCTTCACTTGTGTGTAAAAAATAAACAAATAAATAAAAACGGAAGACGGAAAAGGGTTTTCAGTTGATCACACTCTCAAGTCCCTACAGCCTACGCACTGGTTCTTTTAACACATAACACTGATAGCATTTTGAAATCAACACATCGGATCCTCTCAGCTGACTTGTTCAGAGGAAAAAGAAAAGAAAGGCTTGATTGAGTAGTTTAAAGTCACAAATGATTTATGTCATCGGGGCCACGTTATTGATCTGTGTCTCTGACCTGCTGAGCTCTGTGGTTACCTCATCAACCTTCCTGCCGAAATGATTTTTCAACTCACTACACATCTTTAATGAAACAAATTAAATGCCTTTCTAAGCAGTTGAATGCTTGACTTATTTTCCCAATGAAAAATTAAACAATGAGTGCCTTTTGTTCGTCGTCCTCTTCTCTTTTGCTCCGCAGCAAACTACCTAGAGCAGCTTGACTCCAGCTAATTGTGTTCTAATTAAAATTTCATCTCTGAGTGGAACGGTGTTAGTGAATGTCAGACAAGTGTCTGTGGAGCCTTCTCCACCCTCGTGGGGTGGAAAGTGCTGTTTGGTTATTCTGCGCTTACATCCTGGGCTCTCAGGATTTACACGTGCACGCCGCTAATTGTATCTTTCGAGAACAAAAAGGAATAGTAATCAGATAAGAGTTTTCAATCAAGTCGAAAACATGAAGGATGCTAATGTCAACACTTTATTTTTTTTTCCAGGCGGGGCGCTAACAGAGCAGAAAGAAAACACGGGAGTCTGTTGATTGATTTTTTCTTATCTTTACGTTAAATTTCAATCAGCAGTGATACTATAATAATGAAACAGACTGTGATGATGATGATGATGATGATGAGGATGTTCATGTTGCAGACGACAGCTGCACGGGGTCAGGAAGTGGGCGGTTTCAAATCAAGCACAGTGCATCTCCGCCACCTTTATTGCAGCGTCGTGCGAAGCTGGCCCCGTCATCGCTTCTCTGGGCCAAGTTAAACACCACATTCTTGGCAGCGGAATTATCTCCGGGATGAAATTAAAAGGTGGGACACTTAACTGCACTTCCACGTACTGCCTCCCCTCCGCCCCAACATGACCTGCTGCGAGGAAAAAACAAGTCCGCCTCCCTCCTTTTCCCCTGGATTGGCCCGAACTGTGGCTAGACACGGCTCTTTATACGCTGCTCTTTTAGAGCTCAGGTCCAAAGAAAACACAAGAACCAATAAATCAGTGTCAGGAATTAACCCCGTCCAGCAGAGGGGCCACACCTTGGTGTTTTTCAGACCCACTGCTCCTGGGACGGGAAGCGAGATCCACAGGAAGTTGCATATTTAGTGGAATGTCAATTACATTCTAGTAGCAGGTTTACCCTCATCTAAACAAACCTGTGTATATAAAAAAAAGGCATAAAATAAAATAGTCCAAATGCAAAAAAAAAAAAAATCATAGGGGAATATCAAAGACATTTTTTATTATTTTTTTTAACAATGAGGTAGAACTGTTAATGACAGTGTTTACACAACACTGCCCTCACCGGTGGAAGTTGAGTCATGGCCAGACAGGAAGCTAATGCAGGTGACTGCGTCATTGTTTCTAAATGTCTCTGCTCTACCCATCCACCTTACAATGCAGCATGGGACTCGTATTAGGGCTGAAAACTCTGGGGCAGTGGAAACAGCAAGCTTAAATGTGGCCCAACTAAAGCATGAGAACCAATAAATCAGCATCAGAGCAGAGAGCCTTGGTGTTATTCAGACGCTGCTCTTCTCACAGGAAGCAAGACGCGTATGGGAAGTTTCACGTTTGGTGGAATGGAAGGAGGCGGCCCCACGCAGTCATTCTCTGACCTTGTGGAAGCTGGCAAAGACAAACTCAATTTGGGGGCGCTCGGAGAAAAAAAAAAAAAAAAAAAAGAACCTAAGCTCCACACTGATCCCCCTTGGGCTTCCTGTCACACTCCACGAGTCCCTTCACCTCCCGTGGTGCGGAGCTTCAATGGCCCCATGCATCATTCTCCGTCAGCTTCTCTTTCGCCAACATTCATTATGGCACAGCGTTCCTCAGAGAGAGAGAGAGAGAGAGAGAGAAGAGGCAGGGAATGTATGCACTGACCAGTCTGCCAGGGAATCTATCAATGACAATGCAGCACATTGCACCAGCCGTCCACCTGCCTGGAGAGGGTGAAGTATTCTCCGGGGCAACAACAACACCAGAGCCAAGTAGCGTTGGAGGAAAAAAAAAAAAGAAGCCTGAGAAACACCCAAGACAAAATGGTTCCACCAGCAGAATGAGAAGCCGCGCAGGAGGATCCAACAAAACACGGAGGAAAAGTAACTAAACACGAAATACCTCAGGACAATGCGCAGCTTTAACCTAAGCCCCTTTTCAGACACTCCCTCCTCATATTGAATTATGTAATTCTATTAACCATTCATGGGCACTGGTGCCTGTAACCAAGGGTTCATTGAGTCCCATGATGGTGAGTGTCGTTCAACCATGGCAACAACAACATCTCCGTGGAATAAGTGCCCCACATGGACGTTAACACCATGAACCATGACCTTCTGAAGGCATGTCTGTACACACCTCCTCTCCAGCTCTCTGTACTGTACACACACACGCACACTTGAATGCATGCAGGTGTGTTATGCACACAAGCTCACATAAACGCCAAACACCTCATTTACCACCACAACAGCTCAATCTTATCTCTGTATGATTTGACAGGTCGGGGGCGCGTGGGGGTGGGGGGATGATGGTGGTGGGTGCTTACCTAATGAAGAAGGAGGCTGCTGCAGATGAGGAGGGGGCGGGGGAGGCTGCGGTAACGTAGACGGGCGCAGGGAGAGCCGCTTGGCTGGAGCTCCCCAGTCGGCAGGGCGTCAGGCTGCTGCTGCTCGTGGCGGTGGCGGCGGCGGTCATGGTGGTGACCGGGGCCTCTGACGCTGTGACAACCATGACTGGATCCGCCGTCAAACCCGGGGCCTGTTGACACGCAGATACAGAGATAAGACCACAACCGACGCTCACAGGTTTCGCCACTCCTGCCCACCTCCCTTCCACCTCATTTACTTTCCCTCAGCCACAGATGGACGGGCAGCTGCTGCGGCCAGCTCCAGTCAGCGGCGGTATCCAGAGAACGGGGAGCACCTCCGCTCCATTCATTGATTCTGGCAACGCTCGCCGGCTTGATCTGGTTATAGCCTACTGTAATTAAGTGATAACCCACATTTAATTAGTCATTAAATCAGAGGCATTTTACTTCACTCTGCTCCCCATTATACATGTACCTCCACGACCAATTTGGCAGTTTACCCAACAGGAAAGAGGAACACGCCGTTTCGCACGTCAAGTCGAAACTATCTACTTGCAGCTTTCAGAAGGGAGAAACAATCAACACGAGAGGTATTTACAGGATAGTTTCCATGTTTATTAGGTATCGGAGCTGTGGTTGCACGGGCACACCCTGCTCTGGAAGCTTGGTAATTGAAGAGGAGCAAAATAATGTGAGATGCTTCACTCCAGCCCCAGGGCTTCGGTAAGTGATGCCAAAGCTACACTGGGGCAATCACCTGTATGACTATAAATATTTTGATTTTATATATGTGCTGCAGCAGGTCATAAATAGCTAAATTAGTTTCAACAAAAATCTGATTTCAAAAGGCTTTAAAAGCAGTTTAACGTTCAAATTGCATCACATGCATATGATCATGAAAACCCAGCATTGAGGATGAAGCTTAGCATCGGTATGGAGCTGTCTTAATGCAGAGCAACAGATATACAGGCCAGACAAAAAAATAGAGGCCGCTCACACACTGACCCCTCCGGCCCTCTGTTTCTGTTTCCAGGACAAAGGAGCATCTCAGCTCAGCCGGGGCTCTGGAGCCGGCTCCGGGTTACTGATTGCTCACGGTCCAGCACAAGGGGCGCACCGAGCTGATTGCATGAGCCACAAGCAAACTCTGAGACTACGCTGCGGCTTGAGTCGCCACACTGACAAAAGGTTAATCCCCAGCGGAGCCGCTGGTTTATCCTGCAGGATGGTGATCAATGGCGGCTGACAGGAGGGAGCACTCTGGGTTTTCAGATATTAAATAAATAAAAGGTCAGGGTTTTTCTGAAACACCTTTACAACACTTTCACTCGAGCATTACGTAATCTGCCCCAACTTTCCAAAGGCCGCTTAGGCCGCCTGCATATTTGCCACCTGGGTGTTTGTCCCACATTCATGTTTGGCAACTAAAATAACATCCTTTACAATCTTTTTTTATAAAGTGTGGGGCCTACCACTATCGGCCATTTGTCAGCACAGGCCGACAGCTGTGCTATTTATACACAGGGCCTGACATGTGAACGCTATACATCAGAATGTGAGGACATACTTACATTCTGACGTTCACATGAGAGGCTTGGCTGTTGCTCTGCCATGCTCGCTTTACATGCACTACAATGTGTTGCTGTATTAAAGCTCTTTAATGCGTCTTTTCCCAGAAAAAGCTCCGCTGACACGCAGAGGACCTGCAGAGCGGTCACATATCATGAATTCCCACTTCTCTCCTCTGAGCTTGTTATCTGAGTTTAGAATCGACATTCTTGCTCCGGAGCTCTGGAGTTTTTGGCTCTCTGGAGACTTCATCACGGAGGCTAAGTCAGATGTTAAGCTGCCGTGTGTGAAGTTATGACATGAGAGGAACACCGTGGAAAAAAAAAAGAAAGGGGGCTGAAATGAGCCAAGAGCAGATCCTCGTGCAGCCGCCGGAGCAGAAAGCCTCACGCCATGCGGGTGCGAGTGCCAGGTTAGGAACTCAATGCATACCGGGAAAGTAGAGCCATTACACTCTGGCATGAAACAGCGCGGCGCTCGACACGCAGCCGAACAGGAAGTTGACATGTATAGCCCGTCGGATCTGTCACCTGAGTGTTGCTTTTCAAAATCAAGTGACAACAGATTTCCAGGAGCAGAGAGGGACAGCTGGTCACAGGTGGGGCTGCGCTGCGGCCTCAGAATCAAACGCACACTCTGGAGCCCAAAACAGCACCTATCAAAGTGTATTCCCCTCGGTATTGAGCCAGGGGACTTAAGCCCCTCGGCCAAGCTGTTCTCTGCAGCCTTGGACCCTCATTCTGGCTGAAAAGTGCGCTCTATCCCCCAGTCAGGTAATTAGGCACTGTCAGTGGAGCCATGTGTGCTCGGCCGTTTACACTGAGAGTCAGTAATGAGCCGGCCTTCCATCCTTTAACCCCCAGCCCTCACTGATCCCTTTGCCACTGTAAAGAAAAGGCAGAGAAACGAGAGGGGGGGAGACGTGGAGGTAATAGAAAAAGTGTGTAAGAGAGTGGAAAGAAAGAAAAGAGACTGATGGTAGCATGAGGTAAAGACAGCAGACCAGCATCCCATCAGTGGACCACCAACCCCCCACTCCTTAACACCAATAGGACTCCCCTGTGACCTCTGACCCCAGCGGTCAGCAGACGATTATTGCAGAGGAGAAATGGGCCCCGTGTTAATCTGCCTGTCAGGCTTAGCCCGGCCTCTCTGCCCAACAGAAACCAGTGATGGACTGCTAACAGCACCGGAGCCTGACCAGGAGAGGAAAGAGAAAATACGCCTTTGTGTTGACAGAAACCGTCCACTGGCCTGAAGCTAATATCCAGACGTTGCAATTCTAATTGACTGAGGGAGGGAGCGGCGTCCGTCTCTTTCCTGCATCGCTCTCTCTTGTCATCATCACTCTCGGTGGCACGGCGCCACGCGCGCCCAGCTGCACCAGAGCAGCGGCAGCCAAGATCATCTGCTGGGCTTCACATTAATGGCAAAGGAGCGAACACGCCAGCAACGGAAACTCTCATAGGTTAAGAGGGCTCGGTCTTTGTAGACACAAGTGGTTCAGGATCTAAGAGAGAATCGCAAATTTGGGTCAATTGGTTACTTGATTTGAGAATTTTTCTGCTTCTAATGTGTTTTTTTTTTCAGTCCATGTATTAACGTGGATGAAATGGCTACTTCCCAAAAGTGAGGCCAACGCGTCTCAGTCGCCACCCGCTGGCTGGCTGCAGTACATTATAAGGTTTTCATGGATACATTTTATTGATTAAAGGTTCTTTTTCAAAGGGAATAAAAGAATAGTAATGTTTATCGAACCTGAGGTTTCGCGTTGAGTTCTCTTCTCTCTTTCATAGAGTGCTGCAGAATTCCAGGCAGCGGCATGAAACAGTGTCGACCAGTTTACAAAGAGGGAGTCAGATAGCTTCAGTTCCAGTGACCACAAACATCATTCCAGATGCTAACCAGAGCCTTTTCCCAAATGGAAGATTCAAGGTGCCCTATAATGGGCTGTGTGTGGGAGCGCCCCAGGCTGCTTTTTATTCTGCACACACAGAGTCCAAAGCGTCTTTGTCTGAACAACGCTGCCTGCTCTCCCTACAAAGCAACCAAGAGGGAATCGTGAATTAAAACGAGTGCCTTTCGGCTCACTGTTCGCTCCCAATCCTCGCAGGCTGCTGTGGGTTTTTGTCACTCTGAGAGATCTGGCTTTAATGAAAGAAACAAGCTTGAGAAAATAAAACCCTTGTCTGCTGAATGTGTAACTTTTGAGTCCTGAAGGGACGTCTCTCACAGCCTGAGGAGGGCCCGGGCCTCAGCTATGTGGCATCGAGGAAACTCATCGCAGCTCCGACGGCCACTAATTGCCTTTAGACACATGGATAGAGAACACGAGTCAGCCTCTCCCTTCTGTGCCAGGCTGTTTGATTTGCCCTAGATTGCATACATGCAGTTAAAAGCTTTTGATGGCCCCACATAAACCAGCTCTACAGGCAACTGTTGACATTAAAGGGAGGAGTGAAATCTGTCTTCAATTTCCAAGCTGAAAGGAAGGACGAGCACTGCCAAGACCCATAAGAGACTGCGGTTATCAACCCAGTTAGGAGTGAAGTGGCTAAATTTACAACTGGTGGGAAATATGAAAGTGCAGGCGTTGGACGATGTTAGTGTACAATGTCAAGTCCTAATCCAGATGCAGTATGTCAGGAAACAGAAATGCGCGTGAGAAATCAGTCAACGCGTTTCGACAAAACCTGCAAAGATGAGCCACTAAACGGCTGAAAGTCATAAAGAAGGTACAGCGAGGCTGATAATTAGCTCCCATGACACTGAGGGCCAAACCCAGGACCTTTGAAACTCTCTAGACATCAAACAGACTAATGCTTATCCAACATGAGAGAAGAGTTATGGTGGCGCTGTGGGGTGGTCATTTCAAATGCCCTTGAGGAGGAGGTCAGCAGATTAGTGTTGCAATGACCTCTGACCCCGAATCACTCAGGCTCCTTCACCACAGAGGAATGAGGGGTCAGCACTCCTGCAGAGCTCCGACTCCCAGATTCTCTGCAGGGCGCCATCGTCCCTAAAAGGTCTGAAATGTAACTAATGTATTGACAAGACTTGACCTGACACGCACTGTGTGCAGAGAAGAAGGGTGCTGTGCCATTATTAATGTCAACTGGGATGAAGAGGGAAGTCAAGTAGCCTGGGTTTTCATTACAGCATATTCTGAACAATGAGGGGAAGTGAGCTCAGTCTACTGCTGCTTCCAAACGTATGAAATGATTGTGATTAAAGTTGTACCGGTTTAGGCTGAGGCATGAAGTTGTTGACCCTGGAGATGCTCCACATGCCCTCGAGGTACTGCTGAGCCTGGATGGTGACGGAGCTCAGGGACCCGGTGATCTGCCCTCCTGCCACCGTCACCTGGACGCTGGGCCCCGAAGAGACCGGGGGGCTCTGAGACCAGCCCGGCACCCTGCGCCTCTCCCCCAGGGACAGGACACTTTGCGTGATGGTTTGGCCTTTGGACAGCTGTTTTGCACGGACACCTGAGGACGACACGGTGAATCTGGGAGGCTGCGGTAAAAACGAGGCGGCGGGCCGGGCCGCCATGTCCGGGCTGAGGGCGAGGACGGGAGCACCGAGCGTCTGCAGGGCCTCCTGCCTCAGCTGGTGCAGAGGCGTGGAGCACACCTGGCAGCAGCTGGCACCGACGTCATGGGTCCCAGGTGTCTGAAGCTGCTCCAACAGAAAAGTTGCATATCCAGGGTCCTGCGGAGGAAACAAAGGGGTGGCTGTAACTCCACACACACGATATGGCCACACACACAGACACACTTAACGCATGTAAAACATTGATTTAAAGCGAATCGCTCGTCTGCTCGTTCGAAAGGATTTCCTGTGTGTTGTTCACATTTTCCATGTGCGTCAGTGATCTGCTACCAGTGTGGTCTCTGGCTGCCCTCTGGGACCCTCACTCCCTGCCTTAACCACTTCCCTTTTTTTCAGGATGGCTGTTTGTTTGGACTGAGAGGCTTCGCCTGCATGCAACTTTAGATTGTTGATCAGGTTAATCAGGCGTGTGCTTATTTCACAGAGTCCGCTGGGACCAAAACAACACGAACGTGAGGGGGAAACTTAGCTCGGAGGGATTAGCCAGAGACCCCACAGAGGCATTCTACTCTAAAATAAACAAAATGTGTATTTTATTTATTTTGTGAAGCTTCACAAACAAAAAAAACAAAACAGGCTGTGAATATCCCAGCTAGTTACTGCTTTTCAAGACGTGGAGTCCAGGAGAGTTTTGTCCTTTTGATTTGTCTCTGAGAACGACCCCCAAGGGCGTCCAACTCTGCTAGGGAGGAATGACAATAGACAGCAACAGCTGAGCGGACTCCAGCGCCCACAGCTATACAATTTACATACGATAAGTGTCCCCAGCATGAAAACATATGATGCGCCACCAAATGTGATAATAACTAGCTCCTCCAGGAAGCCGCCAGGATGCACACGGCTTTCAGAAGTTTGCCAAATCAAATCTAAGTAACTTTCTGATTTTACTGAAACACACACACACACACACACACACACACACATCAACAAGGCAGTCTCTTAAGAGGCATTAAGGGGCACAAGGCCTCTGCCCACTGGAGTCATGGCCTGAGACAGGAGCCCACAGCCGATACATAAATGTTTATGAGGCCTTTGCTCTGTGGAACCTCCGAGGTGATCAGGAGGAGTGAAGCGGCGGGGAAACAACAATCCACTGCACTAATGCAGCGCCACTTAATACAGCTACAACCCAGAGACCATAGAGACGCGGGGCGAGGGACTGTAAATCACTGCCATATGAAAGCAGCTCAATACTCTGTGCCTACACACACACACACGGAGTATGTATGAACAATATGGTCACATAACCTTCCTCTATCCTCACTGGGAAAAGATGCATAGTTGGTTTCAGTCCATTTCTGAAAATACAGGGAAAACTCACGTCGGCTGGATTGCACTGACTGCACCCATCATCTCCATCTCATCACCTTACTTACGGGACATTCATGAGTTGGACTGTGACTGAACTGGCCTGATGTTAACTGAGCCGTGGTGGTAAATGGTCGACTACACCGGCTACTTACTTTACACATGGTCGGGCACGGAAAGGATGCAGGCTCAACTAAGGAAAACACTTAGGGGTCAGGGATTCTCATAAATCTGAGCAGGAATGAGGATGCTGATGGGAGATCCAGAGCAGTAAGGGAATGTTTATATATATATAAATGAGCGGTGGACTGAAATGTAAGCAGCTTAAAACAGACATATGATAGAGCTTCGATTGAGCTTTTAGTAATCATATCTAACTGCTGCTTGATCCTGACCGCGTGAGCCGATTCCATCGTTGCGCTCAGGCAAGATATTTATGCACAAGACAGGAGAGTTCGGCTGAAATAACGTGAAACAGCCTGTGACAAATTGGTGTGAAAAGGGAAACAGAGCTACAGAAAAGAAGAAAACACAGCAGCCTGATATCGTCCCTGCACCGGTCCAGTTTGGTTTCACGTGCGTGCTTCCCAGACAGGAAATTAAAGCCACGTCACAACCAGTCAACTCCGCCCTTCCATCACCCCGACACCCTTTACCCTCTCAGACCAGCCCTAACCCACCTCGGGGCACGGGTAGATGGAAGAAATCAATCCCCCCACCCCCCACCCCTCCCTCTCCATGCATTGTTAGGTGTTGATTTAGGGGAGCTAATAAAAAGACACACAAAGCTGCGACCATCTGCTATTCAGTTAGCATTCTGGAGGTTAGAGAGCGGGCTGCTCCTGTAAAGCTGTCGGTGAGCTTAATGCCCGGCGGAGTGAATAAAGGGTCACGGCCACAAGGCTTATGGAGATGATGGGGGGCGATGATGACGATGTCAGGCATGTGAGTGTGGGTATGGTGAAGCAGAAGGCCACAGAGTCCATCTATAGGGTCGCAGGAGAGATAAATATAGGATGTAATTCACATATCACTCAGGGAAATCAGGTGAAAAGTGGTGCGTTGCTTACGCAGTTGACTCTTGCGTTCAATCTAACAGCTTGAGAGCTTGTGCATGAGCATTAAAGTGGAAAACGGGAAACATATGAGGCATGAGTGCAGCCAGCCTGGAAGCCATATTGTTTCTTTTATGATCCATATGATCTATTACTGACAGGTGCAAGTGGGTGGGAAGAGTGGCGCTGCTGCACAGAGAAGAACGCAACGCGCTGCATCGACACAATTTGAACGTACAAAACATTTCTGACGGCGGCGAAGGGCGCGGCTACTTCAGGGCTCGTCCGCCCTTTAGTTCGGCACAAGCGGAGGATGATTTTGGTTTTTCAACCCGAGGACTGATATCTCGCTGAGAGAGGCTCAGAGTGCACAAGTGAGGATGAGAGGACAGCATGGGGGGGGGGGCACAGGGCGGAGGGAGGAGGTGCAGGCCGAGGTTGTGGCCCTTGCCTGGAGGGTTGTGGGTGGTTGTGTTGGTTTACTGCCTGTCAGCGGTGATCTTTATTAAACTCTGGGGAAAAATGCAGTCAGATGCGGTGCCCTTATTATGGAAAGGAGGTCTGCACTGCGAGCACACAGGGGAGAGCGAGCCCTGCATGTGCCTGTGGAATGAGCCCTGCACAGCCCTTAGAGACCCAAGTTTGTCGTGTCCCTCACACTAACTGTGATGAAAACCAGGGCAGCCGCGGCAGGAGAGAGCGCCACCCGGCTAACTGACTGTCTCTTTGGCTTGATGGAGAGTGTCATCGCAGACAGGCCCTGCCCAGAGGCTGATGGAAACAAGCTCAGCCGTAGCCACTTATGGATGAGGGGACAGGGAGGAGGGAGCGCATGATTTCTCTCCGGTGCAGACACAACCTGGCAAACTCAAACATTCAAATTTCCTTAAAAAAAAAAAAAAAAAAAAAAAAAAAAATCACAGCTCATTTGCCTCATCTCATCTGCTACCGTTCTCTCTACCCAGACAATGTGGAGCTGCCAAATCCGACCATTTCCGTGTTCGGCTTCTGATGCATCTCGCTTGTGGGGCACTGGCCTAGATATAAATCAGGCTGAGGTCACAGTGATTTGAAATGCATGAGGCCCCTCGCTGTAGCCGAGACACTTTTAGGCACGCTCCATTGAAAGTAAAATACTCTGGGAAAGCATATTTTCTATTCCAGTTGAGCCCAGCAGATGATTCCCAGACATGAAAGCTCCACTGAAACGGTGTCAGAAAGAGAAATGAAGCAAACGTCACATCACGTGCACGTCTGTGATGAAAAAGAAATCAAGAAAATCAAGGCGAAAGTTGTAGCCTGCAGAACCGTTTTACAGCTGCCAGCGCCGTGGCATTCTGCTGGATACCGTCACCATCTGATTTCTAACATGTGTCACTGTGCAATTTGCCCGGAACTGACACCGCAGCAGACTTTTCCTCGATACTGTTCATTAGCGGAAACACAAGCCCGTGGTACTCGTGAAAGTTGACTTTACGATTAAGCAGCTCGGTCGGTTTTCCTTTCCTTCCTTCCCCTTCCCCCGCGTCTCCTTCATTATTCTATCAGCGCAGAAACATTCCTCAAAATGAGTCAGGGCACACCATGCTGCTTTATATCTGTCGGCACTAAACTTTATTCACACCAGCACCAGTCCTGTTTACACGTCACCGTTCCTGAGTACTTCCTATGACTGCATTTCTTGTAAAATCCAGACCACACAGCAGCTGCCCAATCCGGTGCCCTTTCAACTCCTATGAACCGGCTTCCCTGTAAGGAGCCATCTCTGTTTGCTTGGCCTGAGACAATGTTGACCCTAACCACACACCGTCTACATAGGGCTCAAAGGGATTGCCCCCCCCCCCCCCCCCCCCCCCCCCCCACGGTTCCAGATCCCGGGGAGAGGACGAGAGCTTCCAACAGGCCTGCTTTCCCACAGGTAGCCCCTGCTCGCTCTGACAGCCAAGCCGGAGAAAAACGAGCACAGCTGCTGGCCTTTCCCCGGGTGAGCGCAGGGCATTAAGACCCATTACGTTCCCAGGATAAAAAGCAACACATCCAGTGGTGTAATCGCCTTCTGCCCCCGACCGCCCCTCCACACCGGCCACGTGGACTCAGATCCCCCGAAGAGCCGGGGGGCCCGTGACTCTGATTAGATATCTGGTATGTGCTTTTAGTGCCGCAGCAGATCTCGGATGCAGACCATTAAATTTAACCACTGCCTGCTCGGAGGCAGAGAAGACAATGACTCAGGATGTCACACTAGCGTACTACTTAAGTCTGTGAGAACCAAATCTGGACGAACACGAAACGGGACGGCTCACCAAATCACATCCAACAGATGTCTGCCCCCGCCCCCCGCCTCCTTTCGGTCAGTCTGCTGACTTGACAAGATTAAACAAATCCGCAATAAGACGTTCAGCAAACAAAGCAGGAACCGCATCTGCAGGAACACAAGTACACTGTCATTACCTGGCTGGTAATACTTCCTGAGACCATAAAGCACACAGCATTCCCGGAGTGAAGTCACTCGTCCTGCATCGCTGTGTGAACTCTGGCTGCCTCATTTTCTCATGTCAAACCTTCTCTTGATTAGAGCACAAAGAGAGTCCATCAAATAATAATGAAACGTTTTGTCATTTTTTGCCAAAGTGGACTGTAGTACATCGGAGCATACGCTGTGTTTACAAAATGCATTCTATTCTTGTTGTTCCCAGGGCTGCTGTAGACTGAACACTGTTGGTGGATCGATAATGAGCCTTTCACTGACACGTCAATATCGGCATATATATTGGGTCCTTTTTTATTCTAAAGGACACACAGTGCAGAAAAGATGGGGTGGGGGAATTTATCACGGCCTGAAACACACCTCTTTGTCATAAGGGTTTCATAATAACATTTTATATATATATATATATATATATATATATATATTCAAAATCTGCAATAACAAAAGATCAAAACAGTACAAAATGAAGACACGCTGATACTTTCTAATGCTGACTTGGCCAAACAGAGTTCACGACATCAAATTTTCCCAACAGAGATAAGACATCATTACTGAGCTCTGCAACAGTCTCCAAGACAAACTGCTTACTCACAAAGTCAACAGCACATCTCTGTGAGCAAACTCCCCTGTCTTTAGATCAAACATGATTACCTTGTTTAAAGAACGTCCATCAGATTGGTGGGTTTTTTTGCATTAGTTATTCCCCGAAATGCTCAGTCGTGTCTCCGAGCGGCGAGCATCTGGTCGCGAGGAGCTCGCAGAAACAGATGTCAGTCTGTCTGCCCCCTGTGTGATTTAGCCCTCTCCTCCCTCAAACCTCCCAGTGAACTGCTGACAGAAAATGCAAATAGGCTTTACCTCTCAGTGACACTTTCAGCACGTGAGAGCACCACCTGTCCAGAACATCACCGTGACACGTCCTCCGGCGGACAACTACAGGGCGGAGCAAAGTCTGCAGTCAGCCGGGGCTCTGCTTGAAAATGCAGTTGTCACCTTTTTTCGTGATAAGATCTGCTGGGATGTGTCTCTTGTTATGGGGCTGTGACACTGCTCAGTGTGAGCGTGCACTACCTGCAGCTCCACGAAAAACAGATGCTGCTGTCAGTCAAAAACAAAAAAGGCCGCAGATCTCACTGACCCTCAGGTTAAACAAAAAAAAAAAAAAGACACAGTCACTCATGACTCTGCGAAACCAGCGTGATCTCACCGATGACCTCACGCGGCGTCACTGCTCTTGTATGGTCGAGCCACTTGAATGTGAATGTGTGTGGGAGCTTGCAGCTGCTCACACTGCGGCAGAGGGAGACGCGGGTTTTCATAGACGTGCTCACAAGACCAGGCTACATGAAAGGGAGGAATATGTGTGTGTGTGTGTGTGTGTGTGTGTGTGTGTGTGGCTGCCTCGTTACACCACACCCATCCATCACCCGAGCCTTTCACCACTTGGCCAGTTAATTACCTTTTCCTGTTCACTCGCACACATAAAGAAAACAAGCCCTGTTCAAACTGTTTGGACAGACTTCACTCGCCCCCCCCCCCCCCCTCGCCTTCCACCCCCCCCCCCCCCCCTCTCTCTCTCTCTGAGGACGAAAGGCAGCCGTCACTGCCTGAGCCCCAGATCCGTCAAGCTCTCACCGGCTTTGGCCGAGGTCAGAGTGCTGGGGGGTCCAGGCCGGACTCAGCAGTGTGAGCGTGAGCAGATCTGATCTCTTAGCTGCCAAACAGACGTCTTCATTGGGCATTAAGTGCTGAGGGATCCTTCCACCACTCCCACTGAGTTTAAAACAATGCCCTGTATGAGGAGATGTGAAGCATCCTTCCAAAGTTTTCTCATTAGTCTTGCTACCTTTTGTCGCTCTTTCGAACATCCAGGAACGCTGCGGGTTGCGTTTATGTATGCTTGCACCAGCAATTGTGCACCTAACTAATTAGAATTTGATTTTTTTGGCTTCGGGATACTCTCAAGGTATTTCCTCCTCCCCTGCCAGGCTGGGCGTTGGAACAATCAGAAATATGAGTGAGTAATGAAATATTCAGCAGGTGAGATGGGAAGTGATTCTGCCATTTTACAAAAAAAAAAAAAAAGGAAAGTAAATTAAATAATAAAACCACTTTCATTTAAAAGCTAACACTGAGCATGTGGGGTCGGAATTAAAACGTTAACCCTGCTCCGTGCGTGTGCAGCCCTCATTAGAGCAGCGCGAGGCTTGGAACAATCAGAAATATGAGTGAGGAATGAAATATTCAGCAGGTGAGATGGGAAGTGATTCTGCCATTTTACAAAAAAAAAAAAAAGGAAAGTAAATTAAATAATAAAACCACTTTCATTTAAAAGCTAACACTGAGCATGTGGGGTCGGAATTAAAACGTTAACCCTGCTCCGTGCGTGTGCAGCCCTCATTAGAGCAGCGCGAGGCTGAAAGAGCGCTCAGCACTCCTGACTGTCCACAGGAGCTGGTCGAGAGGATCTATTTTTGTCCAAGAGCCCACTCTGAGACACTCAATGCAGAGTGGCGCATCCTGATACAATAGTTAGCTCCAGCAGCCCAAACCTGTTCTTCACTTGCATTCAAGCCGTCTATACACAGTGATTGCAGCCACCTGCCTCTCCTCTGCCTGAACTGTCAGAGCGCTGCATTCACTGTCGTTTTTTTGGGAGGGGGGGTGAGCACTCCCGGTTCCCTGCAGTTTATTTAGAGAGAAAACAAACCAACGGCGATCTCCATCGCAGGACTCCCTCAGCCACGCAGAAGGTAAAGTGTGTGGCGTGCCAGCACGCGCAAGAATGGTTAATTATCAGAGGAGATGCAGAGGGAGCCGCTCGTGCTCAAACAGAAGTAATTGCATATGCTATCTTCTTCATCAACATCCTCCACGGCGCACAGTGGGGAAATAATCTGCGTCTGCGCGTCAACAACATGATTGGAATTCATCATTTTTAGATCAACATGTAAATATGTTGGGCGTTAGAGAGCCCGTACGCTTTAATGGATGAATTCACAAGGTTCATATTTGCCTCATTACATATGCGTGCTGCAGTGATTCCATCCCAGACACCCAGTGCAGAGAAGAAAAGATGCATGTTGTCCCAGTCATTGAGGAAAGGGGCAAGAAAGTGATGACAAGGTGAAATATTGAGGATCCCCCAACAGTTATTACCTCCACTTTCCCCCTGGAATGGACAAGACAGTAATCGAACTGACGAGAAGCTATATGGATGATGTTTACTCTCACAGTTGGAGTCTCTCTCGCTCTTGTGTGACTATATATATATATATATATATGAGGACTGAGGAGGAGGCACATAATGAGGTACAGTGAGTGGTTATTGTTGAGCGCAGCACTTTCTCTTTTCACACATCGGCTCATGTGGCAGTTTGAATACGTGAGCAACAGGCTGACTGATGGCAGACTGTAGGGAGCATGGAACAGGTCCCCGGCTGCTGTGTTCACCACAAACCAACCTAAGGTGGAGGTGAGCCGGACCGTCCCGGTCCTCCCCCAGCCTGCAGCGGCGTTATCTCCGAGAGAGTGACGCGCTTTGTGTCTGACAAAGCTGCCGCGTGTCGGCAGAACAATGGAGCAGCCGAGCGAGTGAGTGGCGGAGTCAGTCCCGCGCAACAGCCTTGTGTAGGTGCAGCAGAGAGGGGGGGGGAATTTATCATGAAAGATGTCATTACCATGCCATTGACTTCTCAGACGAGACAACTCTCACTAATAATAGACAACGTCAGCCCACAGCTTTCAGCTTGGGGGGGGGGGGGTTGTTTTCTGTTTATGAGAACTGAAATCTGCTGAGAGAATGGAGAGTGAAAACACACAGAGATAAGCGCTAACCAGTATCCACTTTATTTTTTTTTTCCTCACTAATTGAGATGTCTAGACACATTCTATTGAATCTTAGCGAGATAAGGAAGTAGGCCGAACCGTCTTGGTGGAGAAAAGCGCACGCTAATCCACTCACTCAGTCTAAAGGATTTTCATTCACTAGCCTAGAAACTGCCGGGCTTATCAAAATATGTTCACGTGCACATTTTGCCATTTTGTCTTTGGGGAACAATAGCATCCTGCAGATGGCCTTGTGGCCCGCGACACAAAGCTGCTCCAAACATTTCACTTAATATTCAAATGAGCTGCGGAGGATTGGCTTGGCTGGAGGCCAGATTGTGTTTCTAAATAATTTTCTTAGTGAAAGTTCAAGGAAAACATTTGCATCTATTAGCATTTATTCTGCTCTTCATAGCAGCTAAGGCAGCGGGAGGAGACACCTTCGATGTTTTCTGTTTCAAACTTCATAGCAACAGCAACATGGACTCGAATCATGGATCAACAAATAAGTCGAGTGAGAGACGGACAAGCTTCAAAAAGTAATAATCCAGCAGACACATGTAGCTGTTTGAATTAGCCACAAAAGGGTCGGAAAAAAAAAAAAAAAAAAAATCTGTGTCTAAGGTGGCAGGAGCGAAAACTGCCAATCCAGCCCATTCTTTGGACAACCAATTAGAAAACAGCTTACAAAACTGACTGGCCTCTTATGTCAGGGAAACGAAAAACGGATGGACAAGGACACCGCTGCTGTCACTTCACTTGGTGACAACCTTGGAGCTGTTGAGTTCTGAGTCTTCCCATTCTTCGGGGGCCTTCTGTCTGCTCGTATCAAATGTCACAACACAGCAGAGTCGCTGCAGTCAAAATGCGAAAAAGCTCCGGGATTCGCTGCTGAATTTTTATGCTCAGAGCCATGTGAGGCAAAGTGAAAATTGAGAGCTGGAGCCTGCAGTGATTTGCACTCCTGGCTCAAGGATACAATAGCGTTTATCTGAACCTGTCTGTCTGCATAATCCTTGAGTGATGCGCCTTAACTGCACTTCAGAGGAACGCACACACAGTTGAGAGCAGTTAAAAAGCAATAGTCGCTCAAGGAGTGAAGAGACGTGCGGTCCACAGCAGACTGATGCAGACTAATGGATCTTTTATATATTTATGAGTGGAGAAGGGAGAGCGGCCAGATCTATCATCAAGCCAGCGATGTACAATTTCTATGCACGTCCCCCGTCTCTTTGTTTTTTTTAATTTGAAACAAGACAAAGGACGTCGGAGCCATCACAACATGTCAGATTGAATCTCAGGCTACATCAGTGCCTTTACACACACACACACACACACACCAAGTGATATGCATGAGGGTCTGGGGATGCAGAAGCATGCCTGGTCCGTGCTCAGGGTTTTATTGTGGGACTGCGGGGTCAAAGGGGAACTAATTGCGCAACTCATGGAGGTCAGCGGCGGTGTGGCATTCTGCCGGAGCGCTGGAACACCACCCGAAGGTCTGTCAGGAAAGACAGATGAACTCCGACCTCCCTTTGGATGACATCGACCCCACAAGCCGCATCTTAATCTGTGTCACGCAGAGAGACGGAGACCTCTGCTGCCTGTCTGACATGACGACAGAGATATTGCAGATATTTACCTGTCTGGTCCTGTCTTCAGTTACTCAGAGAAAACAAGTAACCGTGAGGTCAAACACGGGCGTATTGCTCCTGGTGTGTGATGAGTAAAAGTTGCGGTTACTCAGGCCTCAATGTGCACACACACACACACACACAGCTGGGAAAAGAAAGACGAGGCTTGGTGCAATCTGTCTGTCCAACAATAGCTTTCTCGTGTCAAGCGGCTCCCTCTTTTTTGGAGACCCCCACCAAAACACCTGGAATCCCACAACAAGAGCCACTCTCAGTTTTACGGAGCGAGTGAATGAGGGAGGCAGGGGATGCTTATCGTTTTTTCGCCAGCCAATAATTAGCTGACTCAGTAATCAGCCGTCTTGTCCGTGCCTTCTCATTTAGCCGCTGCTGCAGACGCCGGGGCTTTTACCTGCCGTGCCATCGGCAGAACGCCACCGCACAGCACCGCACCAAGAGCCAACTCCTCTGTCTGGAATGTACTCGCAAGTATCTGTGCCCCAATAAAAGGCCATTTACAATGTCTGCCGTGGGTGTGTGTGTGTGTGTTCGGCATCCTGTTCCAAAGACTGATCGGTGTGATGGATGAAACCGCGTGACAAGTCCGGAATTGCGGAAAAGGTATTGTGAGGGAGGTCTGGGGATCATCCAAAGAAAAGGAGTGTCTCGCTTTCATGATTAATAAAATGTCAAAGAGGATTTCCCTTCCTAAACAGAAGCCGTGTCATGTGAGGCAGCCCGCCAACGGGACGCGGCCAGATGGGACGTCTCCCTCTTTCATCTGCTGCACTGTTTTGGAGACAAAAATGACCCAGACCTGTGTCAACAGCTGGGAAAAGCATCCCTCGCTGTGCTTTTTGAAGGTGATAAAAATAACACCATGAGGTAGCCCGCTGCGGGTTACGCCCTGAATGGGCCTGTTTTTCCTGGCCAGGGGGGTCACTGTCGGGCAGAGCTGGACGTCCAGCCAACACACATCAAGGCTGCACTTTCCTAGCCTCCATTTTTTCGCCCCCGTCTTTTCCTGTTTTGACAGGAAACAGGAGATGATAACAGGGCCGTGCAAACAAGAGGAGAATGCCTCCGACCTGCTGCCAGGGGGGGGCCGTCCTCGTGCGGCAGTGGATGTCTGTTTTCTTTGGAGGGACTCGTGTCCAAACACACACACAAAACAAAAAAAAAACATGCGAACCGTGCCTCTAAATCTAGTACAAACACAGACATGAGGCCTCTGCATGGTGCAGCACGCACACAACCCGACACACTCGGCACACTCACCTGTCTTCGTTGGCGAACTTGAATAACCTTCCCAGATCCTGTCACAGTCTGTGTCAGGCGTCCCCCCCCCCCCCCCCCCCCCCCCCCCCCCCCCCCCCCCNCTGCTGCAGCCGGCCCCCCCCCCCCCCCCGCCAGCACAGCGTCCCACAAAGGAGCGCAATAAAACTGACCGCGAAAGTCACGGACACAAGGCTAAATGGGACGAGATGAAAGCTGGCCTTGTCGCCATGGTGACCCAAACATAGGTGGCAGGGGTTAGCGGAGGAGCAATGTCAATATCTGTTTTGACGGGGGGGGGGGGGTTGGCTTTGAAGGCCAAGTGAGGTGTGGATGGGCAACATCCCTTGTTTGAGTCTCTTTTCGGAATGTGGGCCTTTTATGTCGTCAGGATGCACACCGCGGTGAGACACAACAAGCCGAGTGACGGGGGCCATTAGAGGAGCTTTGTTAATGGTGGGAGAAGCTCAAAGGAACGGGACACTTTGATTGCCCTCTCTGATCCCCCACTGGCCTTTGTTTATGAGCTAATTAAGCATTGTTTAGCGGCCGCAGGAACCTCGAGGGCTCCTTCCCCACAGCGCCACCATGACTTTCAATGGTTACTGTAGGGCCTTTTTACGGCACCCTCTATAACTCAACAGTTCAAGCAGGAAACGCTGTTCTGAGCCACTTTTCTAACGCGGGCAGCTAAGCTCGGGAAAAAGGACGAATGAATGAGTGCACCAAGTGCAAGCCTTTTGGTGGATGCGTTTGAGAGGTGGAGAAAACTGCATGAAAGGGATGGAAACAGAAATCAGGTGTACGGTTCAAATTCAGTTCAAACGTGGTCGGCAGCGGCGGCTACCGTGGGAGTTCAAGTGTGCCCTGGTTTCACCCCTCCGTTGGAGACCGCAGCCCAAACAGACTGCCGCTCACAAAGGAGATGAAAGAATAAACAGCCAGTGTGGGATGAGGGGAGGCCTACAGGTCAGTGGAGAGACAGAATGGTGAGGAGGCAGAGTCTAGCTAGAATGTGGTAATGACAGTGGCTGAAAACATGTTTGAAGGACATCTTTACAGAAACCAAATGAATTTGTGCAGAGAGGTGTTTAAATGTGTTTGGGGTCAGCCAGGGAGAGATCAGAAGTGTCACATGAACAAGAAAAAAAAAAATCACAGACTGTTCATTTATACGAAAAGAAATCAGTCAGTTTTATAAAAAGAGATGGAATTTACATCCTGTGAATAATTTCTGAGCAAGGAAACCAAGAAAATGCACAAATCAGACCTATTTGGCAAAAAATAACCTTCCTCCTGTTTTACGTTGTCTCCTCGACACATGTACGGCATTTTAACCCACAAAAATGAGAAGTTTTTCCACCTTCCCAACTCAGTATTTGTTAACATTTGTTCTCATTTTTGTGTTGACATCGGGATGGAGATGCTTTTTCACATGAAGGTCGTGTGGACAAAGCGGGGAAAATATCTGGTAAGAAAATATATCCACAGCAGTGGAGCCAGGGTATAAGTAAATAAAACCACACATTAAAGCTTGAGCAAATAATAGTTTTATGGCTGGCCAGCTGTCCAAACTTGCAATACATCAGAGAATGACCCTGTCTTTTTTATCTGTCCTTTTTTTGCTCGTTTGAGTTGCTGCAGCTGAAGGACATAAAGCGAGGTGGACACAGCAGCGGACCCAACACAGCGGTGCCATCCACTCCGGCTCTCGCCATTAAAGCTGTGCGCAGGAATTCACCAAGGCCAAAAGACCCAGGTGTGCTCCCCGAGCGCTTCCCTCCTCACCGGGCATCCAAGGGGAGGGAGGGAAGCATTTCCGCGTTGCACAGACACGTTCAAAAGCATTCCAGCAATGTTTTTGTTTGATGCATAAATTTAGAGCCGTAAACAACAGCTCGGATCTGAGAGGCGCTCCAGGTGAGCTGCTGCCAAACAGCCTGTGGCAAACAAAGAGCAAACACGCCACAATAATGTCGACAACTGGAAAAAACTAAATCACCCAACAGAGAGCCAAATGAAAGTGAAATGTCACTGCAATCAAACCACAGCCAATTACGGCAGGCAGCAGCAATTAGCCTGCAGGAAAGTGAAAAGTTGAACTAGTACTATAGTTAGTTAGTATTTAAACTAAATCAATCTCTGTCCACAAGAGAGTTTTGGCCCCTGCCAACCTGTAGTTTGACTCCTACACGTGTAAGTAGTTGTATCATTAATGAGGGAGTTGGGGTTCCTCTGTAGCAAAGACAACATGGTCAGTAATGCTGGTAATCGATCATCCATGTCGACTTCTCCACTGGTAGCCGAGGCTAATGGCTGTTGTTTTAATCCAGAAGAAAGTCATGTAACAAGGAGCCGGACAAATCAGGGAAGGGTAGGTCGTGACTGAAAAGACCCAATCAGCAGGCAGCAGTGTGAGCGAAGTGCTCGGTGTCACGTGGACGCCAGATCTGTAGCAGAGCTGGAGCGTAGCGATATCAGATGAAGAGGCGCATACATCCAAAAAACCCTCACACGGGCTTGTTCTCGCACAGTATGGGAGTCGTGCACTGTGAGGCCCCACCCCCCCCACCCATAGAACAACCAGGACGGTTCAGCTTTTACAGGCGATGCTGAGCTGATACCGAGAAGCAAACGCAGAGGATGGAGAGGCAGTTTGGGACTCGTAAACAGAGAGGTTTAAGTTTAAGTGCCCGACACACATGAAGGAGATAAAACAGCCCAGAGCTCTTCAGCAGAGAGGGTGACATCATAAAATAGAGCGGCAGTAACAAGTGGGGAAGCATAAAGGACGGATCTATTAATGGGAGCCGGTTCATGGGAGAGAGACGGGGGAAGGTTTACTCCGTCCGCTGGGAGCGATGACGAGCTCAAGACGGCGTTTCGTTTCTCACGCCGGGACCTTTGGGCTGATCTGAATGGAATTGTAATGATCCTAATGTTGCCTCTGTCAGACCTCGACAGAGCAGGCGTTCACTCTAAGGTGCACTTTAATGCCAGTTCAGGGTTTCAGCAAAAGTTCTTAAATTTAAGAACCAAAATGAATTCAGCGCAAGACCAGTGTCAAGTATGAACACCAGCACCCCAGAATTATTTTCAGTGGTTTGTAATTAAAGATAAAGAAGCTTTGTGGAGAATGGAAAGATAAACCCTCTGCCCGGGGGTTTGTTCCATTATCAGTTCCATGGTGGTTAATAGTTTTAATTAATAACTACAACTCAAGACATAAACAGCTCTGCGTGTTGACACCACAACAGCAAAACTTCTAAAATTGCGCACTATTTTAGATTTTATCGTCTCTCAGTGGATGTTGTAATGGATCTTCGATTTGTGCAGACTTTTCAAACAGTTTATAAATATGTGGTTTTTCTACTTTGCTGCTATGTGTTCAAGGCACAAATGAATCTTTTCTTATCTGCACGAATCATGGGACGAGTCATAAAACATGAAGGGGGCCTGTGTTTAGAAGCCGACTGTTGCCTGGGGGAGATGAAAATATCTCCAATCACTATGAAAACACTTTGGAGGCAACTCAAGCTTTTTTTTTTTTTTTCCCCAAAAAGAAACAGTATCACATGTGCAGCAGTTTGTAGGAAAATAAATTCAAGTCATGGACGACAAACGCTGCTGGCTGCCGTGTCCCGACTCTTGACTTTCTTCTGGTGGAAATCCATTATGAAAATCCATAAAGCTGACGTTGACCTTTCCAGTTGTTCCGCCTATTGAGAAATTCAGATGCACAGTTTTGACCGAGGTAATAAAAGCAACTTCGCTGCTGTTTTTTTTGTACAATGCAAGGCTGTGCTATTTCCTCGAAAATGTCAGCAGGCAAATCACTAAAGTGAAATCGCTCACTGGTGAAAGAGAAGCTTAACACAGACACGTTCCGGACGAGCTGATGCCGATCCGATGTTTCCACTGAGAAGGTGATGTTGTTGTCGGCTCTTGTTCGTTTGCAGGATTACACGAAAAAGTTTTAATTTCTCAGAGAACAATGACCGGGGATGCAGCATCCTGACCTGGACTGAGCAGATCTAACTCTGAGTTCATGAGGGGAGGTGTGCACGCTCCTGGATGCCATTCTACTTTAGTGATGTAATATTTCAGACCCATAATTATGCCACCGCCTGACTGTAGTTCTATAGTTTATGATCAGTTACACAAGGAGCGCACGATGAAGCAGAGACCCGGCCAGCGGCCGTCCCCCTGAAGCCGAGCCCAGCGAGAGCCACAGTTACAGCACTGGCCAGTCACCTTCTCCATCACCTTCTCCATTAACCAGACCAGCACTCGCCCTGTGTGCTGCGATGAAGATAAAACACTGACTATAATAATGCAATCATAAATTGGTAGCAGTTAAGTTCAGAAAGATGGATGACTTCGAGGGCAAAGTGGAAAGGATGGAGGGACTCCAAACGCGCTTCGTCTCTTTCGTTGCCTCTAGTGCTTACACGCGCGTTCGCACATCATCAACACACACACACACACACACACACACACACACTGGTCCGCGCTCACGGAGCCGGACGCTCAAGCATGAAATGAACATGAGCGGCGTGAACTTTGACTGGCATTCTCTCCCAGCGACCAGGATTTATGGAGCTCTATATAGGTATGTGAATGAGACCCGCCCCCCGCCCCCCCCTCCCGGATAAAAAATAGCACCGGCGCACAGGCCAGGCAAGACAAGTTAGCACAACCCATCCACCAATCACAACGGCAGCCATCACAATCCATCTACTGTTACACAAACACAAATAGACCCACACAGGGACGCGTGCATTCTGTCAGCCAGACACATATAGAAATATGACATGAAAGCAGCGGTGCACTCACGGCAGCTGCGCACACCAGCAACGGTAAGTGAGACTCCGCTGGGAATGAAGGGATGATTGTTCCAGTTGGAAATAAACAACTGAGCGACTGAGTAAAGCGTCAGAGTTCGGCCTCGGTCAGAACAGGAACAAGGAAAAGAGCGCTCAGATGTGGGAGTGTGTCAATAGATCAGACGTGTGTTTTGTTTACGGCACGTCAACGCGGCGGCCATCATCGACCGTCTTCTCCCAGTTGTTGCATCTGACGTGCACTAAAAACATCATCGCTCGCTTCCCCCTGATGCGTCTCCCCGCCCCTGAGGAGGGAGTCCACAGCCTGGAGAGATACCAGGGTCCAGGCACGGTCAAACATACGGAACTGATGTTGAATAGTGTGGATTATATTTCACCAGAGTTATGACTCCAGAAGAAGCCTCGCTCTGAGTAGCTTTGCCGCTAGAAGCAAATGTTTTATTCAGTCAAACAGAGGTAAAGCTTGGCAGCACGACGTTTTTGAATTTGCTCAAAACCAAACACTCTCTTCACTGTTCTTATACCAGTGGATACTAGCGTGTAATGTTTGTACATAAATAGAGAAATCTGATCTCATTCAGCAGCTCCCTTCAGTCCAAGCATCGCTCAGCTCATTCTTATTGGTTTTACTACCTTAAACTTTACTGTTATGGTTGGATCTAAGAGCTCTCAAAGCCACCGTGTGCTACCTGCCCCGCAGCAAGCCGCAGCACATGGACAAAGAAGACAGGAACGCTGTCTGGACAATTTAATTTCCTCATTTTCTCCATTCTGAAATAATGTACGCCTCATTATTTTACTCCCCACACAAGGCCTCCAAACACTGTTTGTAATTCATCATCTTATAGCTTATTTTATTTGTAAGTGTAAGTAAGGAAAAAAAAAATCACTGCCAAGACAAACTCTTTAAGTGCCTCGCTGCTGGCACCCTGACAAAAGCTCAGAGAAGCTATTGCTCAGTCCATTTAAACATTTATGAGAGATCTTATAAACCCGCCTCTCTCACATCTAGGCCCCGCTCGGCGCACGGCGCTCCGAGGGTAAACACTGCCACGGAGGCCAAACGCTGGCAGCGTTCTGAGCTGGCAGGTGAGAGGTAGAGGCTCCACTGACATCTGCTAAAGAGTGGAAACAAAGCCACGTCAAGTCCGACGCGGGCGCCGCACTCCGCTGATTTGTTTGCTGTGAGCGAGGGAGCCACGCCCAAACGGCGCAGAGTTTGCCGAATGCATATCCATCTTGGCAAGGACACGCGGCGCTGGCATTCTCTTTCAGCACATCGCAATAAGCCGGGGCGATTTGTCTGCTACCACAAGGCCTGCTGTCAATTGAGCGCGTTTTATGGAGCCCCTCCAACCCGGCGCTCCGTGGCGTCCGTGTCTTGGAAATTTATCTCCACAACTATGTTTTTCCAATACTCTGAATCAGACTCAATAATGGAGCGCGGCCTGCCAGGATGGTGCACGTCTCACTTCACCATGACATATGGAGGCGAGCTCCAGGAGCCCGGAGAGAGCACGAGACGGCTCGCCCCTAAATTAACAAGTCAAACTGATTAATTCCCCGCTGGTTTACGCTTCTCGTGGCGTGTGTGTTCTTTGCGCATTGACATTTGCGCCTTTTGTTGGCCCGCTCTCATGCTCCGCAGACCTGTGCCGTGCCGTAACGCATCGTCCTGTCAGCCCCGGCCGCCGCTCCATTGTTTCATTTCGGTCTGGCTCATTGTAGCACATGATCCTTCACCAAACAGCAGCGGACCCATTCAGACATGCATGGCCATCGTTCATCAGGCACAAAGGCAGCGGGGAACAGCTAAAGAATACAGGCGCTGTCAAAAAAAAATAAAAAATCTCAGCAGCGTCCGTTGCTATGATCAAGTGAATCCAGATCCTCAGATTTGACTGATTAGACAGGTAATGCCACATCACAATAGCTCACAGTGAAAACTCCAAATACATTCTGTCCAATGTGAGCTGGCAAATCATTCAGCCATCCATCATCTGTACAGATTCCCCGGCAATCAACAACTTGTCATCATGTCCCGCCTCCTGCGTGATGTTTATCCACATCCACACAGTTTAGAGTCTCCAAATAACCTAAGCGGCGTGCTCGCCCCCAGAGAGCAAATTAGCCAGAGAAATAGTCAAACGTGCTGGGAAATATCTATGCGAACAAACATCAACACTTCTCCAAATCTTTGTTTTCAAGCTAATTATATTGTATTTAGTGGGCACATTTGGTGGTTGGAGACAACTTACTTCAGCAAAACTAAACTAATATCACCCTTTGAAAAGCAACAACAACAAGTAAAGTCCTCTGTTCTAAACCTCAGTTAAACCCTGTTTTCATTTAAGGGACAAAGTACTTTGGCGCTAATCCAAGAGGATTATGTGTAAATTGTTTGTTTAACTTAAGGAACGGGATAATTTCCTAAACCAACAAAAGGACCATTTACACTTGGGGTTTATCTGGAACATTCAAATGCAGTAACAGCGCAGTTGGACGCTGGACAACGTGACGTGAGAAGCAAACTGAAGACGAAGGACAAGCGCAGTGGAATAAAAAAGCACAAACATTTGCTTCAGAGGGTTCAATAAAACATGCAAGTAGAAATACCTTGAATGTTAAACCCGTTTGATAATCGTTATCTTGTGGTGCGATTTGGCTGCTTCGGGCCAGAATCTACAGAGATTAAAGAAAAGCAAAGAGTGTTGAAGGCGTCAACGCTCATGCCCTCCGGTAACTCGAAACTGCTTTCCCATCAGCTCAGTCTGAGATAATGGTGCGGTTGTTCTCCTCGGTCGCAGACTTCGACTAAACAGCGTTTCTGAATAACTGTGATTACGGATAATCTGCTGGCTTGTGCATTTCATTTCTTTGAATGAATCAGACAGTGGAGCCTTTTCACAGCGGCAGCGGCTCTAAAAAGCTGCGCTCACCTTGACAGGTAAGCGAGGGAACATCTGGACGGCTCTCTGCAGACGCACACTTCAGTGGCACGCAGCTGCACCAGATGGCCGGACCAGGACACATTCAGGTTTGTGTGTGTCCACCTGCCTTCCCCCCCCCCGCCTGCATATGTGTGCGTGCATCTCCTTGGAGACTTAAGTCAGCCCCTGTTTATTCTCGCCATGTGGCTCTCCTCCTCTGTGCACACGCAGGAATTGTAGTTATTGCAGGTGGAGTGTTCCTTAACCTTCTCCAGCAGATTTGCTTTTCTCTGGTCCAGATGAATGAAAGGCTCAGTTTCCATCGGCGCTCGCATCTGCGGCGCCCATTTCCTGCACTCTGCCTCGGAGCAATTCACCCTCGCAATTGCGCTAAGTAGCGGCCCGCGCGGCAACAACTGGGGTCAATTCAATTTTGGCTCACCAAATTAAAGAATGAAAATGAAACTGCAGCAGGCATCGTGCAGATACGGCCTCCATTCCAGACTAAAGGTTAGAAGCAAAGGCTTCTGGCCTGAAGTACCGCGAGCAGCTGAGAGGATCTGGAGGCAGGAAAGTGAATTTTGAAAGTATTTACGTTCACTTTACTGCTGACGGGGTTGTTCCACTGTCCACGTTTAAAAGAACATGCGTGCACTGTGCGGCTCCCAGGACGATATAAGGCTGGAAAACACAGAAAAACAGTCATCTTCCACCAAAGCTTTTGGTTCTGTGCCGAGCATACGGGGAAAATGAAAGTTTCCTGAGCCACTACCGCTCTGATTCATGAGTTTCATCAGCAAGATCAAAGTTTTACTTCAAAAAATTCGGATCAGGGACGGATCAAAATATAATATGAATTCCCAGGCCTAATATTAATAAATGTAAATAAACTCATTTGTGGCTTCTTGAAGGCGTGTCAGGTGCTGAGAGGGCGACCGGCTGAAGCCGCGGGGACTTGAGGTGAAGTGGCAGCGAGCAGCTGCTTCCTGCAGAGCCTGGCGGACACAGTGCAGCACGGTAGCCCCCGTGACTGATGTCTGCGGTCTCGGCACCACTTGACACCAGATTATTGCTCTGTGGTTTAATACAGCCACATGCCATAAAGCAAAAGTCACACTGCATGCAGGGATGAAACGAGGGGACGGCTCAGCCCAGAGTCCCCTGTCTCGTCTCTCATCTGCCTCACTCCGTCTCTTGAGTGCATGCACTGCTGAGCAGGCACCTCACAGGCACGCAGCACACACACACACACACACACACACAGACACGTCCCACAAAGCCTCTGGGGCTCAGGTGCTTAGGGGTGAATAGAATAATATGGTCATGCTCTGTTTTAACTTTACGTCAGCTCAAGTTTCACAACCGGAGGGTTCTTTTACACAGTGTCTTTTCTGTCCTTCCCCTTCATCCGTCTGTCAGTTTCCCTGACCCGTCTTCCGGCCTCCTGCAGCGAACCTGGCAGCGTACACCTGTTCCAGCCCAGGTCGGGCCGGCTGAAACCCTAACCCACCATCAAGACAGGGAGAACTGACAGAGGGGGTCAAAGGTCAGTCAACAAAGGAGACGTAGCGCAGCCTCCGAATGGCCTGAGAACCAGAAGCCAGGCTGGTAGATCTTAAGTTTCCCAGCATCCACTTCTTCCCCCATCCTCTCCTGCGTTATTCCTCTTGCATTGCCCAGTCAACAAAGCCATGTTCCTGCCGGGCCCTCGGTCATGACAAGCAAACAATATGTGCCATTCCTTTTGTGAGTTTAAGAATGAATTTTGGAAAATAGGCGGAAAGCAAGCGACGCGCAGTTAGTGCAAGGCATTCATGTGACGTGTTTATTTCACACAAAAACAAAGTCAAACACTCTCGCCCCGAAAACATGAGTTGCATGAAGCAGGGATGATTAATTTCCCTTCTCCCGGCGCTCTGGAAACACAAAATGGGATTCGCGGCACATACACGGATTCGCTAACAACTCTGCGCTTTGAGTGGATCGAGGGTCAAAACAAGGAACAAAGCGCAAACAAATCAAACATGAATCCAAATGAGCCATTTGAGAGAATTACTGTTCCCATTATTTATGAACCCAACGTGGAAAAACTGGCAAGAGGCCTGATGGTGCAAACTAATTCCTGCAGCCACATTCGCAGTCACACTCTGACTCACCATCCATAATAGGCTTGGACACACCGTGCATAGATCAGCGGAGCGCTGTGCTCAGAGAAAAGCTGCCGGTTTGCTCGCTCTCTATGAACCAGGATTCATCTTTGTTATCCCTGAATGTCAGCTGACCCGATGCCTGTGATGGAGCTCCATCCAGCTTCATCATTTGAGGGCAAAGGTCAGGAGTAAGGCGAGCTCTGGCTGCAACGGACCTGAACCTCAATCCAGCCCAGCATTAATCCATATCTTCCATCCGGCTCAGCCCTGCAGGACGTTGTCTGTTCATCAGTCACTGAGCGATAACAAGGAGCAGCAATGTGTATACATTCATAGGTGTCAGAATTTGTGAGCTCTATTCCCCAACAAGAGGGTAAACGAGTAGTTTAGCGTGCCTCTACTTCTCCGTCAAGGAAACCCGAGTCTTGATGCACCTCCATGCATATTTCATTAAAATAATCCAGCCCTTTTTTTTGGCTGCCATTCAGCACGGATGTCGACTCTCTCATGGTTCAGCGATCACAATCGAGAGTAGCCTCCTTAAAAAAAAAAAAATGGTATCAGATGACAGGGATTCTGTCTAAACTGCGACGAAGGGGTCTAAGCTGTTCCAGCTCAGCCACGGGTGAGGAATTCTAGTCCTTTCAGGTCACAGTCACTCCAGGCTGCACCAACTCTACACAAGCCTACTTATGGTAACTGACACTCTCCGACGCAGGCCGGAAAATAAAAACACGCTCGTCTCATCAGTGAGGAAAATGTGAAGTTTCAGAGGCTGAGGGTGACGGTAGCTGCTGCGTGGCTTCATCAGGCTGTGCTCACTGAGCCTCTGAGCAGCCACTCGCTTACTTTGAAGTTGACTTTCTTTCTAGCCAACCTCGCCGCAGTGTCCAGCCACAGAAACCGCAGTCTACAATTATTGAACCCAGACTGTCTGCCACTCACTATTGAAGTCACTCCCTCACTGTAATTTTTAATCATGCAAATTAAATAGGTGAATTCCCCCACTTACATTAAAGGGATGGAGGTTTTTTTTTTTTCAATCATCTGCCTTTTCTTAATAATACAATCAAATGCATCAAAGGCACAGAAAAAAATACACACTCAGGGTTGTTAGCTCAAGGACGTTAGTGAACGTATTTTGTGGCGGAGCCTTGCGCAACAAAGAGTCAACCGGTGTTTGTAATTAGAAAACCAGTGAAAAGGATGTGTACAGAGGGTAATAATGTTTCTCTTGAAATGAGGCAGGAGGTGGAGACATGAAAGAGGAGAAAGCATGAAAAATATTTAACTGCTGGAATTGGATGTGGATGTAGAAAGAAAAATCTCAAATGGTATTTAAGTATAATGCTGACCCAGTGATTTTTGGCCCCAGAACAGAGTTGTGAAGGGAAAGGGCCTTTATTTGGTAAGCAGGCTCCTTTAGACCCAAACAGGAAAACACAAAAGCTGTCTGGGAGACTTCAGCATGTGAGAGGGTGTGTGTGTGTGTGTGTGTGAGAGAACAGTGAACTTTCCCTCCTCTAGACTTCATGTATGAAAGCACATTCTCTCAACCCAAACAGTCTTCCTTGAATTTTTATCTACTCGCCGCTACTACTGTATTCAAACAATACGTTGACGGGCAGGGTGAGGAGGGGGAGGGATGTCTGGGGACCAAGCCGACTTCCTCTTCATTAAAAAAAAGAAAAAAGAAGTCTGGCGGATTGGGGAGGGAGGGGAAGTGCGACCTCGGGTAAACAGTCTCTGCCTCTTTTTTTTTTCTTTTCTTTTCCCCATGACAACCGCAGCCACAACACTGGCCGGACCCTCACAGGTATTAGCCTGATCCCAGACCCGTCCTGCGGGCCACCTGAGTCGGCCGCTTGACCTTGTTCACTCAGCAGAGGAAGCAATTTGGAAACGATCGCCCGCAACTGCGTCCGTCCTGAGAAGCCCAACAGGTGAGCAGCTCAAACTCGCACAAAGACAATGGGTTTATTATCCCCCCAGCTGGAGGAGCCCATACCGTAACCCTGGTACAATAACAGCCACCCTGGAATTAAGGCTCAATTTAGCCATCAACAAGTGCGAGGTAGGGGAGGGGAAGGGGGCCGCTCTCCCCTATTCTCCAAAGTTGAGCACCTGGTGAAGACCACAAAGTACTGCTGGAGGGTCCCACACTAAAAAGGGGAGGGTGGTTCTCATGGCAGATAATAGCAGCTAAGGGGAGGCTTAATGTGTTCCCGGGGTGGAAGCACCTGATACCTGAATATAGATCTGATATGCTCAGAACAAAGATTAGACCACACATATAGAAGTCTCCAACACAGGGACCCAGGGGTTTCAGAAATGCCCCCTTGTCCCTGACGGGTACCTGCTCCCCTACCAGCGTCAGGTGCTGTAGGGTTTTGGGGGGGAACCTTGGAGAGCTGTAATCCAATCTGAAGTGGAGACTCTCTAAAACGGGACAACAAAGGAGCACCGACCCCAGGGCAGACCCAGACCTCGCCACAACAACAGCGGGTCTCCGGGCCTATATTTAACAGCGGTGGGAATTGTGAGAGCAGCCGCACAGGAACACTTTCAATGCACAGCGAAGGTCGGCTGGGACTGGACTTCCTCCCCTGGTCTCCCAATGTGAGCGGCTCGCTTCGTTTTCACCCCCCCCCCCCCCCCCCCCCCCCCCCCCCCCCCCCCCCCCCCCCCCCCCCCCCCCCCCCACCAACGCCCTCCTACTACCCACACACCCCCACACCCAAAAGCAAAAATAAAAAGATAAGCATTGTTTGGCCAAACAATGGGCCACTTTCAAAGTCACAAAAGCTTCCATTTTCACAACCAAGGCCAGCATTTGAAGTTAACTACGGCAATAAACAACTTTTACAAATGGATGGCGAGAGGTTTCTTGGTGGGAAACAAATCAGGTGGATGTTCATGGATGGAAAGGTCGACGTTTAGAGCAGGTGCAGGTGGGTGAGAGGAGCCTGAAGAAGAAGCCGCCCCACAGACACGCTCCTTTAGAAGACCCAATGTGGCTGTAACTTTCTCACTTGTTGACTTTCTTAACTCAGTTAGAATAAGGCTGCTATTTCAAACAATTAGGCCTAAGGAAATGCAACTCAAAGATGGGGTTTCACATTGGGATTGACCTGAAAGCATAAATAAAATGATTCCACCAACCTTCAGTGAGTTCTGGTCAGCCAGGGCCAGAGCCTGCCTCCTCAGGTCAGACACTTTCTTCTCGCACTGCGGGCAGAAGCCTCCCTTCTCCCCCGACTCGCTGATGGAAACCGACCCGGCGCCCTCGGGTGGAGGCCGGCTGCTGCAGCGCGCGTCCTCCGCGGAGTGAAGCCTTTTCCTGGGGGTGGCAGGGGACTCTCCGCTCGGACATCCCTCCACCTTACAGCAGGAACGAGTGAAAAGGAAAGTTTGGTCACTGCCGAGCACTGTGAGAGCAAGCACCGCGCGTCGCTACCAGGGTACTAACTGTTGGTTTGCGTCTTGACAACCTGTCTGAGCACCTGTGCAGGAGCGCGCCGCACAGATTGCGCCGTTTGAAAGTTTGGAACTCAATCTCAGTCACGTGTAGGACACTCACAGAGAACATGCGGTCGCTGGTGTCGCCTCCACCGGGACCTGCGTTGCCCCCAAACGAGCTCATTTCTCCTCCAGATCAAGGTCGCACCTTCGGGGAGGGAGAGGGAGGGGGGGGGCGCGGTGGAACTCAAAGGTTTCGCCGGTGGAAAACGCGACGCGGAGCCATAGGCTGGAGGGACCGAGGACCTGCCTGGAGGTTACCGGTCATCTGTCAGACTGGGCTGGGAGCAGAGGCTGCAGGGTCGAGGGCGACTGGAGAGTGTGTGACAAGTTTGCGCGCAGCGGAGGAGTTTTTTTTGGCACAGGAGCGAAGTGAGCGGCGCGGGGAGAGGAGGAGGAGGAGGAGGAGGAGGTGTTACTGGAGGAATGGGAGGGCTGCAGCTGAGGTGGCGGGGCCACATGAGGCTCAGGGCCGCTGTTGTGCCCTGGATCACTTGAAGTCTCACATTGTGTACACTTTTATACACATTTCCTCCACGAGAACCATCTTGTTTCACACTAATTGGAAATAGCCAAACTTTCCCCAGGCCCCTCAATGGAGCTATAATGATGTTAACGCTTCATCAAGTGGAAACGTGTTTTTGCAACAACATGGCGAAGATGGTCCGATTGAGATCATTTCAATCATATGAATGTTATTATTACACCAGAATGGGTCATATCATTGTCATGTCACCATATTCAACAGTTTCTGTTTCAGGGCGCAGCAGCAACTGTTGCAGCACTGCCCCTGGTGGTTGTTAGTGGGACTCTAGCGCCATCCTCTGGTGGAACCACGGAATAGCACCCTCCCTAAGTGGCGGGGTGCGTAGAGGTGCTCGGGTTAAATATTTAATTTGGTAAACTTTGAATATTTCATGCGGATGATGTAAGCGACAGTGGCCACATGCGCCCCTGCTCTTGGCAGCAGAGACGGGTTCGTCTCACTCTCTCCTGCCCTGAATCGACCTAGTTTAGGAAACCCCACTTCAGGTTCAAACTAAATTATGGACAAGGATGTTAAAGGGGGTGAATTAAACAGTCCACAAGATCCAAAAAAAAAAAGATGACACATTGTCTTTTAAAAGGCTGTTTTGTCGTGGGTTTCAAACAATCCTGCTCCCAAAAAATGATGTGTTTAAGAAATGCAACGATCACGGATAAGATGACAATTGAATCTTAACCAAATAGTTCAAAATTTATTTTTCATTTATGTTTAAATTTACACAGCTCACTTAATTTGCAATTCTTAATTCTTAATAATCCATTTGTACCTTTGTACCCCATTTTGGGCAAATCGCAGCAAACACTGAAAAAAAAGTTTAGACTCTTCAATCCGATTCAAATTGTTGCTGAAGTGTTGAACGCGTCAGATAAAAGAAGGGTGATATGAAGGGATGAAGTTTAGGATGAGCAGAAGGGATGGAGGATGCTGCGCGCTGCTCCTCCAGGTCCTGAGCACCGGGCAGGAGGCGTCCAACGCGCGTCATTTGTCGAACTCGTCACTGTTTCCCACTATTTTTTTAAATTTATGCATGAGCTCATCCTTTAACAACGGACCCGCTTCTGTCTTCTCTGTGTTCCTACCTTTGTTTTTCTCTTCAGCAGGTGACTGGTAAATCCAAATATGATGTCGGAGTCAACGAAGATGGTCCCCAGGTCGATGACGCTTGGGTTGGGCTTCCCAGCTCCGAGGGAGCCTGGCGAGTTTGGCAAAGCCATGCGGGGCGCGCGTGTAGCCTAAGAGAAAATATATATATTCCACTCCACAGGACGCCTATCTGAGCTGTACATCCATCTATCTCATATCTGTCGCGCCCTCCGACGAAAAGATCCGCACGGCTTTTTAATCCGGACATCCAGCGAGATCACGGTGCGCGCTCGCACGTGTGCGTAAAACAGCCCCTCAGGTCTCCAGCGGAGCTGAGCGCGGAGACAAAGCAGCAACGGTACAATCCATCCAGGCGCCTAGGCAGCTTTACATCCCCTCGCGCACTTGTTTCACGGGAGCCACTCTGTGCCTGATGCAGGTCATGCTCTGATGTGTGCGCGCTGCTGCAGGAGGCGCACCTTGTGCATCTGCCGCTCTCTCCCCTCCAGCCTCTCTCTCTCGCGCTCTCTCTCTCTCCACTCCCCCTCTCCCTCTCCCTCTCGCTCTCTCCTCAGCCCCCCTGTCAGCCCTGTGATGACCTGCTCTCCCACCCGATTTGCTGGCACGAAGATAACGCAACAAAACACAATGACAACACAATGACGACCCATGGCAATGCAGCCCCTAACGACAGCGTCCCTGTAATGTTCACACTGTGTGAGTGTGTGCACGGTAATGACCTCATCATGGCTTACTTTATGGTATCCCTGTCTCCTTTGTAATATTCCTGCAGGGTGTATTTATTGCCCCATATTTTGCACAAGGGAATATGAGACAGCCCAGAGACACTTGATGTCTCATTTCTGCAACAGGGAAGAGGCCTCTCTGATCAAATTAAACCGACTCCATTCAGATTGATTTTAATGTACTTTATTGCAGCAGCTTTTCATGAAAATCAAGTCAAACTAAATTTGTCTTTTGAAACAATCGTCCCGCATTGAGCAAAATCTCTCGTGTGACACCGGAGAAACTTGATGATTGAAGGTGTTTGTGCCGCTCAATAATTCACACTTATGGGGGATTCAGTCGGTGAGGTCTCATCAGTCTGGTCATTGAGGAGCCGTCACCATTTCCAGCAGGCCGAGGCTAATTATGCCATATTGACGGGTGGACCCCAGCAGGTGTATTGTGCAAGGTTCAGGGAGAACAGCGTTTCATGATGTTAGCAGTGTTCAGTCCACAGAGCCCTTTGTCTCCTCAGTTTTAATTCATGAAGTTGAACCAGTTTCTCCTGAAGCTGAGCAGCAGACTGATGAGGTGATGTCATCCATGTGGGACGGCTCTGCACTCTGTGAACTCATTGGCTCCGTGTGGTGTGGCGAGATTTTACAGAGAGAAATGTTTCTGTTCCGTGTCAGATGTTTTTAAAATGTGACGGCGCAAACAAAAGACAGAATGGAGGAACTATATGCACTGCTCTCTTGTACTCTGCTCTACTACTACACTGTATCTGCATTGTCAACCTACCAGCATCACAAAATCCACATCAAAACATGAAAAAGAACTTGACTGATCTGACCAGAGTTAAGTTAAGTATTCTTGGATTAAAGGGATAGTCCTGTGATTTAATATCATACACTCTGAGGAGTCCCAAAAGAAAATAGACAATCAAATCCAAAATTGTCTGAAATGTCATAACTTTGTGTCCTCAGGCTTTAAAAAAAAAACAAAACAGCCTGTTTGTAAGCGTGTTTCTACAAATGTCTCGTTTTCAAGCCCACAAGCCACCCCTGATGACACCACTGCGATATCGTTATTGTAATTTTCCTCACGTTTTTAGAGAAGCTGTCACCAAAGCCGCAGAACAGTGTTGTCTCAGTCTGACCTGTGGCTGCTGCTAATGAGGAGTGAAATCGATGGAGTGGCCCTTCAGTCGAACAAAGAGAGGAGCTGCAGGCAGATTCCTCTCAGGGCGGATTCTCACTGTATTCATGTCACCCTGCTGCTGTGGGTTCATCGGCTGAAGACTGAACACGTTACTGGAAGTTCAACTCAAGAGATTTGGGTGTTTTTTTTTTATTTTAAAGTTGCACGTCCTTGAGACAGAAAGTTTTTTTTAATACTCCAGCAGGTCAGAGATGATCATTTAAAAAAAAGACAATGATGCTGTGACGCCTGAGCAGAAGGGGGTAAATAATAAATATTCTAGGCATGAATAAATTACTGTTGATCCCACAAACACCTCACACAACACGCACGTCACCACCCCCCACACACAAGGACAGACACACTTTTTAAGATAGGGTGGAGGCAGAGGGGGTTGTCTTGTCAGTGTAGACCAATAATTACAATCCATACTAAAGATGATTTACCACGTCCGTCACCCAGCACACCCAACCAGAGGAGGTTTGGGTTGGGTTGGGTTGGCCCCCCCCCCCGCTCCTGCCGCTGATGAAATTCGGAGGACGTGGATCCCCCTGGGACGAGCAAGTGCTGCTACATCTGCTGCCCTTGTGCACGTACAGGGGAATCGCTCAGGGCATCTCATTAATGCCTCTCCCGTGTCTTTTCTTCCTGCGTGTGAGACCTCTGCTGCTCCTCCTCGTGCACGGGACCAGGCTTTGTGAGAAACATTTAGCAAATATTGATAGTTCTCTGTGCACGGAGGGGGATCAAAAGGAGAAGAGGAGACGGGGGGGCTGTCTAAAAAGAAGAAAAAGGGGGGAGTAATTGGTGCACTGTGCTTCCATGAATGATTTACGCATTATTAAGTGGCCTGTCCTCCTTGGAAAAATAGGGCATTTGGATTTACTTGAAGTCTTTGGGTCAAGCTTTCCCACCAAACTGAATGTAAAGTTTTAACTCAGGTCCTTTAAGTTTAATTGAGTCCACCTTCCACTTCGAAGTGGTTTGGTAGAGAACAATAGACTATATTTGTCATAAATGGAGTTCAAAGCAAGTTTCACTATTGATCCTCGCTGCCTGAGAAACAGTCGGCGCTCCGCTCCAGTTTGACGCAGTGATTTTTCAGAGATTTAAGTTTCAGTACATTGGACAGCAACCGTCCCCACAGACTCAACATCCACCAGCCCACACAAACTCAACAGAGACAAATGGTTCTTTATTGACTTGCTTTAATCAGTACCTCTGAACAGTGTCAACAGTAAAACAGAGAGGGGGAAAAAAAACACCGGGCTGATAAAAATGCTGCGTGCATGCCAGCAGAATGAAATGACTGAAGCCTGATGATTTTTTTTTTTTTTTACAACCCCAGCACAGAGGCTGGGATGTACCACTGCAACACAAGGGGGCACAATGAGAGAGGAAGACGGAGAGAACACAACTCACAGTTTGACACGAAGGGATCTCAGTCAGGCCTTCTCCGGGATTTTCTGACAGCAGCATAGGTCTGGCTGGTCAAGTGGTCCTAAACATTTCACAATTTTCTCTAAGAACTGTTGAACTGTTGAGAACCACTTAATCAGCGAGACTAGACACTTCCTCTGGGTACAAAAAAAGTTCGTCCTCCACGCAACGGCTGAAAATCAGAAGCAGGAATTAGACACTGAGATCTTATGGTGGCTACAACAACACAACAGAAGGTTCCAACGACACAACACAACTCACTTGCGACAGAATAAGTCCACAGGAAAACAAACTGAGGCTTCGGCTCGTTGTCCCAAGTGCTCAACTGGAGGAGGAGTCTTCCACCGGTGCTTCCTTGGTGCCATCTCAGCCCAGACTGAGTGACTGCAGTCCCAGCTCTTTATATACTGTTTTGGGGCTAGGTTCATACAAGCCTCTCATTCAGTCAGGAATGAGACCCATGCTGGTCTAACCGGACGAGCTGGGTTCTACCAGCTCCACAAGGAGCACGAAGAGGCAGCCGCCCTCAAGACAAGTCACATGGACTCGTTGGAATTTAATGTTATCTCTGATTCCTGGTTTAAACTCTTCATCTTGCTCAAACCTTTGCAACAGCTTGTGAAATCACTCATTATTCTGAACACATTATTGTGGAGAACAAAAAAGATGCGATGAGGCCTTTCACTATCAGGCCAGGCGTGCACTAATTCATACAGAAAGTCAAATCTATTCCAAAAGTGCTGGAAATCTTTAGCCGGGACGTGACTTTTGTATTTTTTTTTATTTATCCCCTGGGGGGGAAAAGACACATTTAAAATGGGCAGCAAAAGAAACAGTTTATGTAACTCTGAAAAACTCTGAAATGACGCTTGGGCCTGACAAACACCAGTGCAGGAACTGTACTGACATAGTGAGACAAGAAACAGTGATCTCAGACAAGACTTTTATTTTTCCTTTAGAGAAACACATAGGTGCTTCACGCACATGCATTTTTAAAAAGCACAAAACAGACATGGCAGTGGCTTTCAAGGAATTATTATGCATTTTCAACACAGTCACATCAACAGTGAGTTTGTCACGTAAAAACAAAAGAACAAGGATTGGTTCAGAGCAAACAGATCAAACTACAGAGCGGCGGTGTTAAACAACGTGCGCTTGTACAAAAAAAAAAAAAAAAGAACAATTCAAGAAAATAGCAGAGAGAAATACTAGACAGAAACTTGTGATTACATTTCTGTTTTTACATTTCAAAAGAGAGACTCCAGCTCAGTGATCGGCACGTGAAACAGGCCGGATGAGTCTGGAAGGCGACGGCAGGTTTCTTTGTTATTCCTATTTGAGCAGACGGAAGTGAGAATCTCAGAAACTCTTTAGACCTGAGTCAATTGTCACAGTTGGATCAGATTCCAGAAAACATATTCTCTACAAAGATACTTTTAATCACCTCACTATAAAAAAATAAGCATAAAAATAGGCTCTGGGAAAGTACCCTGTGCTTCTCAGATGTCTTTGATATAATGCCGAAGAACAGTACGACAATACTCTATCAAGTAATCTGCCCTTTGTTTGTAAAGAAAAAAAAAATCATGGTCATCCTTGGCTGTTCATGGAGGGTTTCAGCAGTGTCTGTGATAGAACAGCTCAGGTATGAATTCCCTGACAAGGTGTAATAACAACTGAGCCATAGATGGTAAAAAAAGATTTGAAACATTCAGCATGATAATAGGTTTCTTACGTACAGCATGTACGTAAACACTTGCGGTGCGAGCAGTGATTGGCTTTCAATGGCAAAACATGAAATCAGACATTCAAAAGTGAGTGCAACTGTGTCATTCAGCAGGACGGCAGGCTGCGCGTGGCGGACGGCCCGTCGGAGAAAAGCGGTAGCAAACGCAGGGCGGTTTCCTGTCGCTTGAGGCGGCGTCCCCTCACAGTGCGGACACTCCGGCATCCTGAGAGACAGAGGGAAACTCAATTCATACGCAGCCTTGGTGAGGGGAGAGGTGTTTCAGCAAACACGCCACTTTTGGGTACATTAAATTATAGGAACTCCACACACACACACACACACGCTGGTGAGTCCAAGACAAGCCAACCACACACGTTCAGAATGCTCCTGCATTTGTGTGCAGTCGTCAGCTGCGGCCAAAAGACATTCAACTATTTACCCTATGAGGTTGTTGAAATGATTCGGTGTCTGTTCATTTCAGCATAAAAGACCAAGGAAATGTGTTCTATTTATATGTCTATTTTCTAAAAGATCAAGCTAACAGAGTCACTCTAGCTTAAAAACACAGAACCTTTGGAAATGGCTGCAGCTTTACCGAGTGAGGACTGAACGTTTCTCCTTCAGTGTCATGTCAGTGTTATTTGAGAAGGTGAGCAAATCCTTTAAGACATTTCACTGTGTATTCTTGATGTTTTGGGTAAAATGGGGACAGATGGGGACAGAGTGAGCCGTGTAACTCAGGGTTAATCATGCGACCTGAGCAAAGCGTGCAGCGGTACACTCAACACTTACACGTGTAAATGGATGGGCAAAGGGGGGCGGGATGGCCATGCTTTTGGGGGCAACTATGCCAAACACACAAGTTTACACTGACACATTTACCTCCTCTTCTGAACTAAAGTCACCAAATACTGCCTGAAATTGAACGAGACAAACATGTGATTGAGAGGAAATCAATTCACAGAGAGCGAAAGAGAAAGGCCAGAGAGTTCAAGTCACATGCATGATAAGAGGAAGCTGTGCTTGTTTGTCACGAAAGAACAAGCTGTGGAGGAGCTGGTGCGGGAAACAGTGGTCACCTTGAATTTGTTGCTCAAGGCATCAGATAAAAACGCTATGACTGCAGGACCGCCGACAGCCTGAGCCTGGCAAAGAGAGAATAACAAGTGGCTTTAATCCTTGCATTTTTATTTTATGAACAAGGATGGTGTCTGGCCTGAACCTACCACTTGAATTGGCGTTTGTCCGTCGTAGCCTGGTTGACTGAAGTCTGCTCCGGCAAGTCTCCAGATCTCCAGGCCCTCCAGGTCACTGTTGGCTGCCAGGCTGACGCGGGAAATGACAGAGTTATTACAGCAAAGGGCTTGGCTTCCTGACATGAGCACCATTAACACAATTAAACGCACACCGGGTGAAGGATCGGTTGTCTAAAGAAACTTTCTGGAGGGAGTGAGCAGCACATCGGGGAAAGAAATCGGTAATGCTGGACTTCATGAGTCACTGATGTTTGCCTTTTTTTCTCAGTTTGACGCGAGCCAAACGTCTACCTTTATGGAAGGTGTGTTTCTGAGATGGTTCACTGGAACAGATTTGCCAATGTTTGTCGAGTGCCACATCCAGATAAATAACCAGGGGCAGGCCAGCATTGTGTGCTTGCTGACAGTAGAGATGCAGGGCAGATCTGAAACTATGTGGCCTGGGAGCATTCCTGCTGTTTGTGTAAGAGTGGGGCGACTGGTTGTCAGCTATGTAGGATGGGTCACTGTGTCCACAGCCGAGCAAGCGAGAAACCTGCGACTCTGTGCGACTGTTGTGCTCTCTGCGCGTCTCACCTGCACAGTTCTGTTCCTGCGTCCTCCAGCTTTTCTCTGGAGAAGTGAGCGCCGGTCTTCCTCAGCAGCAACACAACTTCCTTCTGCCTAAATGAATTATCAGAGCACATGAAATGTTATCTTACTGTATATTTCAAACATTTCAAACTAGGAGCAAGTACACCTGTGTAAGGATCTGAAGGGTCGATTGAGTATCGTTTGTAATTCGTCAAACTGATTCTAAACTTTTTTTTGTTCAGCTTTGATTGACAGTGTAAACGTGGCAGTGGTGGCAGTTTGACGAGTTGCAACAAGTTCCTTATCTCCCACGAGGAACCGCCCCTCACAGGAGAGACCTGCAGTGACATCCGCAGGTGACGATCCCTGAGCTGCTGTGGTTATCAGTCGGAGTCGACCTAGGTCATTTATACAAGAGGACAATCGAATGCTCGATGTGAGGTGTAGAAACTATAAAAAGGTTGTCTCTAGAAGCCAGTATCTCTCATCTGTGAAACTGGGAGTAGGCTGGTAGGACTGGTTCGGGGGACACTCCCCACGCTTGTTCCTCTCTCTCTCTCTCTCTCTCTCTCTCTGCCACTCCATATATGGACATCGGGCTGCAGCTCCTAAAATGCTGGTGACAAGTGCGTCACACTCAAAACTCCAGTTGGGTTACTTCGTCCTGTTTCGTTCAATTCTTTTATGAAGGCCACGGGAAAGGGTTTACAGTCGGAAGTCTAACGACAGGTGTTCGCGCTAAGTGCGAAACAAGTCCGCGCTTGCAGTTGAGCCAGCCGTTAAAATAGGACAGCAGCCATTTGGCACAACACAAACAGCGTTTTCACCCTGAGGCGCCACGTAGCGCTATAGCAGAAACGGTCAACGTGGCTCATACCACAAAGTCAATCAATGACACGAATTTAAAATTAACTTTGGTAAAAATAAACACACGTCTTATTGTGAGGTGACAATTAGCCTAATTAGTTTGTTGCCTGGCCTCTAAACTCCATTAAGAGTTGCATCCCCTTGTTTCTCTCGCGCTCTCTCTCTCTCTTTGACAGCTGCTGCTCCCCTTCCTGCACATACCCACCTTCCAGCTCCTTTAATGAAGTCCATTAACAACATGTTTGCAGGAAACACTCTGATGACTGTGAGGAATAACAATGGTTGCTAAGGGCAAAAAGGGGGATTTTATATATGTTGTGACATAATTATCTTCAGAGAGATTAAAACAAACAAACCAACCCATGAGCTCTTACTGTTCCAAACACTGGGGAGGTTTACCTGAAGCGCACAGCGTCGCATAGGGGTGTATTCCCGTAGCGATCTTTGGCGTATACTGAAGATCCCTGATCCAGAAGGTACTCCACCACTTCGAGGCGGCCCTCGCTGGCGGCGATGTGCAGCGGTGTACGTCCGTCGTAGTCGCCGAGACACAAATTGGCGCCCTGTGACAAAGAAAAACTGGTTCACTTTATATCGTCAATGTTTTGATACTGGCTCGTGGGGGTGGGGGTTGTACCCCAAGTGGTGTGGTCCAACCTGGATAAGTCGCCAGTTCATCGCAGGGCTGACACACAAAGACAGACAAGCATTCACACCTACACCTACATGCAAGTCTTAGGACTGTGGGAGGAAACCCGAGTACCCAAAGGAAACACATGCAAGCACGGGGAGAACATGCAAACTCATGCAGAAAGGTCCAGGAATAGAACCCAGAACCTAACCACTGCACCACTGGGTTACATGTTCCTGTATTATAATTACAAGTGACGAGTAGAAAAGCACCGAGTAGTGTGTGGGATGTAGATTTGCAGGTATCACAGGAAAGAATCTTTAAACCAGTCCACACAAACGGTCTAAGCAGCAGCTGCATACCAGTCGAGCCACATACGGTGCATACGTGTGCATGTGACTGCTGGGACGACCCAGGGCCTGCCTTACCAGTTGGGCCTCGTGCTTTGTTTCGCTGTGCACCTGCGCGGTCGCTGCGTTTAGAGTGAGCAGCGCTGGGAATGCATCAGTGTAAATGTTGACATTAGGGTGAGACTGAAAAAACCAAGCATGCTCCAAGATAGGCTGCTCCGTTGGTCTAAACAGTTAGCACTAAGCTGTGTTCAGGCTGTCACAGCAAACACAGCGTTTCACTCAAAGGCTGGAATAGCCTGTTTTTGGTGACAATGGGTTAGGCCGAGCACATTTTTCTGTGAAACACTTTTTTTTTTGTGATGTTAGTATGAAAGGGTTTGTTAATACTAGTATGACTAGGCATGCATATGGAAAGGACCGTAATGTTGTACCATGTCTTTTAGGGCTTCCAAAGCTTTTATGTCTCCTATCTTTGCGGAGGCACAAGCCAGTGGAGGGGTCAGAGCGCTACGAATGGCTTCTAGCTCCTGGAGACAAAAAAAATAAATCAAACATTTGCATGAATCTAATCAGCAAACCTGAAGGAAGGGGTCTGGACTCTAAGGCAGGTTGAAAAGAACTGCTCTGTCAGGACTCAACGAAGGCTGCTGGGCGGCGGCGTCCTCACCTCCTTGCAGCTGAGGTTCAGAGACTTGGCGACGGCCTGGATAAAGCGGCTGTCGCTCAGACAAAGCTTGGCTTCCACCGAGTCGACGCTCATTTCACCCCGCAGGTTGTGACCCATCATCTAACACAGAGACACACAGGCAGGCTTTACTTTATGTCCCCCGATTCTCTGATTCTCCAAAGTCCTGTTTTTGTTTACGTACGGAAGACAGACCTTTTTCTTGGCTTCCAGATCAAGGTCCTTCTTGGCCAACACGTAGGACAGCTTTGACAGGGCAGCCTCTGGGGTCATGTCGCCGCCGGCTATCAGCCCTGCCTCCATCAACACCTAAGAGATCATGAGAACGTGCCATCGGTTAAATTCCTGCACAGATGAGACTCGGACATATTTTCATTCAGAAAATGAATCGCAAGAGCACAAGGGTTGTGGTTTTTTTGAACAAAAAGGTGAATGAAGTACCATTCCAGTGGCGTAGGCTGCAGACACGGTGCCCCTCAGACACTGCGTGCAGTTGATGATGATGACGCCAGACTCAATGGCCCTCTTCAGTTCCCTTATCAGGTCGGGACGGTTATCGGGAGCATTCCCGCTGCCATAGGTCTCCATGACCACGCCCTTCATGGGCGGCTGCAGGAAAGCCCTCACCTGGAAACGGAAACCAGCACGGTTTGCATGTTAAAAACACCCACAATTTATGATTCGCTCAACTGGCCGCTCAGCTGTGTAGGATCAAATTGAGGAATTAGTATTCCATGTTATTTTTTTCCTGCACGCCCTTTCACTCCAACGCATGTGACCATCCACACCACTAAAAATCCCATCTGGCACCATCTACGCAACCGCCATCTCCGACACTGGTTGGCTGGCAGAGAGGGGCCCTATACCACATCATTAGCCATGGCTTATGACTAGAGTGGCAGATGACTGAAATTGCAGGAAGGAGAGCAATTAATCTGAAGGTGTTAGCAAGCATAAAGTCACTTGGCAAGACCACGGCAGTTACCATAAAACACGGGGAGAAGGTGACATTATCAGTGCTGGGGACAGTCTGTATTTTTTGATGTCATAAGCAGTTTGACAAGGAATGCTTGACACAGATTACCAACGAGGCGCTCGCACAGCGGCGGCGGCGGCGGACGGGGGAGCACAAGATTCTGGTGCCTAATCAAAACAGTGCCTCGCAAAGGCAGTTAAAAGCTGTGAGAGTCTTGATAGCCGAGCTGGGCAGCGGCAGCAGATTGAGACAGTAAAGTGGCTCTCCCAGCAGCCCCTGCAGGGGGAGGTGCAGCTAAATGTTACAGTATCTGTGCCAATCCTCCCTCTTTACAGGGTGATTGGTCACGGCCCATAAGTCCTTCTCATCTTTCTCTGGGCTGAGCTTTGATGGCAGTTTACATGACTGGCAAAGTAACAGAAGATGGGTAATAGCACAATTAAATTAAACTTAACTATATTTGATTGCAGTTTGGAGCAGTCAGTTGCCTTTGAAGAACATTTACTTAATTACGTTTTAATACTCGGGAGGGAAATTATTTCATTACAACACGCATGGATAAAAATATATGCATGACGCCGATAAAGTCTTTAATGTATCCCTTCCATCATATGACTTAATTTCATCTGGTGCTGACTTGAAACTGTGTTTACACATTCAAAAAAAATGCACACATTACACTTCCTGCAAATATAGAGGCAATAAAAAGCATGTGAACCCATCGGAACAAACTGATTTTCTGCATTACTTGTTCATGAAATTCATCAGATCACACGTGAAAGACCAACAATGTCCTGGATCCTCTCGCTGATCCGCATCAAAACTGAATGTGTACTTTCCATTTGTCAGACTTCATGGTAATCCAGTCCAGTGGTTTTTGTTTAATCTGGCTGACTAACACAAACAGAAGACAACCCTCTTTGCTGAGGTAGTAACATTCTCTGCTGGCTGGACTTACAGTTGCAGAAGTGATTCCTGGGAAGAGCCTGAGCAGGCCAACATTACGATCCAGCTCAGTGCTGACTTGAAACTTCATTCTGGAGCTTGGCCTCCAGACATTGTCCCAGTTGACTGTAGGAAAGAAGGAGGAGACATATATAAGTATGAGAATATGATAAAAGTTGATCTGTTGCCTAAAGATAGGCCCACTCTGATCCCTGGCTTACTTTTAATATCCACTTCAACAATGCCCAGCGGAGCAAGGTTAGGAGAGGAGAACGCGTTGAAACTCCCAGCATCCACCTTGGTCACACGATTCCCTCGGTACAGTTTGTTGCAGAAGTACAGACACACCTGAACAGAGAGAGCAGAAGAAGAGTGTATAAAGAGGAAAATACCTTTTAACACAACGGGGAAACGTGTAAACATGGTTTCATCAGCACCTCATCAGAACATCCACTCAAACACGACACATTGGCTCTCAGTTTTGTTCTTTAAGGAAGTACAATCGAACTAAACACAAGAGTCAAGTTTTATTACGCTTCAGTGTTAGACAGATAAGCCCACAGCAGATAACACTTCCTGTTGTGGTTGCTGTTGTTCAGTATTGCGAAACACTGTTGTTAGAGACTATTCTCATTTCGAAAGTGGTTTAAGACCTTCTGACATTTTACAGGCCACGAATGCTCAAAATTGTTTTTGTGGATCATGTTAACAAAGTACACACACACACAGATATGTGTGTGTGTGTGTGTGTGTGTGTAGATGTATGTATGTATGTATGTATGTATGTCTGTGTGTGTGTGTGTATATAAAATATCAAAGGCTCAGATCACATTTTATATTTCATTTATACCTTTTTCATAATTCATTTGTCAACACCATAAAAATAGTTACTAAAAGTCAATCCTCTCTATTTCCTCACCTCAGGAATGACAAAGTGTCCAGCGATCAGCAGCGCCCCCAGCATGTTGCCTCTGCCATCGTTCCTCATCTCATAGATGGGCACCTAAAGACAGAGCAGGGCTTTATCGTGAGAACACAGTACAATCCTGAAATGCTACAGTAATCTGCGGTTTTTCTGTAGTTGTGCACACACTCTCACCTGTGAGCCAGTGAGAACGACGGGTTTGCCCAGATGTTCGCACATGAAGGACAGAGCAGAGGCCGTGTAGGCCATCGTGTCTGTGCCATGAAGGACCACGAAGCCATCGTACATTTCATAGTTTTTCTGGAGACAGACAAGACACAAAACCACATTCATTTCCAGAAGCACTACCACTAGTTATTTTTACTTTATGTTATCTGATATGGTTTTAGCATCATCTGAGAGCTTTCAAAAGTACACAGAATCCAGCAGCAGATACCTCAATGTCCTTTCCAATTCTCCCCCAGTCATCTGTGGTCATATTTGAGGAGTCCAGCAAAGGGGAATACTCCAAGATAGTGTAGATGATCCTCTTTTTGTGTTCAGATTCCCTGGAAGACAGATTCAATTTTAAGTCTTGGAGACTCAGTGACTGTGTACAAAACAGAAAAGAACAAACAGTCCACATTCAGTGGTTTTAGTCAGTACGAGTGCTGTTGTTTACTCAAAAACCACACGTGGTTAACCATGATTCATTGGGATTATTTCATAAAAGGTTCATGACGTTCAGGTTAAGCTTTTAAGAGTGCGTAAAGAAAGATGGGGATACAGTGAAAAATAAGCTGACTTTATGAAGTGTAACTCAGTGTGTTTAGCCCAGTGCCTCAGCAGCAGGAAGCCAAAACCTGTTTTACACACACACACACAGAGGCATTTTAAGGAGTGTAGAAGGGAGGGGCATAACAGCTCTTTACACTGCAGCTTAAGAAAATACACACACGCACAATTAGATAAAAATAAATCACAGTTCAACAACAAAAGTGGCGCAAGTGGTCACAACACAACCATGTGTTAAATATGACACAACAGATCATGTCCCATTACGTCAAAACAAGGAAGGGAACCTTAAATTAAATGAGCTTCGAGAGTGGAACTTAAGTTGGGCCGCCGCACCTACGGTTTAAGGCAGCTTGACTGGCTCAACAACCATGGAAAGATTTTCTTTTTTAATCTCCCTTTTTAAAGAAACAGGGTGCAACACCCCCCCCCTGCCATATTACCATAGGGCAGCCTCATAACAGGGAGATATAAGCTGAATGGAACAGCAGGGGGAAGGCCTGGGAGGGAAGCCCAACCAGACAGTGTCCTTTTTAGCCTCAAGTGCTCACACAAACACACAGACACGACCCGAGAATGGAAGATGTTGATAATATTCAGACCAAAGTTCCCTCAAGAAAACACCATCCATGGGCTGGATCAGCCTGAGGTGGAGCAAAGCGACGCATTTGCATATACCCATGCTAAGATGCCTAATAGCTTACGAATAATGATTGTGTGTGTGTGTGTTTGTGTTGAGGGACATGAGAAGTAGATGGGTGGAGGTAGGGGGCAGGCGGCCTGGTGGCATAGCCTCTGAACATCACATGAATAAAGCTTTTCAATAAATCAATAAACTAATTCCCTCCTCAGCTCGGCAACTGAATCCCATCAACAGTTCGCCCGTAGACAGTATAAACTAATGGATGAGCGCAAGAAAGCTGCTGGAGGCGTGGACAATTTGTGAGGTGGAGCGCAGTCGCACAGTCAGAAATGATATTATCAGCCTCAAAAACTACTCACACTTCCTCTTCATATAAATATATATATATATATATATGGACATAGCTGATATGGACCAGTTATCTTCACCACACACCACACTGCTCCTCCCTGCTGCTCATCTGGCTTTCATCGCGGCAGCCTATGTGAAGGGGGGTATGGAAATTTGCGAGCGAACGTACATTTCTGGCAGACGGGGTACCTACTATCGCTAATGAAGACCCTACAGAGACTGCTGATCAGCTGGGAGCCCTCTCACGAGGGGGCTTTCCGCTCACTGCTCCACAGCACATGGAGCAGACAATAAGACAACGTTACCAAAAAAAAAACAAAAAAAAAATTCAAACATGCAGCAGAGCAGATTAACCAGCAGGCAAACGGCAGCACTTTACTAAATAAACCGAAAAGAAAACATCAGGCCATCCCATCTGAGTGAACCCACCCCCGTGTTAAACTTTAAAAGCAGATGGCTTGTTGGTGGCGGAGATGACATTCACAAGTGCAGAGTCAGACCCGCAGGAATACTTCCAGGCTGTCCACGCTGTCTCAAGGGACATGTTGGGGATGCGTTTCCTGTCAGGTGGGCACACCCTAGCATGCGGGCTCACACCACACTCAGGCACAGCGCAGGCACACACAAAGTTACAAAGCTACAGCACCCATGAAATGACAGGCCAGACTGAGACGGCAGCTTCCTGTTAAAGCAATGAAAGCAGTTTAGAGTCGTTAAGTTCAGCGTTATTATTATTATTATTACAAGGACAGCAAGACATTTCTATTCAATCCCTGCTTCTTCAGATTTGAAATGGAAATTTCACTGATCAATGACAATAACAACCAGACTGCTGGGCACATGTAATATTCATGAAGATGCCCAGTTCATCAATTCTAAATTGATCTAGCGTATAGCAACAGCCCACCTTGCATGTCTATGATTTCATTTTCATACCAATCGTCGGCACAGACAGTACATTAAGTATTTGAATAGAAGCTACCCACAAAAACATTAGCCGCCAAGGACAATTATATTACAGTGCATGACTACAGGTAATCTCTGTCTCTGTTATTCACTATTGAAGTGACTACTAAGAAAATAACAGTGAAAAAAAATTAAGGAATTAGAATAAACTATTAAATAGCCATTGAACATTGAGCCAACTGTTTTTCTGCGGCGTGACCTTACATGTTGATAAGGTTAATTTAAATATTTGTGGAAAGGGGGCCTTTATTAAGAAGAATCTGTGCATCTGTGTGAAATACAAATTATTCATTAGAATCAGGATGTGATACTTGAGATACTGTGTGTCATATTAATTCCTCATAATGTTGATTAAGGGGGGGGGTGGAAACTTACGGGAGGACCAGTGTGTTCTCGTAGGAATAGTACTTGTACAGGTCAGTGTCCTCCGCATACACCGCATCATGGAGGATGGGCAGCTTGCGCAGGCTCTTCACTAGTGCATTGGCTGTCGGTGCGAGCACTGTGAGGGAAAGACACAGAAAAAGGGCTCATCACTAAGGAGAAGAGCACAGCGACCGGACCAGACATCAGTCTCATACTGAACCCTAGTGGAACATGTAAGACATTGCATCTTTAGGGTTGTTGAAAAACCATTCCATTCATTCTTCTTATTCTCAGTGAATTACTAGTGTATGAGCTATTGGTTAAAGGATGATTGTATATTGTAGTATTGTAGTTTGAATAATGAAAAGGGGATATTAACCCTCGTGATTCTGTGCACATTGAATTAAAAAAAAAGGAGGAATTCCTCAGTACAGCCTAAATGAGAGACAACACGTGGCAGTCAGCTGCCACGTGTTGAGCCAACGGCCTCAAGTCATCAGGAGCGCTGCCAACAGAAATCCTGGCAGACAGATGGGATGGCTTTGTTGGAACGAGTACAGGTCAAATGTCCAAAGTTAAAACAACTATACCCAAGTGAGTCAATTTCAAGATGTTCAACGTTTAAGTGGCAGACTGTTAGCATAGTATACCTTACTTCAGTGAAGCGCCGCCTCTGATGGAGTATGGAATAATTTTAGACAGACTTCCAGCTCATTGGTCTCTCGTCTTACATTTCAGGCAAGCAATTTTACTCCCGGTTTCACTTGGACTTTAAACCTATTAAGTTTGGCTCTTGGACACATCGCCAGGAGGGACGTCATCGCTCTCTATAGCCCACATGTTTTTTGTTGCTGTGTCTCCTGATGATCGAGATATGCAAGCGGAGCATTTTCTAAGTGAAATCAAGAGGAGCCAGCGTGGGACTTTTTCTCTCCGGAACACTGATAAATCCTGTGAATCACCTGCAGGACTGACTATTGTCACCCTCTACTGTGTGGTCTCCCTAAGAAGAATGTAACTGATCTCCAGCTGCTCCTTTTTGTTTGGTTGGTTTCACTGCAATTATTCTGGAAAGCAACTCTATTGTTAGTAGGAAAGGGGCTAACAGTAAAGTCTTATTCATATGTAGTCACCACTATGCCGATGAAGCCATCATTTGCTTGTCATGTATTGGCTTGTCATCACTGTTTATCGCTGAAGATCGTTTTGCAGACTCAAACATTTCACCCACTCCTTAACTGGCACAGTGGTGAGTAGATAATGATTGCATTTATTTTATTTTGGTAACCAAGCCTTTATTGTTTTATTAACCACTGATGGACAGCGTCGATAGAGACCTGTTTCTGTTTGTACCTGCAGCTGCAAGGACCTTTGAATGTTACTCACGCTCCAAAAGTTGCCCAATACCTTTTGTACACATCTAGTTATCCATTGAGAGAATAGTATTTCTCCAAACTGTATTGTGCCAGAAACTGTGTGTTTAACCATTGTCTGTTAGGGAGTTATTTGAAGTAGTTGAGTTGGGTGGTGAGTGTAAGCCCACACAGTAAACACACTGTCACACAGGAAGAAAAATATTGACTATCATGAAAATGAGCAAGGAAGTGGTCTGTTTCTATTGAATTTTAACTTTCCCACAATACCTGCACCTAGAAGACATCCTGCTACAGTAGTGATCCAAGGATATACTGTGTGCATGTACATTATTTAAAAAAACAGTGTCAATATATTTTTCCTATTTGCATTCTTAATACATGAATTAATCTTAATTGCATTCTATTTTAGTTACATCTTGCTGTGTTACTTGCCCTTTTCTGGAACTGGTTCAAAGGTCAAACTCTTATTATTTAATAGGAATAATAATAATGTAGGGGTTATCCGGGGTTTGACCTCATCCCTCCCACTGAAATAAAGTTCCTGAAGGTGGGGACACGGGGACAGTTGGCTCATGTGTGTCCTCAACACGTATGACTCCTAGCATGCTAGCTGCCGTAGCCTTCAGCTGTGTGGCTAAGCTGTTTGCGGGATGGGACTACTCCAGGATGCGCTCACGTGTTGTTGACACGCATGTCCTCTGCTAATGTTCCAGCTAGCACGCACACACACACACACACACACACACACACAAACTATGACGCAAGCTCCGTGTGGGTCAGTTACCGTTATCTTGTACTGTCATCCCGATGGTTCCCCCGGTGTTGATGACCAGGACCCTCGCCTCGGCGACGGCCGGGACGACGCGCCCCACGCCCTCCAGAGACGTTCTGCTCGACAACTTTCTCAGCCGGCATGGCTGCAGCTGAGAGGAGCAATTGGGAGACATGTCACTCAGCTCCTTCGGCTCCAATGTAGGCAGAGATAGAGCTCGGTCCAGGGGGGTCGAGGGGCTCGAACCCGGGGCCGCCATGATCCGATCTCGGTGTTTTCTCGCCTCGCGGGTGCTCGCTTCAAAGTCGCCGGTTCTCGAGCGCTGTCAGCGGGATCAGGTTCTCCGGCTGCGATTGCAGAGCGGCGGCGACCATTGTCGTTAAGTAGCGCAGGAGGCGGAGGGCGGGACTAAAGGTTTCAACCTTGTGTTCACGCCATCGAGGGTGTGTTGGTGACGTCGATGTGACGTCACCTCCACAAACGAATGCGCGTTTCCACTGCACCAGTGGATGTTGCGCTTGTATATGTCATAAAACTGTTAACGCCGCCTTTCAGTTTTTATTTCAACCATCAAAATGCAAAAATGCTTCCAGATTATCCTGCACGCGGGTGATGAGTGATTTGGGACTCTGACCTGAGAGCAGGACGTGGTTCACCTTTCAGGACCACACTGAGCCAGATTCCCCGACGAGGAACCACCTCCAGTAGGCTCACCACCCGCAGGAGGTCTCAGGTTACTGGTGCCATGTGATTTGGGTGCAGTCGTGCTACCCCCGCGACCCGGTAACGGATAAGCGGTTGGAAAATGACATGACATGACACGACTGAGCCAGATCATACAGGCAAGGTGGTGGAGGGACTGTTTTGAGTTGCATGCTGAAGTCTAATGGTGTGATAATGCCATGCATTTTTTGATATAATTGTGCAATGAGTCCATCCGACCAGTTCTTACGAAATATTGCAAAAAGTCCCGGAATGGAATTTGGATGTCCTCCAAGTCTGACGGCTGAGGAAGTGGGCTCTTTCTTTACTGTTCGCTCTCCTCTTTCAGATAGCGTGTTCGACCTTACGCTTGTTGGTTTTTGCAAAGACTTTACTCAGATTTCTCTTGTCGTTGTGGATGCTTCCCTCACTGTGACCATATACCAACACTCACATACAGGGGAACACCAGTTTAAAACTTTGTGTTGACAGGTACTTTGTGAAGGTCAGCACCCCGGAGCACTTTGGAGCCTCAAGGCCTTTTTATAGTAACAGATATGAAAATGAGCAACCAGTTCACCATTTTATTCAACTCACTGATCCCAAACACTTCCTGGTATCATACATGAGCAATCATTGCTGGTAAAGTTTAATGCTGACTCATGCCATATGGACTGAGGGCACAAACAGCATTTCGGTCAAAGTAAAATCTGGAAAAGTCATTTGAGGCCTGTGATATGAGAGTAAGATATGATTCACCTTTCTGGATAACAGTGAGCCAAATCAAACAGGCAAGACCGTGACTGCTTTTGTGTGTTGTGAGTGTGGAAACACATCAAGACTGCAGTTCAAGACCTATTTGTCCTATCTCAGGACTTTTATTTTGATTAACTTGCAAGTTTGAGAATTTCCCAATGCTTCTCCTGATGCGACAAACATCTGTTGGCTACGAGGTCTGTTCTTTTTTTATATAGTTTTGCAATGAGTCCATCTGTCCTCCTCCAAGTTTGTTAAGAAACATTACCAAAAGTCCTGAAATAGAATTTGGATGTCTTTCAAGTTCGAAGGCTGAGGAAGCATTTTTTTAACCAGCAACACCCCAGTCATGCACCAGAACAGTAGTCACCTCGGACCACCATTCCCTTCAGTTGAAATGCCAGACTCCACCTTGAAAACACATCATGATGTAGAAGTGCAGCTGTATGATAAATAAAAATGAGACCTACGAGATGATATTAGCGGAGCATAATTTATGAAACCTAAGTTTGGTTCGGGATTTACTTTAATCAAATGTATCAAACTTGTCGTGTGACATGTGGGAGTATTACAGAAAGAGGATGTGGAAGTTCTGCGTAAGAGGGGGGAGGACAACATTTTTCATCCATGTATTCAAAAAGCACCTCTATGTATAAAATGATGTTTTAAAACCAAATGATCTGGCCTTGTATTGTATTGTCTTCTGTTTTAGCGATTTGCACTCACCTGAAGACACAGGTCTGACTCACTACCGGTGAAGCCACTGCCCTGCTGCATTGCAGCATGGTAAAAAAGTTGCTTTTATAAATGCCTGAGAGTCATGCAGCTCAAAGTGCTTTATATACAATAAAAAATTAAATTGAACATTTGTAAATTTTTAATTCAAATTAAGAACAGAGTACATTTTAAGAAACATAACAACATGTTAAATCTAAAAAAGACTTTCACTGAACCAGCTTCTCTCATATCCAGCAGCAAGCCTGCTCCACAACTTCGAAGCTCGACTTATAAAAGATGCATCTCAGATTACCTTCGGGCTGTAGATTGGAACCTGTGACAGACTTGTTGCAGCATGTTAATGGGAAGCAGTGAAGGAAAGAGTCAGCTATAGTTGTTGTCGCCCAATCGGAGCCTTGTCTGTTCATCTCCTCTCTGTTAATAAGCACGCAATCGCCACAAGGGGGCGATGTTGCCCTTTGTATTTCTCACACAGCACCTTTAAAAGCGTCGGATGAGAATATGAGACAACATTAATAAAAAATAAAAATAATACAAATACAAATAACAATAAATCTGTTTTTACATGACTATTGCCCATCCAAAGAAAAAGACGGCAAAACTGTCTGAGTAGAATAAAGCATCGTGTTCTATTCTAACACTAACTGCTGTTGTGCACAACATTAAGTCAAACAATAATAATAATAATATAGGGTAGTGTCTGTATACACGTGCGCAGTAATGAGGAGGTTCCGCGGATTTAATGACAGTTTGTGTTTTCGATGTTTACCCTGTGGGGGTCGCGTGAGCCCCGGGCGGAGGGAGCAGCGCGCGGCGGCAGCAGCGGCTGAATGAAGCAGACGCGGAGGAAGTGGCGGTTAATGCAGCTCCACACCTTTCCGGTGTAGCAGCGCCGCGACCAAGCTCCACTTCCCGGAGAGAGACGAGCGCTGGTGGGGCGATCCAGGCAGGAGGGGGAGACAGGAGGTAAATCACCCGGCTTTCTAATCACCCTTGAACCCAGGCGGACGCCAGCCACGCGTTGTTCCAGCGCCGCTTGGATTTTTGTCGTCGGATGTGAGCAGCTAAGCGCCGCTAGCGACGTAGCATAGGGCTAGCTTGCTAGGCAACCAAGCTAGCTCGTGTTAGCCGTCTTTAGCAGCCATGAGCGGTAGCTGGGTAATTTGGCATGTCTGACCCTCCCTCTCTAAATCTCTTCACAGGGGGACCAGAAGTGGAGTTTCACGAGTGGACGCGGGTGTTGCTGAGTCACCGAGGATTGGTTTTCATTTCGAAGCGGGCCCCCCTTCCAGCTTCGGTGAGCGTACCCCCGGCTCGGTGGAGTAACCGCTGAAAGCTGCTTTTTCATGCGGTGAAGAGAACAAGGGCGCAGCCGGCCAGGAGGACACAAGCGCCAGGAGGAAGTCACAAGTACCGAGGCTTATCTCCGGGCCTCGATCCCTCACTCACTCACACACACATATATATACACACACACACACACACCGAGTCTGACATCTGCAGCTCTGACTCGCCCCGGCCTGAGTGCGTGTCTGTCACGCAGCGTTGTGTAGATTTTGGCCAAACACAATGAAAGTCAGGCAACAGCTGCTGCCGAGCTCTTAGTGTTCACCGAGCCATGTTGTGTGCAGGGCCTGACAACACCGTGCTGCTCTGAACATCCATGTCCCAGCACTTCACTGGATCCTGACGCACAGACTCTCAAAGAAAAGTCCCCAAGTATTGTTCGGTTGAATCATGAGTGTGCAGCTTACCTCCCCTAGATGCTGTCTGTAATTATGTGTTTCACATGTAAGCTCTTTATCTGACTGAAGCTCTTGAGTTAAAGTGAATCACCGTTGTCATCATTAGCACTGTGTCTGACATTTTTCTCGTTAGGAACTAAGTATTTATGCGCAAGAGTCCAACATGGGGAAGATGCTCTCAAAGATATTTGGAAACAAGGAGATGAGAATATTAATGCTCGGACTTGATGCCGCCGGGAAGACGACGATCCTTTACAAACTGAAACTCGGGCAGTCTGTCACCACGATCCCCACTGTCGGCTTCAACGTGGAGACCGTCACCTACAAAAACGTCAAGTTCAACGTGTGGGACGTGGGAGGCCAGGACAAGATCCGGCCCCTGTGGCGACACTACTACACGGGCACCCAGGGGTTGATTTTCGTGGTGGATTGCGCGGACAGGGATCGCATCGACGAGGCCAGGCAGGAGCTCCACCGCATCATCAACGACCGGGAGATGAGGGACGCCATCATCTTGATATTCGCCAACAAGCAAGACCTCCCGGACGCCATGAAGCCACACGAAATCCAAGAGAAGCTCGGGCTGACCCGCATCAGAGATAGGAATTGGTATGTTCAGCCCTCCTGTGCGACCACGGGTGACGGACTATATGAAGGCCTGACATGGCTAACCTCAAACTACAAATCTTAATGATTGAGTGCTGACTGTTTTAGGTCAAAACTGTAATAAAGTTGCAAGTAACAAATAACTTCTCAAAATGAGTATGGTTAAGACAAAGTTGATGATTTCCCCATTTATTTTTTAATATCTTTACCCCACGACTAATTTATCTTAAACCGGGATTTCTGGCTTACAGTTTGCTTTTGCTCTGTAGCAGGCTTAAATCACATTCATTATTATACGGGGGCTTGCTTGATGGATATTGGAATTGATCAGTCCAAATGTTAAAAGTCACAGTGTTCACCGCCTTTGCCTCTTCCTTTTCCTGTTTTATATATTTTTTTCTAACAAAGCGAAGGTTTTTAACTTTCTTGAACTGCGGCTTGTTTCAAAGTTCTTGGGCCTCTGTTGCATTGAACTTGGATCTTTGTTCTTTTTCTTCGAAGGTGCAATCTTTCATGTCATGTAGCCTCCTTGGAAAGACTTTAACACAGTACTGTGATGAAAACTATTTCCTCTCAATGGTATAGACAGCAGCAAGGAAAAAAAGGAAAAAAAAAATCACCATTGCTTAGATTTCATTGTAAGTCTTGACACCAGAGGGAAAAAATGACTGAGACATGTTTCTTTTCTCCTCCCACTCCCCTTGTGTGGGCCATAGTCGACTGATTGACCTTTACTGTCACGTCTTGATTCCTATTTGTGCTGAATATACCACAAATGGGACTCCAGTAACTCTTAAACATGCTTGTTGGGATGCATTTTTTTTAATTTGGGTAACATGGTCGTTCAGTTGACTCAGTCTCTCCAAAGGAATGTCATTCAGCTCTGAGCGCTCTCAATCTGGAAACACAGTTGATTAGTCTCAGTATCGGGACATTATATGATAGCCTATATCTGTAGCATGAGTACGAAAGTACAGTAACCCTACATCAGAGTCCATCTGTCGTGCAGTCAGAGGGAGCTGTGGACCTGTGAAATGTTGACTGAAACCTTGTGTTGCAGCTCTTACTCCTATTTTGACTGAGGGGAACCATGTACAGAACAATGTCATTGTAATGTCTTATTAAAAAAGTGATTTTAAATCTTTTATGTCTCTGTGCTTTAAGGATTAGAGGTAGTGTGCATAGTATGACCTGTTAGTGATTAGATTATTACACAATCTGGAATGAGTATAATATAGTAATTTAATATAAGAAACTGAAAGGTAGCTCAATGTCTGGCTCACGTAAAAAACAAAAATAATGATAGACTCAAGAATGTTTGTCTGCAGTGTTAGAATTCTTGATTTTAGTGATTAAAAAAAGGTTCCGTCCACCCTCAGTTGCCTCGCCCACAAATAGGAAAATGTAGAAAACAGGAAGTCCAGCTGCTGGAGCAACAGAGCCACATGATGGCCTGCATGGGACTCGGAGGGGCAGCGAGAGAGATGATGTGCAGCTGAATTGAGAATTCTTTTTCAGTGTTGTGTGTTGGTCGAGAGCCAGGGTTGAGCTGAGGCTAAGCTGTTGGCTGTGACTTCCTGAGTTTGTAATGGCAGAAAAAAATGGTACAATTGGGACAATTGATAAATGTAAGAAATTGCAAACAGGTGAAGTCATCTCACAGGAGTAATTCAGACTTTTTAATAATGTATGGACGAACTATCAATAATACTGTAATCTTAAAAGTTGAGACGTTTTTGGTTTTTGTGTGCGTCCCTGTTCTACTTCTATCACAGAGGGTGCACCACTGAGTCATAGAGGAAGAATGTTTCAGTTTCTGTTAAAGCTGATTAACTACTCTGTTTTCAGTTCCGACAAAGACGGGCTTGATCGTGACACGTAGCCTGACTTCCTGTGTTTGGGGCTACAAAGGATTATTTTGTGTCATCCCACTATTATTGCCACTGTTTCACACAGTCACTGTGTCCGTCATGCACACAACAAGCAGACATTTTGCAGGATTGGCAGACAAATAGAAGCCATCCTCGCGAGCGCTTGCACGTGTCTGTGGATCTTTAATTGTGCTGGCGTTTTGCTGCGTGGTTGCAGGCAGGTTGCTGCAGAGGCCTCAGGATGTTTGCTCTGGCACCGCAGAGGTTTCCGTCAGACAGGTCAGGTGACATTGACAGAGATATATAGGAAGATGTTTCACAACCCGTGCGCGATCGTGTAGCCTATAAAGACTCACACGGTGAGACTTCATGCCACAAACAGAAGGAGGAGAAGGTGTCTGAGCAGCAATCCTCTCGTTCTGCGAGGGCTTTCTGTTGGACGCCGAGGCAGCTTAATTGAGCTGTGATGGCTACTTTGGTTGCCACCACTTCATTACAACCATGCGATGGTTAAGGCTTTACTGGGAGCAAGGACAAACCATAAGCACATTTTTATGACCTCTGCTCTGTAAATACGAGAGCTCCAGGCCTTTCTGTTGGCTGCCTGTGCTGCTCGGCTGCAGGTCCTCACTTCCTGAGTGTGGAGGCTAGGAACTGTTTTCGGGTCATGGGAGGAAGCTCAGCTAAAAGTTACTCGGTGTAGTGATTCTCATTCTTTCTTGTAAAGTGGAGCGAAGCAACAGGTACTGTAAGGCAGCGGTTCTCTGACGAGGGCCCGTCCACCTGAAGGGGTCTGGGAAAACTTTCCAGATTCATCTATTACCTGTGTGAACTGGTGAAAATATTTTGCAAACACGCCTGAATCTTTTTTTTTCTCTTGATTTCACTGATGCCATAATACAAAGGGCAGGTGCCCTGCGGTTTGCACAATAATGCTTATGACAGATTTGTCTTAAGCAACCACTGCAGGTGTCTGCTGGGGCCTGATGGCGTGTTCTGCTGTTTTTGGTGGCACATAGGTGACTGAGGTTCTCCATTCTGTTCCTTTTAAAAGAGGAAAGGGAGGAAAGTAATGGAAAGGGACGGCCCTGTCTGCAAGCCGATGTTCTGCAACATCGGAACACCCCCGCTCGGCCACAATGATGGCTCACCCCTCGTGAGTCAACCCGACCAAGGCCAGGATTAACTGCTGGGAGTGGCGAAACAGATCCACTCCTGACATGCTCGCAGACACGGCCGGGGGTTATGTCTCTGGTCTTCAGGGGTGGGGTTTGTCTTCACTTCCTCTTCGCTGCAATTTCACAGTGAGGATTCTGAGCAGGTATAAGATCACACTCCCCTCTGTGAGCGCAGAGTCATCGCTGGGCCTCGTGTGGACCCAGGGCCCGCGCGGCGGCTACACCCAGCTCGATAATTACTGTGGGATTTGCGTTGGGTGCAGACACATGTACGCTGGCGCGCAGAGGCCAGCACCGTTATTAAAGTGGTTTATTTATCTGGCGATTGGCAGGAGGAGCCGCCTCCTCTGCAAGCCACGGTTCAGGGGCCGCTCAGCCTCAAGGACAGCAGAGCAGCCCCTCGCGGCACGAAAACCCCCTGTGTGCTGAGAGAGGTTCACTCCTCCTCACCTCCTCTGACCTGTTAACAATGAACTCACGAGCAGCTCAGAGTGCAGCAGGTCCGGAAGTGGTTCACAAGTCGTCTCGGGTTTCCTGCTGATAACACAGAGCACGCAAACTGGTTGCCTTTACACGAATACACACTTTATTATCCTTGATTTGAGTTTTTTTAAAAGAGTTTTTAGTTTCCACTGCGCTGTGCACCAGCTGCATGAAAAAAAAAAGTGAGTCTGTGAAGTCCAAGGTGCACTCTGGGCACTGGTCCAGAATACATTCCATTCGTATCTGCAAGTGAAGGTCACTCGCTGTGGGGGAATTACACTTTCCGACGACCCACTGGTTATTATGAAGTGTTTAAGAGCCCAGATGGCACAACCAAGTCGTCTTTTAATGGATGTACAAAGTGCTTGTCCAAAGTTTCTGAACCTGATAATCCCCACTTGTTTCACCACCTCCCAGTAGATCTTTTTTTTTTCAAACCTCTTCTATTTATTTTACATGATGTGAAAACCTAAACTGTGTCCACATGGATCCACTTGAGGATAGCAGCTGTGTGAGTGTGAAATATTTTGTCCCTGGACTCAGACGCTGTGTTTGTCCAGCTGTAAGAGGATCGTGGCAGAGCGTCAACCATTGTACCTGGGTAATATTTCAGTAAAGTAAAGGCCGTTAAAGCTGGCGCTGCGGCTGGAGGCATCCAGAGTCTTTGGACATACAGCATACTGCTTGTTTGTTCACTGTGTTTGCCCGAGGCTTATTCGTGCAGGACACAGATCACTGACCTCAGCCCTGTGGCATCTGTCGTTTTGGCTTTTGCACAACTTCCTCACAAACACACGGAGCCGCGATACTGGTGGTGGAGTGCACAGTCATCTAAGACAGGAGTCTGTCAGCCAGCTGCATTATCTGCCAGCCACATGGATTCACTCACACACAGTCTGACAGAGTGATGAAGATCCACGCAAAGTAACCTCGGAAGGAAGGCCTTCACCTCCTCCTCCTCCTCCTCCTCCTCTCCCAGCAGCAGCTTGCCACCACACTGTCACGCTCCACCACCGGCTTCATCTTTGTATCCGACAAGATCACTGTAATTACAGAAGAGTCAGTGTTTCGAGTGACAGTGTGTCTGGATTAGACAGAGACAGTTTGGGGGGAAATCTAAGATCCATGGGAAGAGCTACAGCTCACACACACACACACACACACACACACACAGAGACTACAGAGAAGTAATGACTCAGGGAAAGAAATGCTGCACACATGCTGCTCCCCTCCCCTTGGTGCTGGACCACCTGATGACAAATACATCATTGCACTGGAACATGGCAGGCACAGGGCGTGTGGTATTTGTAGTTAATCCCTCATTAATTATGTTTGTGTGTGTACTGTGCTGTACTGTAGTTTTCTCGACCTCTTTAGGACCTTTTCCAGACGAGTTGATCTCATGTGATTTGTGGCTAGGTTAGACATTAAGGCATAAGGTTTGGGATGTGGTTTGGTTAGGCCGCAATGAATGCAAGTCAGTGCCAAGTGTATGTTTATATGTATATACCAAAAGAGTGTCCTCTCAAACGTAGAAGCACAAGATTATTTGTGTGTCTTTGTGCATCCAGCATTCACTGCTGACAGCAGCTGATAGATGCAGTGTCAGTGTTTGTGTTTTGTTTGTTAATAAATGTCATTACTCAAATTCTATTGCAGCAAAACTGAAGATCGTTTGTCTCATTAGATCTCTGTGTTTGAGAGTCGTGGATAAAATCAATTACACACATCTCATTGTGGTGTTATTATCTAATTTAGGGTGAAATGGACGAAGGGAGCATGTGTGAACAATATTATCACAGTGCTGGGTTTGTGTCCCCTCTCAACTGCAGCACAGCTGTCTTAACAGCACCCCCGCCCTCCTCCTGTCCCCCCGCAGGGGGGCTGGTGTGAATGGCGGGGGGCGGGGGGACACACACAGGGGTGGAGCCAGCATTGTGTTTCTATAAAGCCGGCTGTCCCATCAGGCTTTGCTTCACTGGCACTGTCCCAGCTCCTGCTCTGAAATCCGGTCAAGAAGAAGAGGGCCACCAGTTATGAGCATGGCCGTGTCTCATTACTGGAGACAGAGAAACAACAGCAATCACATGCTCCAGTTTTGGAATGCACCCCTGGCCTCTTGTCTGTTAAAGTTCAGTTTGTCATGTGACAGAGAGAAGGGCCATCTCCCTCTGTGCAGGATCAGAGGAGTCACACGTTCACGCAGCCCAAGTTCTATATTTAATCAGCCCAGTTTGGTGTCTATTCTTGAGACACTCCCTAATTGTTAGTGAGAAAATGAGTCGCTCCTTTCTGGAACAGTGTCTCTCGGCTCCAGGCAGCGTGATGATGATGATGATGATGGCGACACAAAGAATCCTCTGTGTCACTTGGCCGAGAAGCATCAGAGTGGAGCGGACACCATGCAGGGCAGACTGCTGGAGTCAGGCCCTTCTCTGTCCCATCTGGTTTAAAGTGTGTGTGTGTGTGTGCCTCATGTTGTCTGGTTTTAAAGGAACCTGCAGATGTTTAACGTGCGTGCAGACTGGATCAGTATTTTGCACGTGACTCTCATGCAGGATCATAAAAACAAACACAAACGATATCTTTTCATTATCCATACCACAATGAACCGGCAGTGTAGCACCAGAGCACCACACATGTCAATTCAATTATTCCACTGTCTCCTTCTACACAGGTAAGTCTTAAATCCACTAACAGCTCCATCTGTTGGCAGAAAACAACCCTGTTACCTTGCTTGTAATTTCTATTTATTCGAGAAATACATATTTTCATCAAACTAAAAAGGATAAGACTCATGATGAAGGCCTTAATTCACTGACCAGATACAGTTGTTCTGCATATTTGTTATTGTTCCATAAACAGACTCTGTCTGCATGTTTACAGAACATTTACCACACGTTAAGTAATGAATGTGTACGCTCAGAATCAACTGGGAAGTGCACGATAAGATTACAGAGAAGCTGCTGCCGGCTGTCCTCATTTATGCCCCGCATTCCCCTGTAGTGGTAGCCTAATTATCCAACCTCAAGACTATAGCTACACAACTTTAATTATCTTTGACGTTTAAGGCGGAGAAACACCAGAGAGGCAGAGAAATCGGGTCTAAGGGATCTGACTGGGAGTGCTCTGGGACGACAGAGGGATAAAACGTTAACACGGAATATCACAGAGCTCGCCTTTACCCCTCTAATCTTCACAATAACCCCTCTGGGTCCTGTCCCCACCGACTGGGGGACACAGAGCACCAGATACCAGCTGTGAGGCAAATTAATTAGCTCGTCTTATCCTGGTCAAAGCCAGAAGAGACCTTAAGAGTAGGCCGATGCCAGTGTGGCTGTCCAGCTGCTCCACGCAGCAGTCAGAGGGCAGAGAAGGGAGTGATTATATTAAATGATCCTCTGCAGGTGTTCCTAAAGTCTGTTTTTAAAAAGGCTCTGAGGCATCATCACAGAGCGAAGCCTGCAGGGAAACATGCACCAGTCCTGAGATTCACCCCAACCACACCTCAGTGTTTCTTCATTAACATTTTACAATCACAGTTGGGATATTGGTGCATGAATGTGTTTTTCTGAAGAGCATTGGATGACAGCTCGGGTGTTTTATGTGAAGGATGGAATGTTGAATAATTTGAATAACTAGAATGGCCTTCAGGAGAGCTCATACCATTGCAAAAGTAAAGAATGTGATAAAAAAAAAATTCTCCCCCTGGATCCCTACAGAGGAATACAACATCATTATTATGTTTAATAGACAATTATTATATAGTATTTAATGGGAGCTTCAGTGCTTCAGCCACCACCAGCATCAACATTTTTATTTGGTTGGAGCATTGTGGGCCACCCTGCTCATTACACTGCAGCTCTACTGTGTAAACAGAGAGCAGCATGAAAGGCTGTGAGGGGCCCCTGCATGCCTGTGGGAGTGCGGGGCGTACTTCATGGTTTATGCCTGAAAAAGAGCCGTAATCTTCCAGCTAATCTGGATCTTGGGTTGGAATTCCCCCTCACACGGAGGGCCGAGGCTGGCAGAAACAAATCTGGGTTAAATTGTTTTAAAAAGTGAGTAATGGACACATATGGATTGAGAATTTCAATTGTGATTTATTTTTCCATCTTACTCAAAGGGTGACATGTGGTAATGATAGTGTCTGCATAACTTAAGTTAATATTCAGTTGTGAACTATGAGGCCTGAATATTAGTAATCTAATTGCTGTTTAATTGGACAGGCTGAACATTAGTCTTTTGTTTTTAAGCAACTGTCTCCCCCTAGTGCTGCAGAAGGGCAATGTTGGAATTTACATACCTCATTCACAAATCTGACTGCAACTTGTCGGTCAGTACTTATTCCTTTCAGTGGGAGGATCTCAGGAAAATGTGAAAATGTTTCAGTTTTAATAAATACATGATGTGCATATTATTATCACCAACCTAAGAGTGCATGTGAAATTGTGTACAAAAGAAAAATGGAGGTGCTCAAGCACAGGTTTTGTCATGTTTTGGTCGAGTACAGTTAATTGTGGTGTTGACTCTGAATCAAGGATGAGAGACCCATCCCGGCTTAAACAACTCATTTGTATTAAAGATAATCGGGCAGATTGTGTTTGCACATGGCTGCCATCTACTGTAATTTCACAGTAGTGTTTCCACATTAATTCTTACATTGATTTTTTAATACATTGTTTTTATCCAATCACACACCAAGACAATATTCACTTGATATTAAAATATTTAATGATTAAAAAAAATAATGTAGAAATGAAAATGCACACCCACACACAAACGTTAAGAGACAAACTTTCAGACTTTTTTCCGGATGTGCAGGATGTGAATATCTGGACTGCTGAACTCCGGATCTTGTTTGTCTGAAGGGATCTCCTCAAAGCTGAAATGTTGTTTCAGCAACTTAAAGGGTGACACAAAAGAAAAAAGGGAATCAAAACATGAAAAGTTCCTAAAATGGTTATTTATTTGCTGGGACAAATATAACTACACAGTTTGCAGCTCACCTCAAAAAACTGCATTTCCACTTTTGGGTTGACACCCTCTGTGCGCTGCTCATAGCAGCAAATGATGCAGGTCTCTGGTCCGGAGAGAAGGTTCAAGGTCTCCACGAGGGGAGCAATCGACTACACAGAAACAAGTATTGAGTCACAAAGAGGATAAACAACACAACACTTACATGTTGTTCTGTCTTTAGAATGGTGATAATTAAGGTGAAATTTTGCAGTCAAAAAAAAAAAAAAAAAAAAACCTAGAATATACTACCTGCTCATAATAGATGCAATCTGCCATAAGGACATAATGTGGATGAGGCAAAAAGTCAGACACATCTTCACCCCTGTAAGGAGATGGGAAATAACATTGAACACATTGAGTTGAAAGTGAAGCTTGGATGTACCTGTATGAATAAATGCAACAGAATATGCAATAGGAAACATAGGTACAAACCATTTCAGTACCTTGGCGGTAATGGATCCGCTGCTGATGAGTGCCTGGTTTCCCTGGATGTTCTTTCTCAGGAGGTTCTGCAAATCCTCCAGGTCTGTCACAGTCACCTGAGCTCTGTGGGAGTGAAGATGCATTAATAACCATTCGTGATCGGTTAAAATAATATCTGCGAATGAATATAAGAAGAGGAGCATGTAGGTTTACACACTGACCGGTCCTCGTCTCACCCCAGTGTTGCTGCCATCAGACCCACCACCCCGGTCCCAGCTCCCAGCTCCAGCAGCCTCCTGCCGGCCCACACGCTCACTCCTCTGGACGGATCGTGAAACTGTTTCGTCTCCAGATATTTGGCGAGAACAATGGCTGCGTCCCAAACCACACAGCCAACATCACCCATGTAGCACTGCTTCACTTTCAAGGCACAGCCGTCATTCTTCTCGATTTCTCGCACGAAGTACTCATTTTCATCGGCGTCCGCCGCCATGTTGGTCTCAACAGGAACTAGAGAGAGCAGAGTTCCGGTGTGTTTCTTTATCAGAACAAAAGCATCGTCTCAAACCGTGACATGCATCGCAATATATTCTCGTCTTTCTTCAGAATACGATCTAAACTACTTTAAAACAATTAAACTGTTCTTTACAATGGCGCAGAAATGCAATCCAGAGCACAATCCTAAAACAGAATAGATTCAGAAAATATAACAAGTACAATATTTGCATATTCCTAACAACAACAATATGCACATGCGCGTTGCTGATTGGATGAGGGTACAGTCCTGGTGTTTTGTGATTTGTTGTGCTGTTGTATAAATGAGTGCTTTTTCTGTTTTATAATTTTATTTATTGTCAAAGATCAACGATTGTCAATTACCCGCAAATCAATTGTTTGTCTACTTTTGAGAAATAGAACACATGTTTTGTGTTTCAGAACTGGGAAAAATGATTTTTCGTAATCGCTTCCAGGTCATGTGACCCAGTGACGCTAACTGATGACACCTGTTGGTGGCGGGAAGACGCGCCATCATCACGTCAACATTAGCCATAGTGATGCTAAGCTAACAGGGAACTTGACTGTAACACTCACTGAGCTGGACGAGACTCCTCCATTACCCAGTGTGTGAAATGATTCGCAGCAGCACAGAGGAGGTGACACCCACCGACAGAGGCGGAGTGAACGAAACCACCTCACATGCTCCCCGCTCCACCTCCTCCGGGTCACTCGGCTCATCCCGTCCGAGTTTGGATGGAGGTATCTCGAGTCCCAGCCGCGGACCCACACAACCGCCAACAGGCCAAGGTAAAATGTTGGAGGAGTTAGCAGGCAGCTAACATTAGCATGTAATTGTCTTCTTCTGGAATGGAATTTTTTAAAATGTTCCCCATGTAAAGAGATGGAGAAATATGGATAAACTCCAGACTAAATGTTGACTTGACTTCCTACATTGATATGGATAAATCTTGACATGTGTCATTTGGGTCGATGTTATTCAAATCTTTTTATTGGTATTGATGCAATTTGTATTAGATTGCTTTGTTGCCCAGCCCTAGTATATGCTGTAATTGTTTATGAGCTCTCTAACAAACAATACAACGTAATATTTCTGTCCATCCAACCACTTATCCTTGGAGGGTCACATGGGGGCTTGAGCTATTCCCAGCTGATGTTGGGCGAGAGGTAGGATTATGTTTAATGACTAATTGTATTTCCTGTCATCACAGGTCAGCTTCATCAGCGCTTCACATTAGGGAGGCTAAATCCATCACTCCTCGCCACCACTTCGGACAGCTCCTCCTTCCGCAACCATGTAGGAACCCCCAGAATGAGGAGGAACCCTGGGGCTGCAGGCACACATCCTGCACAGACACCACTGACCGAACATACTGGTACTTTAGAAAAAAATATGTGAAGTAAGGTGAATCATAAGATTAGTTTTTCATTGAGTTATCCCTCCTTTTTCACACAGCAACAAGTTGCTCCTCTGCGACTACAAACTCTGCTGCCTCAGTTATCGTAGCAGTGGTTGAAGGCCGTGGTTTGGCCAGGGGGGAGATTGGCATGGCCAGCCTCAATCTGAAATGTCCAGAGCTTGTACTTTGTCAGTTTGCAGACACTGGGACGTATGCCAAGGTAACCCATTAATTATATTATATAATAAACTACTTACAACATCATCCCTCAGTACCCAGAACTGACTCTGACACACAAAAAACTCAAGTCACAGTCACGTATGTCTGCTTTTCAAAGGTCATAACCAAGATTCACATCTTGGTGCCTCTGGAGATCCTGATGCCAGACACAGCGAGTGAGAAGGGGAAAGGGACCAAGCTGTTCAAACTTATCAGTGAGAACTTCCCGGTACTAAACCAGAATAGCTACAAAAACATTCTTCCACACAAATATCCATTTTACCAATTTATTTGTACATCAAATGACTGCTTATTTGTATCCATCGTGTGTATCTTTGATGTGAGGTTATATCTTAATTTCTCATTCATTTACTGTCAGTCTGTAGCTTTCACTGCGATCCAGAGGAAGTATTTCAATGAAAGAAAAGGACTGGAGTACATTCAGCAGCTGTGCGCTCCAGAATTTGGCACCGTACTCATGGAAGTGCAAGCTAAGTACGCTACTGTTTACGCTAATGCTTATAAATAGTTTCACTGCGGCACAATACTGTTTTCTTTATCCTTTTTTTTTTTTAATTTAAAATGTTTTTTTCCCCAGATATTATTGCCTGGCAGCTGCAGCTGCTCTGCTGAAATACTTAGAGTTCATCCAGAACTCTGTTTATGCTGCCAAGTCTCTTAAAGTGATCTTCAAAGGGAGTGAGCAGACAACCATGATAGATTCAGCATCTGCCACTAACTTGGAGTTGGTGGTCAATAACAGAGACCACAGGTAAGATGAAACGCAAAGGCAGCACCTTGAGAGAATTGTACTCATAAGTATTTCTGTGAAAGTACAGATAAATTCAAGTCTGCCTCTGTTGCTGCTTCTCTGTGTACAGGAGCGACCATTCTCTTTTAGGAGTACTTAACCACACAAAAACCCCTGGTGGTGCTCGAAGATTACGCTCCAACATTCTGGAGCCTCTGGTCGACGTGGACACTATTAACATACGACTGGATGCTGTACAGGAGCTGCTACAGGACGAGGAGCTCTTCTTTGGCCTGAAAAATGGTCCGGAAGAAGCACAAGCAGTTTTCAATCAAATGTTGAATATTATTATGTGAACACTTGGCAAGGAATTTGAATATCTGTTCTTTTACACCCTCCAGCCATTGGTCATTTCCTTGATATTGACCAGCTGCTCTCAGTTCTCGTCCAAATACCAAAGCAGGAAACGGTAGGTGCAGCACTTAAATGAGTCTTGACTGCAGATAGTGAATTCATGTACTCTTTTTCTGTCATTTTCTTTCTGCAGTATCAAATCTGTGATCTTTCTGCAGGTTCAAGTTGCTGAAGCAAAGATCACTCATGTCATTCAGCTGAAACACACATTGGACCTGGTGCCGCGGTTAAGGGTCAGTATCTTTTCAAAATCACCCTACTGTCATTTATAAAATAAGAAAAAGGGGCTGTTTACACTAAAAGACTGCTAACTCCACTCAGATGGTGTTGAAGAACTGCACCACGGCTCTACTTAAAGCATACAGCACCTCACTGGAAGACAGCAGGTACTGAACATTCTGCCTGTGGATTAAAGTGACAATTGGAACTGTAATTATCCGACTTTCACTGTTGGCCTGCGTCCACCCCAGGTTTGACTTGATCCTAGAGCAGATCAAGACAGTGATTAATGACGACACAACCTACCTGAAGGGGAGCCTGAACATGCGTACTCAGAAGTGTTACGCTGTGCGCCCCAATGTCAACGAGTTCCTGGACATCGCCCGCAGAGCTTACACTGAGATAGTGGACGACATTGCTGGTGTTTGTTTTTGTGCTTATGCAGATATGTTTGTCTTTTCAGCAATGGTCAAAATGTGACACATCTTCGTGTTCCACAGGGCTGGTGGAACAAATGGGGGAGAAATATGGCTTTCCAATGAGAACCAGCTTCAGCACTGCTCGAGGATTCTTCATCCAGATGAAGCTTGAAGGTGTGGTTCTACCTGGAGGGAATCTGCCTCCAGAGTTCATCAAGGTAAGATCCAATGGAGACCACAGACTAACCCAGTCTGAACAACAGCTTTGAATGAATGAAACTACATCTCCTCTTAAGTGATCATTGTCTTTGAATCATACAGTGATGAGTGTTGGTCCACTTGTCACTTCAGGTTACCAAGCAGAAGAACAACTACAGCTTCACATCTGCAGACCTGATGAAGATGAACGACCGCTGCGATGAGGCCCTGAGGGAGATATTTCACATTTCTTATGTGTGAGGAGACCATGACCCTGTGACTCACAAACATGCACAGTAATGTACTGTAGTCAATATTGGAACAATCTCTTTCTGTAAAGGAGAGAAATCTGTCTAGAATAATCAATAATTAAACTACTTTGTGTCCACTAGAGGGTGCTCTTTGTTTGCTATAATCTCTGTGTTTTCTCCTGCAAACAGGGTGATGTGTCAACTGCTGAGCACCATCCACGAGCATATCCACTGCCTGTACAAGCTCTCTGATGCTGTCTCCATGCTGGACATGCTGCTGTCCCTGGCTAACGCGTGCACCATCTCAGACTATGGTGAGGACCAAGCTTTGCTTCTGTCACTCACCAAGTCAGTCAAACTGTGATCTGTTGACTGGGGGCATACTGTATGCACATCAGTCAGCATCCAGCCAGAAAAGTCTCTGCAGAGCCAGCCTCTCCTCTGGCTTCTTTTTTTGTGTGTGAGTTGTGGGCAGCACCAGCCCGATCAGCCATGTGGGTGGGGCGCTGGCCCTCAGCTGTCTGAAAGCATCTCTCCATATACACGTGCTGACTGCCTGCTCCCTTCCATCGCTGCCAGCTTGTACCCAGAGCACCCCGTTACATAATTGTGCACTAGTGTGCTGACAAGTCTTCTCAGCAGAGGAGAGAGCAGCATTTAATACACTGCACCCTCATCTCTCAGAAATCTGTTGTTATTATACTGTGATACACCTCTTAGATAAGAATTTGATTATATATTTGATAACAGACTGTGTTTTTGGTATATTTTAATAGATTTTGTGTTTTGTTTTTCTCTGTTGTGTCTGCCAGTCCGTCCAGAGTTCACAGACACTCTGGCAGTAAAGCAGGGTCGTCACCCCATACTGGAGCGAATAGCTGGACAGCAGCCTGTATCAAACAATAGCTACATCTCTGAGGGCAGCAACTTTGTCATCATCACTGGACCTAACATGAGCGGCAAGTCCACCTACCTCAAACAAGTGGCGCTGTGTCAGATCATGGCTCAGATAGGTCAGCAGCAAACCTTTCGGCATCACAAAGAAAACAAATGTTTACTCAGCTTTTTAAGTAAATCTCCTTGCATCATTGTTCCAGGCTCTTTTGTGCCAGCTGACTACGCCTCTTTTCGTGTTGCTGATCAGATTTTTACCAGAATTGGTGTCGACGATGATTTTGAAACTAACTCTTCCACCTTCATGTTGGAAATGAAGGAAGTATGTGTCTTTCTTTACATTACACGCACACACACACACGCATATATATGTGTGTGTGTGTATAATTATCATTGAATGTACTATTCCCTTCCCACAGATTTCTTACATCATCCACAATGTAAGTGACAGGTCCCTGATCATAATAGATGAGTTGGGACGTGGCACTGGTGCTGAAGAGGGCATTGGCATCTGTCACTCTGTGTGTGAGTTCCTCCTTGGCCTCAAGGTAAAGTTGGTGCCATCATTGTCATGTAGCCACTCCTCTCTCTACAATAAAAGCAGGTGTTGGAATGAATCATTGAATGAGTAATTATTTGATGTGGAACACCTCTTAGGTCAACAGTAAAGCTGAAATACAGGACTAGTCCACATAGCCCTGTGTTTTATTCTTCAAGGCGTGTGCTCTTTGCAGGCGTTCACCCTTTTTGCCACACACTTTCTTGAGCTGTGTCAACTGGAGTCTCTTTACCCAAACGTGGAGAACCAACACATGGAGGTTCAGCACACGCGCAGTGTTGACAGTAGTGGTGAGAATGTCATGTACACATACCTGCTGAAGAGGGGATGCTCTGAGGAGAGGCATTATGGTACAGAGCTGAAATCAAAGTGCAGATTTGTTGAAATTGGTTCTGAAAAAGTAAAAGAGCTACTCTTTGCTTTTTTAGGTCTGAGAGCAGCAGAAATGACTGCCCTGCCTTCAAGTTTAATCCAAGAAGCAAAGATAATTGCCTCTAATGTCAGCCAGCAGCTCTTGGTATGTTTCACAAACATCACTTTACCTTTTTCACTGCTTTAATTTAAGAGAAACTCAGACTCTTGTTTTATTTTTTCCATAAATCCTGGTTAATATCAGAGAAGTGCTGGACCCTAGGTGTGTGTGTTATTCGTATTTCAGGCCAAACATCACAGTGATCCAGAAACACAGCGGCAAAGAGCTGTGTACCACCTGGCCACCCGCCTCCTGCAGGCTGCCAGGAACTCCAGACTGGACCCAGACAGCCTGCGCATGTATCTGAAAGGCCTGAGGAAGCAGTATGAAGCAGAGCTGCAGGCCGCAGGGCAGCAAGAGTCCATGGAAACAGAGGAGGAGTGACTGACTCAGCATTACGAAGGGAGGGACGGTGACACAGCATCAGTGCCTGATGATCATTGTCCATCAGTTTATATTGGCTCATTAAAATAGATTTATCCAAAAGATGGTTGTCATAGTTGTTCTGTTGTAATTACAATTATAAAAAATGCAGTAATATAATTAATAAAAGTGTGTACATATGTCTTTCTGGATGGTATGTTTTTTATTTTTTCACGCAGCACTGCATGTGGTTAGCATTGACCACCACAACAAACATAGTAGAACCAAATGTATTACTGTTAACTGTCAGTTACATTTAACAAAACAAAAGCCCTAACATACTAGCAGCAGTTTATTAGAAAGCCAGGAGTTTCTGACCCCAAGCAATTTTAGCTGTAGCATTGCTAGCTGGCAGCAGATTTAAAAACAGTAACAACCTGGTTTGAAGCATGATCGAAACGTGATACCTGCCGCAAATTATTAAGTCACATCCACACAGTTGTTATTCTTCTACTGCCTACATGAAAACCACCAAGCGTCAGACACGTGCACAAATTCTCTGAGCGATGCTGACTTTTTGTTGTTGTTTTTACATTTAAGCATCCGATCCAATCAGATTCTTTATAGATGAGAATACAGTATAACTCTGACTTCTGCCGTTCATGTTTTAACCGGAAGATCATCAACGCAGCCGGAGCTTGTTCAGCATGTTCAGCCGCTCTTTTACGTACATAGGGATGCGCTCCTTCTTCTTCGTTGTTTATTTTACTGGCAGGTGGCAAAGTCAACGTTAAGTACCGCCCCCTATCGGTTGAATTATGACGTCGGTAAATTTGAATGCAAATACACTGTACCTACGTAGGTATGACGTAGAAAATGTGGCTTTGATCTAACTCTGTTCACATCAATGTCAAATACCTTTAATGTGAATTCTAACTGAACTTAAATTCTAACAGCTCTGCAAAAATTGTTATTCCAGCGACTGCAAGAAGTACTTGGCGGATATCTTACGGCATTTCAGAGATTCAACACAACAACAGCAGCAAAAACAACACACAACTCTTTACACAAACATCACCTTCACCTCCTTCTCGATCAGACCTCTGGTAAGTTGAATATTTTCCAACTGGCACTTGTTGAACTGTTGATTAAGTATGTTTCTGCAAATAACGTTAGAATTTGAGCTTGATTGAAGCAGTAGCTGTATGACTGAGGGTCTAAATGAATTCTTTTCTACTCTTCTGACAGGTTTTCATTTTCTGTCACCATGCATCAAAAGATGTTATATATCCACACCGGAGACCTGATCTCGTCCCCCACGACACATTATGAGGTGCAGCAATTCCTGGGCAGTGGCACCTATGGATTGGTCATCCAGTGCAGGGATCTGATCGCCAATGACATGGTGGCTGTAAAAATAACGAAAAACAAGAGTGCCATTCCATTTGCAAAGGGGGAACAGGCCACCCTTAGAGCCATGGAGCAGCTCAACTCAGACAGCTTCCACATCATCAGATTGAAAGACTCATTCCACTTCAGGGAACATTTCTGTCTTGTGTTTGAGTACCTGGCTGTAGATCTGCTGAAGTTCATGCACACCACCCCAAATCAGCACCTTCAGCTGAAAGAGCTCCGCCCTATTGTGCAACAGGTATATTTTCTTTTCAACAGTTCTTACACTGACTGACCCTTCACCTTTGGTGAAGGATGAACAAAAATGTGTCAGTTACCATTTATTTTTAAAACTGAACAAGTAGAGATTGTGACTTGCAATCCTGAATACCTTCACTTCTTCCATTCATCAAATTTAGTACTAGGCCTTTACACCAACCTATATTATTAACCTGTTACTAAAGTTGACTGCATCTGTGTCTGACTAATGCTCATTTGGTTTTGGTTTTGCTGCCATTAATCAACATGTGTTTTCATAGTTGTTGTTGATATAATGAACTCTGTCCTAAGTGAGTGACATCAATTTATTCATGATTTCAGCTGGCTATATCCTTGGACTTTCTGAAAAGTGCAGGGATCATCCATTCAGATTTGAAGCCAGAAAACATCATGCTGGTGGATCCTGTCAGGCAGCCATTCAAGGTGAAAGTCATTGACTTTGGCTTAGCCTGCAACTCCTCTGAGAAATTCGTTGGACAGATCCTCCAGACCTTGTTCTACAGGTAAGTAACAAACTGTCTATCTGTGGACAGCGGCGTCCGCTGTAGCAAAGCAATAAAGCTCTATAGTAATATATTTGTGTTTCTTCTTCTAAGGTCTCCCGAGATTGTGCTGAAAGCTCCATTCAACGAGGCCATTGACATATGGTCTCTAGGCTGCATTGTTGCTGAACTGTTCATGGGCATGCCACTGTTCCCTGCCAAGGATGAGGCTGATCTGGTCAATATCACACAAACTAATCTAATATTGCTGTTCATTAAGTTCATTAAAAGTTCATTCATTTCTACTATGTTATTAATGAGAAACGTTCCAGAGTTTATCCATTCCTGAACTCTAACCACGCTGTGTTCTCTCCACAGATGATGCAGATTTTGAGCACAAAGCCATTGCATGAACAAAAATGCATTTCATACTGGTTCTGGCCAAAATACTGGATGGAAAGGAGATTTATGGTAAGAAAGTAATATACTTCCACTTTGCTGTGTTTGAGGCAGTCTGTTTCTTCCCCCCTTTTCATTCAATATCTTAATGAGACAATTCTGCATGTCAGGAAATAGTTTAAATCCTCTTATATTATAAACAGCCTTGATGAATCTAGAACAGCACAACATGTCTTTGGGAAAAAAATAGATTCCATAATCTGAACACAAGGGCAAATAACCAACACTGTTTTTTGTTTTTAAAGGAAGCTCATCCTTTTGGGGGAAAAGATGAACAAGCTGAATACTGTGATCTGCAGTACTTCATCGATCTTTTGAGACAGATGCTGAAGATCAATCAGTTTGACCGAATTACCCCAAGACAAATTCTCCAGCATCCATTTGTGACGATGAGCCACATCCGGGGCCCATTTAGGAACTGCTTCTAGTAAGTGTCTGCTTAGATGGTCTGTTTAAATCTGTGCTGATAGATGTAGGAAAACATTACATGATATATATATATATATATATATATATATGGTGAAGGTATTTGGCTCATCAGTTTCTTTTGATTTCCAGTCTAAAGTCTTCTGAGAAGCTGATGGACTCCTGCTGGGATCAGAGCTCGGACAATGAAGATTCTGAAGAGTCCAGAGGATCCTGCTGATATCCCTGGCAGGGAGTCACAAGTGGGGAGATGGGCCCACTGAAGGCCCAGAGAAAGAAGGGAGCCGGGAAACAGGCTGAACTTGCTCTTTAGAAAATGGACGTTCAAGCAAGTCTTCGGCCAAACAAAAGACTGGAAGATTGTATTGTCATTATATAGTAATTGTATATAAAAGTATATTGTGTAAATAAAACCAACATATTTCATTCAGATATTCTTGTACGAGTCAACTAAAATCTCAGCCATACTCAATGTATCCTGCTGCCAACCTGTGCAGTCAATTCAGTGTTTTTGGCATATTAACAAGAACATGAAGTCATCTTTGGACTTTGGACCTTTGGCCAATGAAATATGATCAGTTAGAATGAGTTCAGGTTTACAGAAGTCCCTCAGAAGCAGATTTGAGCATGTGCAAGGGGCAAAAAAGGAGGCCACAGAGACCTTAACCTTTGACCTTCCACCTGATCAGCTGATCCTTGAGAAAACCAAAGTACAATCTGAAGAGTGTATTTTCACTAGTGGTAGTTGTATTCTTCTCATTTTAGAACAAACAGAAGGCTGATACAAACAAACCGACAAACACTACATTATCAAATACATTGTCCTTGCACTTGGAACAGTTGTTATCAGTTATGCGGGCAGATTGGTGGAAGGTACACTGTGAGTAGACTGCATCTATTTAAGAATGCATTCTCAGAAAGGAATACATGTCCGGTACTGCAGTAACAGTGTCAGATGGAGCTTAAAATGATTATTATTAATCACAGAAGGATTTCTTTACACATTTCTCAACCGCACGCAACGTCCTTAAGGACGCCGCGTCATTAAGGCTTCGTGGTCACGTGTCTTCAGACTTTGGGGAAGTGCACTGACCGCTCCCCTGGTTGCGTTTGTCTATTTTTTTCTATTTCTATTTTTTTAATTTGGTTATACCGAGGATGTTCCGTAAAGGCGGGGCCGCCGCTCCTCCTGTGAGCACGTCTCCGCCCGGCGTGCCCCGCGTTACAAAACAAGCGCCCCCTCGCCTTCCGACTACGACCCGCCCCTGCGAACCAGAAGCAGCAGTTCCGGTGACGGACAGAGAACCAGGCAGGAGCTGCTGCCCCGGGAAGTCAGCGGGCCGCCGGAGTCAGTCTGCGCACGGCAACGCCATTTCACCTCTGGCTGCGGGAGCGTTCCACTGAAGCTACAGGTATGTGACAAGCAGCTGCTTCCTCCGACATTTTGTTTGTTTCCCTTCCTTTTAAATAAAAAAAAAATAGCGGCGACTGGTCCCGGTATTATCGAGGCTTTGTATCCAGGCCTGGGAACGGCCCTCGGGACTCACGCGGAAGAACGGAGCCGCGGAATGGGTCAGAGATTTTAGCAGACGGGGAGGCTGGGGCACCGGCCAGGAGAGGCCCGTGTGGGGCAGCAGTCCACGCCTCCACACGGCTCTGGAAGCCGGGAGGGGGGAGACCCAAACTTGGGCGTCCCTGTTAACATTTTTATCGCTTATATCACTTTTTGGTGGCCGGAGAGTTTCTCTATGCTGATAATTGAACCGACCGGCTCACGTTATTTGGTTAGCCTCCATGTTAGCTAGCTCATTCATAGCACCTGCATGTAGCTCGCTTGAACCTGAGTGGCCACAAACCCTCTCCTGTGCGCATCTAACTATCCTTTAAACCACTTTCACACACGACCACGTTGACACCCGACTGCTGAGCCTTCAGTGCCAGGCCCTGTTGGTGGAGCCCCTCCAGTCGACATGTGGGTCTAAGCTTTCGCTTTTTCATGCACCGTTTTTCATGTGAGTTGGAGGCTAGCTGGGAAGCTAACGAGCTGTGCAGATTAGATCTTCTTTCCCAGTGATTACAGGCTGTATCTGCAGGCAGTCTTTTCTCAGAGGAAGAACAGCTGCCATTACGTGTCAGTAGTCTCCGTAAGTCTGTAAGGGGGCCGATGATCTGACACGACCTAGCATGCTGGGACATTTAGTTCTCAACCTGAGTGATAGGAACATCAACTTCAACTAAGTACATAGAGGTGCTCCTGTTCTCCCTCTCTCCCTCTCCATGCTGTCAGCTCTGACTTGTTGGAAGCGTCCATTTCCTTGATTTTTGTTCCAGATAAACTCTTTCTGTGGTGTCTTACTGATATCAGTATCTCGGTTCCAAACGTCCTCGTCACAGCCTCATTAGAAGGATCAGATAATTTCAGAGTTACACCTAGTCGTTAATGTTTTCCTCTAAAACATGATGCCCTAATGAACTCTTGGCTTATGTTTGTTCACTTTATAGGTGACGTGTCAGATTGTTAACTTTCTACTTAAACTAGTTCATTTTCCAGTTGTCCTACGTATGACTACAAATTAGAGTAATTGACTGTTATCCCAGAAACTATTTCAATTAAAGCTGGAGACAGTATACAGTCAAAATCACTTCATAATTGACAACGGCTCAAGAATCAATACCAGGCGATCTCTTCATTTTGGTGGCTGATGCTTGTCTAAAACAAAGTCGTTTTGGTGACCATTGCATTTTCCAGTGTGATTTACTTAGTCATAGACAAACATTATTGTCCTTCTGATGTGACCTAGTTTCTCCAAGTATTGTCTGCGCTGCTTTTTGGGTCCTGGTAATCATCAGGAGTTCCCTCTGTGTCCACTCCTGCCAAATCAGGAGGCCCGGCCAGCCAAGTGGCAGATTCCGGGGAGCCAACAGCCCGAGAGTGCTTTGTCCTCTGGGCTCATTCTGATGCTGGGACAAGGCTTGGGCTGCACAAGGAAACTCGCACACCTTCCACTCTCAGCTATGATAGAAACCAAGCAGGCTTCACATTTTTTGCAGTTACGTACTACTCACTCCAGCCATACTTTATATGCCAAGAGGCAATGTTGCTTTAGGAGTTATTTCACAGCTCTATTTGTTCTGACATGGACATTTCCTAAACATACATTGACTGTTACATAAGAAAATGATTTCCCGATTTGGAAGCCAAGAAAAGTAACCATTATTCAATTCAGTACATACCGTTCTATAGCTGCTTTTTGACGTCAGTCCTGGTTTCTTAAGTTTGCATAGTGGTCTGGCTGGTTCATGTGCAGGTGTTAGATCATAAACGAAACTGAAAGGCTTTCTTTTGCTTATTACATGCTGCCCTGTAACATCAGAGTCTGGTTTGTCTACTTACCTGATCCTCTATCATAGCTACACAGCAAACAAGCGGATAGGAAAAACAGCTCCCAAAGTGTTAATGTATTCACAGTCTCCTGGAATCAAAAGCTATCTGTGTGCATAACTGTTATCATTATGTTGAGAAATGTAACAAACACCAGGCATTAAATGTTTAAAAAAAGCACAATCAACTAGCTAAACATGATATGGGACTCTTCTGTAAATGTTATATAATAAAGAATGACAAGAAACAAGAATGGCTTCAGAAATGTTATGTAATTCGGACCTTGTATCTTATGCTCAATGGAAAAGCAAGAGCTGGAACACTGACATTATAACCAGCCAGGTAACTTTTTGGTGTTTTGATGAGAGGTTTTGAAAGTGGGGATGAAAACAGGGTCAGCAACTATAGCCTAAGCCGTTCAATCCTCAGGAAACCTTGCAGTAGAAAGTTATTCTTAAATGTATTATCATGGGTAATCTCCTTAATCCAAATTACTAATGAGGTCTGCTCGACGACAGTGAATCCCACGCCACTGGCACGTTTCTTGGGTATAGGACAGGATTTTTCCACACGTCATCAGGTCACTCTCTGTTGCTGCCATTACATGTTGTTGACAACACAGTGCTGCCATAGAAAACATATTTTAATGCACTTTTTAAAGATTTAAGACTGGAATACACATTTTTTTTGCAGTAACAGGCATTTCTGATCAGCTACAAGTCTACGTGTTCAAAGCTATTACGGGACTTTTTGTTTTTTTACTACATAATGGCAAATCAGAAACTACTAATACTTGCAGTTGGTTGTTTTTTTTATAGTGTCTTGATGTGAGCCACTCAACACATTGTGAGTTTTATTATTTCTTCTTTATCTGCATTGATACAATCCTAGTTCATTCTTCCTTTGACTGTTTATGCCTGGAGGAGACAACACGTTCCTAAGAATATCTTTGGCAGATGCTAACTGATGAAATCTCAGGACCTATTGACTCTGTAAACTTTGCTTACGCTGGAAGTGGAACCTCTTCTCTCTTGGCTCGAAGCAGGCAGGGGCCCAAACTGCAGCTGCATCAGACCTCAGTGGGTGACACTTGCATGTGGATGTATTTTTGCCTCACGCAAATTCATCCTAATACGAGTTTGGAACACCACCATGTCGTCCTTGTGGGGGCTCAGGAAGAGAAGTGACTAAATGAGTCTGTGAGCTGTGTTCTTTTTAGCCTAGCTGCCCATGGTATGTTTGACCTATTTTATACCCTTTAAGCCAATATGAGTGAAATAGCTGGCTTTTGTTATCACTTTTCTTACATGCCATATTCCCGTTTACCTTTATATAGGTTCACAGGTAGGAATCTGTATAGCAGGATGGCATGTTTCCTAATTGGATCATATCACTAAAAGGAGGGGTGTCAGTGCGAGACCTGTTACTCATACCGTCTGAACACAAGCGATGTACAGACACCTACACCCCAATCTTTCCCATACTGTCACCAGTTCGCACGTCGCTGAATAGCCGGGGAAAGTAACAGCAGTTCAACCCAAACAGGTGCAGCAGGATTTGGTTTGGATAGAATGGGAGCAGTAAGATGAAATCTCATGTACAGTACATCAAAACCTTTGCCTCTTATGTTCTTGTGGACATTGCATTTGAGAAGCCTTTACTTGCCCAAATCTGTTGCCATAAAATCAAGCACATGCTATATGTTAAATATTGGCAAATGTATGGCATCAGGCAGCTCTGTTGTTGTTGACTATGCGCTAAGTGGATTCTCTTTTCCCTCTGTCTTTCTTCTTGCATCTAGAATGGCGGTGGATATCTATGACTCTCAGTACCTGCTCATCCTGGCCCCTTCTCTGGTCATCGCCCTCATGTTCCTCTTCTTCTGGCTCTTCATGAAGGAAACCTCCTATGATGAGGTACTGGCCAGGCAGAAACGTGACCTCAAGGTGCCACCATCAAAGCCAGACACCCGTAAGAAGAATGAAAAGAAGAAGAGCAAGAAGAAGGAAAGTGCCAGCGGGGGAGGCAATGGAGGCGGTGGAGGGGAGTCGGAAGAGGACATGCGGGACTTTGATATTGCAGATGGTGCCAACAGTTCCACTCTAGAGGTAGAGGAGGAACCTGCACCCATAGCTACCCCAGATCCATCTCCACCAACACCTACTCCTTTTGTGGCTGCTCCGGTTTCAACTGAGGCTCCTGTCGGTCTGAGGGAGAGAAAGAAGAAGGAGAAAAAGGCTGCTCGGGCTGCTGCAGCAGCGGCAGCCGCCGCCGCCGCTGCTGCTAGTGATGCAGCTACAGCTCCCTCCTCTGAGGAGCCAGAAGTGAATGGATCCAAGTTGGTCAGCCGCAAGGCAGAGGCACCGCTGGCTGCAAGCAAACAGTCCAGCCCACCCTCTCCCCAACTTGAGGTTCAGGTCCAATCTGCTCCTGTTCAGGCTCAGACACCTCCTCAGATCTCTGGGAAGAAGGAGAGGAGGAAGAAGCAAAAAACTGAGCCTGGTAAGAATACAAGAGTATAGTTTTAAGACAGTGTATCAAGGACTTTGAGTAGCTGTAACGAGTTTATAGGTCAAAAAGTGTCTTTTCTGACTGATGGTAACCTTCATTTCCCCAGCGGATGAGCCGCAGCCGGAGGTTAAAGCAGAGCAGGCTCCCACCCCAGTCAAGAAGGAGGTTCCCATTGTGGCTGAAACCAAAGTTCTGGATGGTGCAACCCCAACAGTTACTGTTGGCAAGAAGAAGAACTCTGCTAAGAAGCAAAAAACAGAGCCTGTTAATGGTGATAAGGATTTTCTTAAGGATATGTGCATGTTCTCAAACAGTAAGCTGCAATCAAATTGTTATTCTCAAATTCAGTAGATGAAGCCCACCTTCTGGCCGATTCAGCAGCTTCTGCCAACCACCAGGCTGCTCAAAATGATGATGTACAGTCCAAAGGGTCTGGCAAGAAACAGAAAAATGAGACTGACAAAGGTAAGATTAAAATAACAACTCTGATGCAATCTGTTTTTGTTTTCTGTTCAGCCATATAAAGGTCTGACTGGCCCCCCTCCTCTCTTTTGTGTTTTAACAGAGAACACAGAGGTGAAACTAAAGGAGCTGCTGTCTGGTCTGTCCAGCCTGGCTTTGTCTGAGGCGGAGGCCATCAGTGTGATGACACTCCTCAGGGAGAAGAGTCCTGATGCTTTGGATGCCTGGCACAAAGTGAGACATCAGTTGTAAAATGCTTCTATTTGCATTTGGCAGGAGACCTGGTAATTGACCACATATTTTTCTGCTTATCACTACCAGTCTGAAGCCAGGTCTGACCCAGTTGCCCAGGAAAGAGAACGACTCCTCACAACTCTCCAGGAGGAGGCCTCTATTGCTAAGGACAAAGTGAAACAGCTCAGCCAGGTCTGAATCCCTGTGCTTTCTCAATGAAATGCGAAATATGATGAATCCTCAATGTCCAGCTCATTCTTCATATTTCAGCAGTCATTCCTTAGCATACAGCAATGTGACTTACATGCTTTATTACCTTGTGCTGCAGGAGCTACAGGTGGAGAAGCAAAAGACAGGAAGGGTGGAGGCCATGATGAGAGAGCAACGTTCAGCCATGGAGAAAGAACTTGGTGGAATGCAGGCAAAAGCGCAGGGCAGCTACCAGGAACTCCAGGCCATGCAGATAAAGGTGAGGGCTTTATTTTGTTGTTTATGTTTTGAGATTGAGTGTTTAAAAATGTGAATCATGTTCTTCTCGAGACTGCATGGAGACTGAACCTTACTGTTTGTTTAGTTCCAGCAGGTGAGGGAGCAGCTGGAAAGCCAGATCACCCGCCTGCAGCAGGAGAATGGCATCCTAAGGGACGCAGTCAGCACTGCCACCAACCAGATGGAGAGCAAGTCAGTGCCACATTACAATAGATAGAAATCTACTGGTTATATGTTGTGCTTCAATTGACATTAAAATGCTTATTGTCATTGTCTTCCTGTTGTAACATATCTCCCTCTGCATGCAGTTAGACTGTACCCTGTAAAGCCTTTATAATGCAGTCTATTGTTTTATAATTCATCAATCACTTCTTTTAAGTTGAGCCCCATTAATCATTGTCAAAACGCATTCTTCTGCATGTGTATTGCTTGATAGGAATACAGCAGAGCTGAACAAGCTGCGTTCAGAGTACACCGGTCTGATGAAAGAGCTGGCAGACAACAACAACAAGCTGCAGCAGGAGGAGCACCAGAGGAAGTCACTGGAGGTCGGCTACAAGCAGAATGTGTCCCAGCTGGAGGTACGCTAATCCAGATGTACAATGTGTTTATTTAGCCCCTGCCTCAGTTTCCCCAGCTGAGACATAAACGATCAGAGCTACACAAAACCTGAGCATATCGCAGCACTTTTAAATCTGGTCTGCGGGTGTGGCTTTGTTACCAGGGAAAGGGAGGAGGGTGTAGTGGAAATCCTGGGGAGGGTTGTGGGAAACAGAACCTGGCCTGGGAGGATTGTGTTGGCTTTGGAAGCAGGAATGTTTGAGGCTTTGTGGAGTGTAGAAACGGCCCTTTCCTGCTAGACACCCACATCAGGCTTTCCTGTCTTTTCATTGACCACGATCAAAGATAGAATTTTAAGTTTCTGGCTCAACAGTCTCAGCATCCCACAGAGACTCAAGTTGGGGTAGAATGATGTTGCAATGCAGCATTACCTCTGTGGTAGCTCTGTTTGAATTCTTAAACAGAAACTCATTAGAGATTTCTAGTTGAACAAGCTTCATGATTAACCTGGCAGAGATGGCTTTTTCAGTGAGAGAGAAGATGGAATAATTATCTTAGAACTGTGGATCAGATACAATCATGGTTTACATTTTCTCTACGAGTCATGAAGTGTGTGGGTAATGTATAGTTATTTTTTTTTTCATCTTTTTGCTCCATCCTAAGGCCCAACTGCAGGATGCTAAGCGACGCTGGGAAGAACTGCAGAACTTCCTCCACAATGTCAATGCCGAGCGAGAGAAGCTTCAGGCCTCTAAACAAGGTATCAAAACATGACATCCCATTGTTGAGGAGTCTAACAAAACTCAGTAGAGTCAGATTTTATTCAGCATCCCAACATTTGTCCATGCATTTTTGCAGAGCTCCATGGCCAGCTGCTGGCAGCAGAGACAGAGATGAACAACAAGAACAAGGAGATCCAGACTCTACACAGCAGCCTGACGGATGCCATGGTCTCAAAGGAGCGGCTTGAGCAGAGAGTGATGGAGCTTATGGAGATGTCTCAGCACAGTATGCCTGACGACTCACTGCAGGCACGAGTTCAGGTGAGTCACCAAAACACTGCACGCTCGAAATCATCCTAAAATTCTCTATGAAGCAGAATAACACTCAGATCCAGCATTTGGGAACATTGACAACACTTATTGCTTTAACAGGAGCTTATGAATGAAAACAAAGGTTTCCAGGTCCAGAACGAGACACTGCAGGTCCAGAATGAAAGTCTGCAAGCCCAGATGTCTTCACAGGTATGTGGGTCATCCTAATTTACCTATGTTTAGTGAGACTAATCGACCCACGTAACTGTGTGTAGACTAATCAGATCTCTTTTTCTCATTCAGGCCACTCATTTCTCCCACATTGAAGAATTACAGAAACTGTAAGAAGAAAACTCTGACATTTTCAGAAAAAGTGACTTTATTTAAATTGAGTTTTTTTTAATGTATTCACCCAACTGTTCCTCTTCTCTGACCAGATTGGCAGAAAAGGAGCTGCAGAGGAAGAGTCTGGAGGATTCTCTAAATGCTGAGAGGAGCAGTGGGGCCAGTAGAGAAACTAACATGCAGGTATGGTGATAAGAGCATTTCATGGAGCGTCTTATACCAACATTGCATGGGTTCATTAGTCTGCAGGAATTTGTTTTACAATGAGCCAATCAGGAGAACAAATTCAAGATGATGCACACTGACCTGCCAGAGGGAGGAGTCGCTGTTGTACATTCACTGGTGCTAAATCCATATAATTTGTTAAATGGGTTTACAACCGTTAAAAATGTTCAAACTCTCATGTGTAGTGAACTATCTGAACCTATGTTCAACTTTTATATATTTGCCTCTTATTTTCCTTCCTCAGGCCATGCACAATGAGAATATGTCGATGAAGGCAGAGCTTCAGAATCTGCAGGCACAGATTTCTGATCAGGTTAGTTTCCCCTTGATTTTTAATTTTATTCAAAATTGCCCTATGTTTTTGTGTATTGTTCTTTTTGACACACCCTCACCTTCTATCTGCCTTTTGGTTATCCTTGTGCAGGCTGCCACACAGCTGGTGTTGGACCAGTTCCAGAAGAGGTGCGTGTGACTGGGACATATTTTTAACACTCCCAACTGGTTCAGCTTGTTAATCTGTGTTCATTAAAAATAACGATGACCTTATACAAAACATTGCTTCTTACCTAGTGTCCGGGAAAAAGAGGAGAACATGAAAACCATAGAGGGCCTGTTGGAGAAGGGGCTGATTGAAGTGGCCAACAAGGAGGAAGAGCTCAAGGTATCAGTTTCCTCTGGGTTTAGAAAGAAAAATGCTGCCAAACTAATAGATCTATATTTGACTCAGCATCCGTCTGTTTTCAGTGACACTGCATTAGGTTGCCTGCCTTGTCATCACAATCTGTGATTGGTAAAAGTTTTAAAACCATTTCTGTTGTAGGCTGTAAGAGAAGAGAATGAGGGACTAAAAAAAGAAATTGAAAGTCTTAAAGGACATTCGGCAGAACAGGTGAGTTGATATAAAATTGGCATTAGCATAGCTTTGAGTCCTGCATCTTATTCTGTGTTTTTTGTTTTCCCTCAAATTGCAGGCATCTTCAGAGTCGATAGTGGAGGATCTTCAGAGCAAGTAAGATCAGCAAGATTGAATTGTATGCTTGTACACATGTGACTTGGAATCATAGGCATTATACATACTACAACACATGCATGCAGTTCTCACACGCCCTCAACTCACTAATGATCGTTATCACATCAGATATCTGCTGCCACCAGTGGCTGTACATGATTAAATATAAAGAAAGCATTAGGGATTTTAAATAGTTCTGTCAAACTTTGCTTTTTCAGGATCCAGGAGAAAGATGTGAAGCTAAAATCAATGGAGGAGAGTTTACAGGCAGCACAAGAAGGCATCTCTGCCAGAGACAAAGCAGTTGAGGTTTGGGCTTTTCTTTTATCAGTGAAATAATAATTTAAGCACCCAGGAAATCGGTACTCTCTTTGAACTCTTGTTTGAAGCGTTTTTTTTCTCTCTCAGTCTGTGGAGCAGCAGTTGGCCACCCTGCAGGGAGAACTGGAGCAGCTGAGACAGAAGGAGATGCCAGATGAGCTGACCAGCTCGGGCGCTCACCTCCAAGAACTCGAGGCTCAGTGAGTTAACCCAACAGATCAGCTTACAGTCCTCCAGCCTTAGCGAATTGTACTAATGATGAGCAAATCTGACCCACAGCCTCACGGCAAAGGACCAGCAGATCCAGCTTCTGCAGGCTGAGCTGGAGGCACGGACTAAAGAGATGAATGAGAAGATGGAGCAGGTGAGCGAGGCTTTCACTCAGATCTGTTGAGTGCCAAGTGTGACATATTTCTTGGTTTTAATCGAGAGTTAAAATACTTGAATGAAGTAAGCATTAAATAAAATGAATAAAGATAGTTGGAATGTGCAGCTAGAACTCTTAATGTGTTTCCTTTCTTTCTTTTTTTTTTTTTTTTTTGATGAATCAAATGAAATTCTGATTTAGACTTGGTTTCCTCTTTCCCAAACAGCAGTTGCACACAGCAGGGCCAAACCCAGAGTTTCTTGCAGCGTGAGTTACGTGCCACGTCACATCGTTACACATTTTTCTCATTTAATTACAGTCATGTTCATAAGAAGTCGTTATGTTGTCTGTCAGGTTGTCGGAGAAGGAGCGGCAGGTGTCAGATCTGCAGGGGGAGGTGTCGGAGCTGAGGGACTCGCTGGAGCTTCATAGGAAGAAGAACAACGTAGGTTTTGTACTGTGATCACCTGAGTTATATAAAACCAACTGGTGTAGCCCTGTGAGACATCAACCCTGTCTTCTGTGAACCCTGAATCACTCCTGTCACATGCACCTGACTTATTTACTGTATGCAACCATATACTCGTGTCCACCCTCTTGTGTTCTTTCAAACAGATATTTTAAAGCAGAATAGAAATATTTATTTTCCTTCAGTTGTGTTTGCAACATGATTTTACACATCACTACAGATGTCTATTTTGATTTGGATTGTTTTAAAGCAGAGTGTTGCATAACAGGGCTTCCAGCCTACTCTTGTTATGCATGCCTTTGGCCATGACTGTTTCAGCAAGCTTGTCTGTGCTTGTGGGTGATTCAGAGCATTAGAAATTCGCCTCCCTTTTATTTTATTCCGGCTTACTTGACTTGAAAAGCATATTTATGTGGAAAGCATTGCATTCATTTACATAGAAAATGCTTATAGAACACGTCACTATACTTTTGTGAGACTTGGACTCTTGATGCGTGTCACTCATACTTATTTTTAGCGGTTGGAACATGGGAGGAAAGCTGAGTGTAGTGATTTTTGAGAGGCATGCATTCGGATTGTTGTCTTATTCTATCAGTCTGTATTTAAGGGTCACTGAAGCCATTCTCCCGAGGCTGAACTGAAAGTAGTATCTCTCTGGAACTGACCAAAACAGGAGCTCCGGGAGAAAAACTGGAGTGCAATGGAAGCTCTGTCTGCCACCGAGTCCATGCTTCAAGGAAAGCTCAGCAAAGCTGTCAAGGTTCGACACCCCCACCGCAGTCTACTTCACTCTAGTTCCAATCTGATGCACCCCCAAATGCTGTTTTTCTTTTTTTTTTTTTTTTTGCCATAATTGACTTAGGATTTTTTTCCCACCATCATCCATAACAAAACTGCACACTCATTTACCTCACTCTGGCCCCCTTTGTGTTTTGGCCTCCAGTTCTCAATTGGCTAGGTAAACTTAATTACTTTAAGCATACCAAAGCATTTTGGCACGAGGCAAGTTTGGAAATGTACAAGATTTTGCCTTAAGTCAGGCCGATGGCTTGGAAATGAATGTGCAGTGACTTTTAAACAATTCCATTAGACGCCGCTAGATTGAGTCATTTTGCAACTTCCTGTCTTTCTGTCATGTGACTCATTTCTCGCACGATTTCCCTCATTCTGCTTTGTGACATCATTGCGTCGCCGACACCAGTTAATCAAACAATGAAAACGTGCCAATTCAACTTAGATTTCAATTTGATCACTTTTTGATCATTCAAGACTTTTTATGGAAATGCAGCAGTATCCTTGTTTCTCAATGCTCTGTTTTTGCAGCTGAAATGACAGAACATTTCATGTACTTGCAGTCACTTCCTACAGACATAGTGAGCTACCAGATAGCTCTTCTATATATATTGCAGTGACGTGTATATTTTTGCAGTCCCCCCGCACTAGCAAAGGGTACATGCTGAACCATGGACACAGCAGCTGCTCCTCTGCCGTCGGTGTACAGTAGAAACCTCCTTCTCTGAACTGAGCCTGGGTGTTCCTTGGCAGCTGTTGTGTACTGTCAGTGCATGCTGCATGGCTGAATTCAACTCCACACTTGTCTCAGAGCTGTCTTGTGACATAGTGTGTTAATGTGAATAGTGTTTGCAATGCCAGCTGGCTAGCGTCTGGCATACCTTCTCCCTCCAGGCCTCAGAGTGACAGTGCATGATGGCGGCCCATTGTGGCAGGACTGATAGCTACCTTTTTCTATTTCTTGAAGAGTTTCATGGTACTTTGTGCAGATTGATGCACTTGTGGTTTCTTGGAGGATTTTAGTACCGTGATATGCTCTGAATCTGAGGTTGCAGACATTTGTTGTAGGTGTGGCCTGTTTAAAGATGCTGATGTTTGCTGCGGCTAATTGCATGTGGGAGTGAGGCTGTGTTTATCCCAGTGCCCTACAGTTACACATTAAAAGGATACATAAATCATTTCTGTGACATTAATTGTGCAGCTTGATGGATGAATGTATGATGACTAGTTTAAAATGATATTTTTCAGATAAGAAGAAGAAAAGGTTGTGGCTTATCAGCTCACATGACCGCTGGGCATCGAATTGACTAAATTATTTGAATAGTCAGTGTTCAAACTATATATTTGTTTTTGTCCCTTCCCATCATTGTGCAGGAGAACGAGACAACGCTGGCAACATCTCAGGCTGAATGTCGAGAGGTTCTTCACAGACTTCTGCCCCACGTGCCTCTGCCCACTGGACAGGTATAGATTGTGCTAGATATTCTTCATGACCCAGATTATTTGCAATGCTTCTTTACACTGTTGCCCTTTTCCTCCTGTGTGTTGATGTTTCTCTACATGTATTGTCTCCGCTTCTTTTAGAACCATCAGGAGTGGCTTCACAAATTTGAGATGGCAGTAGCTGAAAACTCAGCTGTACTGTCCACCCCTGCATCAGGGGACTATGAGGTAAACCCAGAAGTAACATAAAGTTGAGCATGATTTCTTTCTGTAGGCACAAAATGTCAACAAATCCTTCTCTCTAACCAGGGCATGGCTGAGAAGCTGAAGGAAGCTGAAGAAACCCAAAGGATCCTACAGAAAGACTGTGAGACATACAAGAAAGTTTTGGCAGAGACGGTGAGCTGGGATTTTTTTGTTGTGTTTACAGTTGTGTCTTAACTGTGAATAAACTGAGCTGGGGTTCTTGCTGTGTCCATAGGAAGGCATCCTGCAGCGTCTCCAGAGCAGCGTGGAGCAGGAGGAGTCTCGCTGGAAGGTGAAGCTGGATTTTGCCCAGAGTGAAGTTGGAGAGGTATGTAATGCAGGTTTATTTACCTTTAGCAGTTTAACAATGGTAAATACCACACAACTAATGTGATAACATTGCATTGTGTCTGCTATTTGTAATTGCATCATTTCTAATTCTAAAGATGAGCCAAAAAGTCACAGCTCTGGAGCAGGAGATTGAGAGACTAACAGATGGAGCTGAGATGGAAAATGTGCGTACCCTTGAAACATTTATCTTAAACGTTTTTTGTTTTTTGTTTCAAACTCAAGCATTCTGGTTCATTTTAACTTGTTTTGCTCTGTTGTCTGTTCCTGAATCCTGTTCTGTAGCTGAGAAGAGAAAAGCAGCATTTGGAGTCTGAGCTGGAGAGGGCGGAGCGTGAGAGCGCCACCTATGTGACAGAGGTCAGAGAGGTGAGCAGAAACTGAACTTGTTCACCTCTTGTGTTTCTCCTTCTTGTCACAGCTTATAAATAGTGTGTAAAAATTCACGCACATACAAGTATTATTATATTTAAGGATCACATAGTGAGCAGTGTTTTACAGACACTGCTTGCCACTCTAACCCAATAGACGGCCTTTGGTTATTCACAGTCATGCACATTAAGTTTCTGTGCTTATATTTATTGCCACATGGCCAAATATAAAGAGGACTCCCTTTTCTTAGATGCGTCATATTAGTACATAGAATGTGGTAGTCGTGCTGTCCTTCATTGACACTGTCAGACACTCATTGAACACGTCATCTCAAACTTAATTTCAGCTCAAAGATCTGTTGACTGAATTGCAGACCAGACTTGATGGCTCATATACAGAGGCTATCAGGCAGAATGAGGAGCTGAATTTGGTAAGAGCTGCTCACCGTCTTAGAGCTAGAGCTCCTTCTTTAGACCTATCCTTATTCTTATTTTACTCCATAGTGGCTGTCCACTAACTGCCACAGGATGGGGGTGTTCTCCCCCTCGTGCATCAGTGAATCATCATTCATAACCTCTGTGAACGTCTGGTGAAGTGGCAAAAATCAGAGATTGTGAATGATGATTTGCCTTCACAATTAGTGATTCCTACAACACTAACGCTCTTCTGTCTCTTCCCTGCACTTTTACTCTACTCACTGCCATCTAAAGGCTAATTTCCACTCAGCATATCTGGAAAATGGCCGAGCCTTATGTCCACACTGCAGGCATTTGATTGTAGAAGAGGAAGTAACTTCAACAATGGCTTTGAGGAATAAGTCTCTAAGGCGCTCCAGGCATCTGTGTTACTTAGTTGTGATGTATCGGCCAGTTAACTATGTTATATCATTTGAAACTTTTCTTACATTAAGGCAGCATCAATGAGCTTTAACAACCTGCTTACTTGTTGACTTTTGCTCCTTGCACAAAGGTCAAAGATTCCTCCATTTTAATTGTAATCTCCTCCCACAGACTTACAAACCATCCCGTTGCTGTTTCATCTCTATGTTTTGCAATCTTACAGTTTGTACCATATGTTTGTTGCACTCAAAACCACAATAGCATTGTGAAAAAACACAACTTCCTCATTCATTTCAATGGGGACTCGGGCAATACGGAAAATATTTGCTGTTGAGCAACAATCTTGTCGTCATACAACAATGTTCCGGACAGTCTGCTACACGGAAGTTTTGTAGGTTTCTTTGTAAGCACAGCAGTGGCAACAACTTTCCAGATTTGTAGCATTTTGTTTCTCCTGTGCACTGTGAATTCTGAAACGTCAGGAGTGTGTGTGTGTGTGTGTGTAACTGGACTTTCTGGAATATGATTCATTGCGCTCACCAGTACCTGGAGCAACATGTTCCACACTGACGCACTCTTTCACACTGTGCTATTCTTAGTTTGATTGTAGCTGAAGTAGGAGATTTGAGGTTGAATTGCAGTCGATATTTGAGCACTTATTGTAGACAATGTTGACTACGTGTTTTGAATATGTTTACATGCAACAGTGAAGTGTCTGTTTTGATTCCAGCTGAAAACCCAGCTCACTGAGACTCTGTCCAAACTGGAGGTGGAAGAGAACGAGAGACAACAGGTAGCTGGTGATTTGTACAAGGTAAGAAGGTTACTGACATTTTATACACTTATAATGCGTTTGGAACTTCAGGTCACATTAACAAGTGGAATATTGTGGGTCTTTGCACAGGCCCAGCAGTCTCTGGATCTGATTCAGGGGGAGCTCTCAAATGTGACTGACAACGCTGATGATCTGATAGAGAATAGCAGTCTGTCATCACAGAGGGTGAGAGACCCCGGCCCTGGCCGTTTAGGGTTGTGTAGCAGTTGGTGGTTTGTATTATTTGCAAATAGGTGGTTGCACTGAGCTCTAAACCTCCCGTGCTGGTTCTGACAGGAGGAGATTGACAGAAAGGAGAAAATGACTGCAGGTCTGAACCAGACAGTCCGAGAGCTACAGCAGTTGCTACAAGGCGTCAGCCGGCAACTCACCAAGGGACAGGAAGGGGTAAAGCCTATCATTACACTGTATCCCATTGCTCAATAAACCAACATTATAGTATCAAAGTCTTATGTCTTAATTCACACATAGCAATTAAATGTGAAGTGTCAACATTGTATGTGTGCATGTTTGTTCCAGGAGGCCGACAAAGATGTGCCCAAGGTATAGTGAGCAGAGGACCGGCGCCTGTGCAGCCACCCTGACTGCACCACAGAGACGACCTATGACCTTTGGTCTCATCAATTACCACCATTACACCATACCGTCACATCCAGCCACCTCCCCTCTCCCACCCTCCTACACCTCACCGGCACCGTATGCAGCCGCCAACTGACGCTGTGGTGCTGGCAAAACCACTCCCAGACTCACTGTTGGCCACAAGGCAGCAGGCAGACAATACTGTTAATTCCAAACACTGTACCAAAACACACACTACTCCACTCCCACCACATTCCTCTTCTTTATCACCATAGTCGGTTAATTTTAATTCTAAACTTAAAACCATACCCAGCATCATTTAAACAGCGTGGCAACCATTACTTGTTAAAACATGTATTTTTCAAATGACATTTTTTAGTTTTGTTTGGAGGGCAGTGATACAAATTTCCGACTTGGGTTTTCAGTCCTATTTTTTCCTTAACTTAAAGATATGTCTTGTTTAAATTCCATTAGGACCTGCTGAGATACAATTGTGTTGTGGTTTGCCTCCTGATGGGAAAAACTGTCACAACCTGTGCATCTTCGTGCATTCATTAATTCATAGCTCTGTGCATACCTTGGCTCAGTATTGGGTGGGAGAGGGAGATCAGTTGGGGGTCTCAGCATATCAGATGGGTCACTAGGTGACTGTAACGATGGAGATGCATCAACAAACTGTAGTCAGATCTGTACTACAGCTTCAGAGAGACAGAAGTCTGGGATCCTGCCTGTGGAAGGTCTAAGTCAGCAGTGTAGAGGTTTTTTTTAATCCTACTGCAGCTACTCTAGGAACAAGTGTCCCATATCATCTGTAATCAACACTCGCTATATTATTGCTAAGTTCATTAACACTGAAGTTTTTGTTCTTTTTGTAACTGGTGATGTTAATAAAAAGGGATGCTTGATAAATCTGTTAAGGATCTTGTCTTGAGCATCATTCCTTCATTGCACTTCTCTCTCCCTTCCACTGTGGGGCAGCACAGAGCCTCAGCTGACGTTTCAGACTGGTGTGATTCATACATAACTGCGGACAAGGAAATGACAAAGCATCTGTTCATGTAGATTTTGCTGGCAGGTATATCCTGCCAGGGGAAAACATTAATGACTTCCTTGTATGTGTTTGTCATGCAGTGGCGTATGACGACAGAGAAGCTTGTGCTCTCTGCAAGCCTCAATTACAGAGTATATGGGGTGTAACCAGTTTTTTCTGGTGGTAACATGCTGTATAATCACTTGCTGTTTATTTTCTCGACTCCTCAACTGAATGGGGGTTTACAAATTCCCATTAATGATGTGATCAAGGAGCCTTACTTTCAAACAGTTGAGGTAAAAATATAAAATGTGTATAACCCAACAATGTGTGGATGCCATGAATCTCTGACATCTCTCAGTGGATGTCCACGCACCTCTTGACAACACCCAGTTACCTTTCCTTCCATTGACATCTCTGTGGGGAACCCCACCCAGACTGCAAGGAACCTGGGTGTGTCATAGCCAGCGCTCCCTTACCGCCAACATTGCTTCAACAACGTAATCGTCTAAATACATGCTGCACGACATCAGGAGAATATGTCCCCTTCTCAGTCAGAAGATGGCACATGTTCTGGTCCAGGCTCTTGACATCTCATGAGACTAAAGCAGTCCTCTCCTGGTCGGTTTACCTGCTAATGACCTCCAACCACTGCAGCTCGACTGGTTTCAACATGGGTTCCCTCACTACTTTGCTCCTTCACTCCATTCACCGGTTACCAGCTGTTTTACTTATTTGATTCTGTGTTTTTATCATCATGGTTGAATGCACGTATTGCAAGTAACTCCGTTAAATTATATGTCATGTAATTTTGTTTGTGCTGTGTTAACTTTTGAATTTTTTTTAAATCTTTGCTACCAGCACCTTTCCATTTTGCTGAAAGAAGAAATACCGGTTCCGTGCCACTTGAACTGACTTGACTTTGTGTCTCAGGACAGAAAACTCCTGCTCTCATGTTTTGCATGTTAAAAGGCCTTTAAAACAACAGGGCTGTTGTGCTGGCTGGAGGGGAGTGGGAGGAGGAGGAGGATGGGGGGGGTCAGGTCAGGGGCGCGAGCAACATGGGATCAGCACATTCCTCACATTCTCCCACACTGTCATGCTACAGTCAGCTGATTGGAGATCCAGCTTTTGCCTTCATGGAAACCTCGCGACGAAACAGGTGGTACTGCATCTTCGACATATTTGTCACCCACTGGGTCACAAGAGGTCGCATGTACCATCCTGTGAGTGCACAGTCTGAGCCCTAATACACTATCATGTGTTTAAATGTGAGTATAATTAACATGCTGCTGGCATCGAATCCACCGCATGATGATCTCAAAAGCTCTGCATGAGGTTGCACTTTGTCATACACTTGGAGACAGTCTCATGACTTCCATAGAGTCTGATGTGTTCACGCGCGCCAAAGAGAGCGGTGGGGAAATTAATAGGGGCTTTGTCTTTCTTACATCACCATTGCTCACACTGCTGCTGTGCTTTTTTACTTGATGCAGGAAGCTTGTTCTCGGCATGCCTCTCATCAGATAACGCTGGAATCCAAAACAATGACTTGAACTTGCAGTAACATAACCATCTCTGTGCCTCCACATCTCAATATAGACATTGCATGGGGCCATATTCCCTTACTGCCTTCTCTATCCCTCTGTAAACCAACCAGTTACTGCCCAGCCTGGGCCCAGTTCTACTCTGGGTTTTTTTTTTTACCTCCCTACTGTCACCACGTGCTCGCTCATGTTAGGAGTTGTCGAGTCTTAGGGAGTGAACTTATAAAGAGTCCAGTCTAGACCTTCTATTAGTGCAAAGTGAACTGAGATAACCTCTGTTGTGATTTGGCGCTTTATAAATAAAACAGACTTGACTTAACTTGAAACTGGGCCAGCGCAACTTCAGCAAAGCAGCCCCCTCCCTGCATCTGCTCTCCATCAGTGTGGTATGTGCTAGAGAGTCTTTGATCCCCACCCCCCAACTATACAGTGTGCGTGTGTGCATACAGGAGGGCGAGTCAAACAGACACAGAAAGGACTGTAGTGCTCTTTCACACAGACAATACCCAGTGGATGAAAGCAAAGCGGAAAGAGACAGTGACACAATAGAGCAGTAAACATTCATTATGCCCACAGCTTTAAGGCCGGCCCCCAGGCCTGTAGTTAAAGGCCTAATGCTGCTTGATCCATGTGCACAACTGCTGAAGACGCTGGAGTTCACCACTTTGTACTATTAATGGACAAGTATGTGCAGCTATGAACAGAACCAACATGGATTAATCCAAGTTGTATTGGTTACCAATTTTAAAATACACCACTTGTATCTTGCTGCAGTGCAGTTTAGGTTGCAGTGTAAAGTGTAGGGAGGTGAGTACCTCCACAGGCCCCTGGTGACACCCTACTGCCTTTTGTTTTCACGTCAGGTCTCATTGCACTTTGAAACTGAACACCAGTTCAAACAGGGGGCCATAACTGCCGATGCTGGGCTTGGGGGGCGGGGGGCGTCAGTAGCAGCGAGGGCACCTCCAGTCATGAGGATTCCTGTGAAAACAAGACAGGGGCCATAAAGTGTTGATGAGATTACCAGAGCTGAGTGGAGAAGTGGCACATTCATCAGTAAGGCGTGACGACAACTGGGACAAATGTAGGATCCTGGAGGTTGAGGGGTTCGTGACATCCGCACATGTGGACATTTGGTCACAGTACAGAATCTATGAGTAATTCACAGAAGAAAGGATTTCAGTGGGCAATGAAGTAATTACTGGGTTTTGGTGTTTCTGTTGGATTTTACAGAATGCGTGTTCATGGGAACACTTGAACAATAAGATCCAGGCATATGCCTGTGGTCATGCAATCAACTTTATTCAAAAGAAAAGACGGGAACAAGAAGCGGGACAACAGCATGACATCGTCAAAATGAGCAATGCAAATGTGGAAATAAAACTTCCAGGCATGCAGAGGTTGCGTAATCAATCACATGCATTTGCCAACTGCAGAAGAGTCATGATCAAATAAAACCCCTGAAAGGAAGCAGGGAGTCACCGAAAGGCAAATCAGATCCCGTCCATACAGCTCTGCAAAATTATCTCTGTATGAAACGGAATCATCATTTTCACCATGTGTTTCCCACCAAGCCTCATGCCCACTGAGACCTGTGTGGCTTTAGACAGAGTGGTTCCATCTAATACAAATGGGGGGATTCTGAAATTATTCCCCCGAGATGGAGCTTTGCCCTCTGGAGGATGTGTATAAAACCCTTTTCTTCAGTGTTTTAGGAGACTGGGAGCGTTGCAAACATTTCAGGAAACTCATGATCCCTTTAAGAATTCCCAGATTGTACCCTTTGTTTACATAACACAAGGGGCGAACCATGTGACCATGTGAGGTGGCGGGAGGACAGAACTGTACCCGGAGGTCATTAATTTCGTTTACCTACGAGTTGATTCGATGTAATATGATGTTCGCGTTGTGACGAATACACTTGAAAGATTGTGTGCAGCGTATATACGTCACAATAAAAGTTTGAGGTGAGCGTTATTGCGGAGCCCGCCCCCCCTACACGAAGTGGAGAAAAAGAGAGTGGTACGTCCCGGCCCTGCTCCTCGCTGTTTTCGTACGCGCTTCAGTTCCGATTCAGCCGCCAACTAAGTTACGTTTTGCGATGTCACGGTGACGAACTTTGCTCCCACAATACGGACAGACTCCACCGACACGAGCCGCCGGACGTGCGACCTGAAATGAGCCCGTGTCGTGTTTTACTCGAAGGAAACTACTGGTGACTCTTGAGCCGCCGCTGTTATCACCGAGTGGAGAAGGACGTACCGCGGAGGAGCCTCATGTTTTCGTCGAGCCAGGAGGAGCACTGCGCCCCGTCCAAAGACCCGGTGAAGTACGGGGAGCTGGTGGTGCTGGGGTGAGTCACATCCTTGCCGTTCGTTATATTTATTTTTTTTCCTGTTACGACACTTTTACGGGTTGAGGAGAAAGCGAGTGTTTGATTTGAGGGAGTTTCTCGCGGAGCTAACTTAGCTACGCCACTCGTGCTTACCAAAGAAGAGCGAATAAAAATGACCCATTTATTTATTTCACGAACTTAAAACTTTGTAAGCTATCATTCCAAGTCCAGCCTGATAAAGTCATTCGCTCACGTTAACTCCTCAAACCAGACACGTGCACAATCACGACTGGTTTTCCTCCCAGGCCAGGCGACGTTTCGCCGCCTCGGAACCGGGGATTAGTCAGTTACAGGTCGCTCTACTCGTGAACGGTTCCAGTGAATAGACGCGTCCAGGGCAACTTTTTTTAGCGAGTCAGGTGAAATGAAATCTCTCCGTCAGCAGCTCTGGCCCGGGCTCCCTCGCTACCCCCTACCTTAAAGTTGGATTCGTGGGGTTGAAGGAATTCGGAAGTGGTAATGCCCCCCTCCCCCAGCCCCTATGGTTCTTCCCTTTTCTTTTATAAAACACTATCTGTATCTGAGACCCCCCAACTTTACATCTGCACAACTGCAGAGTGTGTTGTTTTCTGAAGGGCCACATTTGACTGATTATTGCTGCATTCAATACTCACATGTTTGGCTCAACTTGTACACAAGTTGTTTCTTTACATTCTCCCAGGCTGATGATCACATGGTTGGCCAGGGGACATTAAATGTTGCCATGTTTTTACATTCAAGCCCATGAGAAGGTGATATAAATAATCTGCATGTACAGCATATAACGTGTTGGAAAGTGATGATTAAACATCTCTTCCACTTCCAAAACAAATATTCTCATTAAACGGTGATCAGTTCACAATATTGCCCACAGAGCTGGTCTATATTTATATAGTGCTTTTCTAGTCATGATGACGAGTTCTTTAGAGAATGTGCCTTTTCTCAGAGCTAATGAGTACACCAAGCACTTATGGACTAGTAGAGGTTAGTCAGGAAAAACTTTGTACACATTTTGTCAAACTGGTTTCTTTTGGTGCAACAGTCAAAAACCCATAGATATTTTCTTTACAGCAAAGCACAGAAGCATAAACCCCCGACAACTGGAACCAATGAATGGAAGCTATTTTTCCACCATAGGAAAAAAGACAAACAATTGCTCCCATTGACTGTAATGAATGTTTTATTTGACGTCAAGATGTTGTTTGTTTCAACTGTATTGTTGAATACTTTCTCATGAGATTCTTGGTCAAGTTTTGTTTACTTTTACTGATGCAACTAATCTGACCATGATATTGATGCACAGTTTTTGCATTGTGTTGAGAATAAACTGTACATTGGCCTGATTGGGATTTGTTTATATAAGCTGTATTCAAGCTTTTCTAGAAATAACTGGAATCACAAAGTGTCAAACAATTGCCATCATTATTTAGTTCGCAGGAAAGAAGAAACCATGGCAGCTATAGGCTCTACAGGTCTCATCCTGCCACAGAGCAAACACTGGCGAGGCGTTTTCTTTGTTTATGTCAGAACCACGTCAAACCCACTGAACTGTGGTTTTCCGGATGTATTCTGGAAAAAAACTGCAGCCAGTGATCATAGTAAACAATCATGTTTGTATTGATAAACTGTCAAGGGCAGGAGCAGCAACAGATAATGGAAAACACCTGCAGTGTCATCAGTGACACTGCTTTGAAAGTTATCACAACTTTCATTTCATTAATTTAGGTGTCTGTGCTGGTTTGGATCACATTTATTAAGTGTTTGATGAAAGCATTTGCGGTGAGATGCCTGAATGAAGATTATATACAGATCATAGTAGAGGTTGTGGTTTTGTCCTTCACCCTCCATCCATATACTCACGGCCATAGTGCTTATTACAAGGGACAAAACTGCTGACTGCTCATTACCACGGGCTGAACATGTGGTGTGTTCAAAGCGGATGCTTTTGTTTTCCCTTGTGACATACAGGCACATATTTGAATCAGATGTGATGGGTGTATAATCACTGCCATGTCATCACAAACCATTGATAAAACTGATGGTAGACAAGATAGCTAACAGCTTGGAACAAAGCTTGTTTGAGCAGCAGTTCCCTCGGTGGTTTGTTGCCATGACCGAGGTGGCTCTTATTACTTGCATGGCTGCCCCCCCGTCTCTGCCCGGGCGGATTGGTTTGGTGCTGGTCAGTGAGAGGAGGTGGGGCGGTGCTGTGTGGGTATCCTGGAAATGAAAGGATGGATTGATCAGGATCCAGCCTTTGCCTCTCCTCAGCTTTCTCTGTCCATTGTGGCCAAGAGACTGGGTCTATTGATCGAACCTTCTCCCTTAAGAAAACGCTCTGTAAGGACAAATAAACTCGGGGAAATCTTTGGTACAAACTGGTGCTGATTTGCGAGCTGTGATGCCTCTTTCATCCGCCCAGGGAGAAGCGTTATCCCGCTGCCTTTCTCAACTCAAGGTCAGAGTGTAGATGGAGCTGGTGTGGTGTCCGTGTGTCATGTGCAAGGTCAGATCAGTCAGACAGATACTGGAGGCCGTGGCAGCTTGAATCTGAGTCAGTTGACTGACGCTCTGCTTACTCATGCTGCCATCTGGCTGCCTCCCATATACTGAAGATGAATTAGATAAATTTGAACTGACCTCATCCAAAACATGAACCCATAGTCTCCACCCCCAGGCCATCTTTTGTGAACCTCTTAGGTCACCCCGCCTCTTTGTTATGCTAATGGTTGTTCCAGGAACTCTTCATATCTCCTCCTCATTCTGCAGAAACACTGGCCTTTCATGTTAGTGTAAGAGGTAGGAGGTACTGCTGGCTCCTTAGTGCAACTCAGAGTGAAGGTGATTCACAAAGTCTTCTAATCCCTGCTCCAAAAGTATTGGGAGGTAAATCCGCTGTCTGTCTGGCACAGGTCAAAAGGTAAAGCGATTGCAATTGTTTGGAGCGCATTTTTAAAGACTCTGTCCTACCTAATGTGACATTAGGATTTCCTGCATGACAGAGGATTGTTCCTGACTGTAATGATGAATAATATAGAGCATGTGAGCCATTTCTTAGGGAGCCATGTTTTATTCTGTCCGCAGTTTAAGAACAGAGTTTCCAGGATGGGTTTGAGGGAACTGATTAAGTTATAATCATTGTCATTAAAATCAGAAGTACAATCTACAAAGAGGAATGTAGATGACTCAAAAAATCAAAAGAATGAAACAGTTTTATTTCCACTATTATATTATTCTTTGTCTTGTGCTGTCCATGTATTATTTGGAGTTCTCTTCACAGAATAATCTGCCTCTCCAACTCTCGGGGTGACTTGTCCTGCAGGCCAGCTTTGTACTGTTCTGACTGGGACCATGTGTTTTCATGCCTGACCAGCCGTGTGTAGACATGGGACAGGTGGGACTAGCTTGGGGGGGGAGCAGAAGGAGGCTCTGTTCACCATCATTGCGTTTATGTGGCAGTGTTAAGTGTTGAAGTCCCAGATTACGTTTAGGGTGGTAGAGTTTGTTCCCTTATGAAATGCGCTGCCTTGCAAACTCAGGGCTTTCAAAACTGTTATTTCCGTTGTGTATAGTGTCTGTTCAGCACACTGTGGTTACATGTGAGTGTGTGACAGAAGGTCTGTGTGTTGGATGGAAGTAGAGCATGGGGTGTCCCAGCTGTAGGAACCAGCCGGTGTATGGGGAGAGGACCAGTGCTACCGGAAGGGGCTCCTTCATTCATAAGGAGCAGCTGAGGGTAGATGCCTCGTAGCAGACTGAAAAGGCAAAACTAGAATCTAGTATTGAGAAGTGAAAATAGAGTTGGCTCTTAGACACTTCTCTCCTTGAGCCGAGGCTTTGAAATTGAGATCTAAAAGCTTTCTGTATGAGTGTAGAAAACTCAGTGCTGAGAGAATGTGTTGAGCCAGTTCTCCACCAAGTAATAACAAACCTGATGTGCATCTTTAAAACTGGCTCTGCCCGGTTGGGGGACATAGAAAAAAGGAACAGCTGCAGTTTACACAGAGCTAGCTCACTGAAATTACAAGCACCAGAGCGCATTATGTAACAAGAGACATTATCCAAGGTAATGCTTAAATTGCTAATAGGGTGCATTCGATTGTGTGATGCAATGCGCAGCAAAGCTCCTTTTCAAAATGCACAAATGTTTCTAATTCTCTGTGTTTGTTGGTTATGTGGTCACACAAACTTTGCCTGTAAATCCCGTAAGACACCTTTATTTCTGAGCTACAGAAACTGTTTGCATTTATTTTGGGGAGAAAAAAATAACCATGAATTTGTTGTGCCTTCCCTTCCTCTCTGCCAGGTACAATGGCTCTCTGCCCAATGGAGATCGGGGTCGACGGAAAAGCAGATTTGCGCTATACAGGAGGACCAAAGCCAACGGTGTTAAGCCGAGCACGGTGCACATCCTCAACACTCCCCAGGCCAGTAAGGTACAGAACAGATCATGAGATGAATCCGGGATTTAATGAAGAAACTTTCAGAGAGAAGTAACACAGTTATAGTTTTATGTATATTTTAGATAAAATATCCTCTCAACAGAGTGATGAGTAATGCACTTTGGTAGTGTCATATTTTTATTGAGCTCAGCTGATTTTAAAACACAAAACTCTTTCTGAGCAGCAGTGTGTTTTCTTTTAGATTATTTCAGTAGCATGCAGTAAGCCCCTTTACGTTATTTTTGGCAGACCTTAATGTTGACGTTTCCAGTACAATAAAGTCAGTTCCTAGCTGGGCCTCAGAGGGTTTTTTTCTATGTACCAAAGTGCCTGCCAGAAACTGCCCCATCCAGTATAACATGTCTGCCTCTCCTGCATTCCTGCCTTTGGTTCCCAAGAAAAACTGCTAAACAAGCTGGAGGACCTGCTTACCTCTGCACCTCTGTGGGGCCAATATTTCAAACATTTGTTGAGAGTTTAGCTTGCTGGCCGAGGGCCCTCGGGTTCGGGTTACTCTCACCTTGAGGAACTTGACTCCTGAATTCTGCTTAGTGGTTTCTACCTGTGACTGAGGAGTTTCAATCAGTAACTGTTTGTTCTCTGTTCTGCGTTCAAGGGGTATGCCCCTGATATTTAAAGTGTTTTGCCTCAAAGCACAAGAGCTGACCTGGCTATTTAACTGTTTGTCACAGATCGTTTCAGAGATGGGAACTGCTGTTACCTTCCTTCCCCTTTTTACCACTGTTCCTCTTTGTCACACTGCTGCCAGAGCTGGGATTAGGTGGGTGAACTGAGGAGGAAGTTTTTGCAATAGGCTGGCCCTCCGCTCCCAGCTGCACACACGGTCAAAAATAGCCATACCTTAAGAGACCAGCAGCGTGATGTGCTTGATTTGAACAGACCCTTCTTTTTACACTATATCCTTTACCTATTCCCTGCTTACTGTGCAGCAGCCTCATACACATAAACACTCTGTGGCTGAGAAGCAGAGAGGAGAAGCTCACGTGTTCCTGCACACTCCGGTGTTCATGACTGATAACAAGGAGCTCCCATGATGCCACTGCCAGCTTCCCTTTTCAACCTCAATTACCAGTCTCAGTTAATACCATTTGTGCATGCGTTGGCTTTGTTTTGAGTGGGCTGGCAGGGCACATGGTTGTTTTTATTTTTACTCCTTCAGCTCAGAGAGGTGTGTGACATTTTGGAGGCGTGGTGGTTATAAAAATATATCTTTCCCTTTGGATCGCGTATGAACTTCTTTTAGCCGTTGAAACAGGTGCAGCGACATTTATTTGTAACGGTGCGGTCGAGACAAGGCTGCATGTGATGACGACAGCCTGTCTGTCTGCGATGTTCTCGCAGAGAGCGGCAGAGCTGATGACCCACTTTCTCTCTCTCTCTGTTTCCCTCCTGCACGTGACAAAGAGACCGAGATGGGGAGGGAGGGTTGTTTTGAAAATGGAATTTGAAGATTAGAGTGGGATGATAGAGGCATCTGGTAGAGTGGAGATGGAAGCTGGGCCTGAGTGGCTTTAACTTCCAGATGAGTGTTAACTGAGGTGCAATCCTGGGCAGTTTATGGTTGCTGTCATGGGTGTGTGACTTCACACACTCTTCTCTGTGCCTCTTCTGGAAATTCCTGCCAAAGGGGGTTTGGGTAAAATAAAATACATGAAAAGGTTACAAGAAATCTTTAAGTTTATGCAAAAAAAATCAATCAATTATTCAACATGAATTTAATCTACAGGTTAAAAATTCAGACTTAGTATTTGCTGTTAAAGCCACAGACCAACAATGACATTAATGAAACAGATTAATAAACAGGTGTTCTTATACTTATCCATGTAACATCTATTGGTTGTGTTGAATGTGCATTTGTGTAATTAGTTGTTCATTTACTTTTATTTCAGGCTGTGAACTGTAAAGGCCAACACAGCATCTCCTACACACTGTCCAGGAACCAGACAGTAGTGGTGGAGTACTGCCATGATAAAGACACAGACATGTTTCAGGTAAAAACCAGTTCACCCCTCTTGAACCTCAGCATCTACAAAGAACTAGTATGTATTTAGTGTGTGTGTGTGTATGTGTGCGTGCTCAGCTTAGTTGTAGCATTAATCTGGGCAAGAAGGATGATGACCAGAGGGGAGGTTAGCACTGAAGACTTCACATGCTAGCCTGTTTCTGGTCTCTGTGTCTTTTAAACTCTGAATCACTGGATATCAGAAGGCTGCAGAGAGCTGAAGATTTTTTATTAATTTGAGAAAAAATAAGGAAGCAAAAGGGGAAAATGTTTTATTTTTTACCTCTGTTTATTCAGCTTGTTGACAACATTTCATTGTTTATCTCTGTGGTCAGCATAAAATAAGCCTAAAATATTTTTTGGGTGAGGAAACTAGAAACATGTTTTCCCATCTGAGATGCAGTGATATAACAACATGCTGCTGTACAGAACTTTGTGTCCCAGCGTATTGTCTCAGCATTTTTTATTACACACGTACACAGCAGCGTACTCTTGTGCTTTCATTCAAATGTCAAACTGACACAAAATGGCAAAAAGGCTGAGCAGCCAGGAAGCAGAAGAGTTTAGAGTTCAATTGTCTGCAGGGAATAAGAAAAATAAACCACTGCCAGTGTCGATGTTCATTTCAGGGTATTGAAGGAAGAGAGCACACGAAACTGCATCACAATATAATATGATATTATTGTGTTTTTAGATTGGGCGTTCTACAGAGAGCCCCATAGACTTTGTGGTCACTGACACAGTAGCAGGAGGCCAGGAGGGAGAGGAGACTCCCATCACACAGAGCACCATCTCCCGTTTCGCCTGCCGAGTCGTCTGTGAGCGCATCCCTCCCTTCACTGCCCGCATCTATGCAGCTGGTTTTGACTCCTCCAAAAACATCTTCCTTGGGGTAATTAGTAGTTGAGAGTATGATGGAAGCATTCCAGAATTTTTATCTACACTGTTGTCTTCTATATTTGTAAGCACAAAACCCAGAACATACTTGTCTGTATCCCCTACAGGAGAAAGCTGCTAAATGGAAAAACCCTGACGGTCACATGGACGGCCTCACAACCAATGGTGTGCTGGTAATGCACCCCAGGGGTGGATTCACTGAAGAGTCCAAGCCCGGCATATGGAGAGAGATCTCTGTTTGTGGCGACGTTTACACACTGAGAGAGACCCGCTCGGCACAGACCCCAGGCAAACTGGTCAGATTTAAATGTCACATCATATTCAAAGCCTCACAGAGTATTAAACACATATACGGTTTAGTTCATAATGTGTGTCTGTGATATTACCCTCTGCAGGTGGAGAATGAAAGTAACATACTGCAGGACGGCTCCCTGGTGGATCTATGTGGAGCTACTCTGCTGTGGCGTACAGCTGAAGGCCTCTTCCACACTCCCACCCAAAAACACCTGGAGGCTCTCAGGCAGGAGATCAACGCAGCGCGGCCCCAGTGTCCCGTAGGCCTCAATACGCTTGCCTTTCCCAGCATGCAGCGCAGCCGTGCCCTCTCCTCCCTGGAGGACAAGCAGCCTTGGGTGTACTTGGCATGTGGTCACGTGCACGGTTACCACAACTGGGGCCACCGCTCAGAGCAAGAGCCCAACACTCAGCGGGAGTGTCCCATGTGCCGGGTGGTGGGGCCCTATGTGCCACTCTGGCTGGGCTGCGAGCCGGCCTTCTATGTGGACACAGGTGCCCCCACGCATGCCTTCGTACCATGCGGACACGTGTGTTCTGAGAAGTCCGTCAAGTACTGGGCGGAGATCCCTCTGCCTCACGGCACCCATGCTTTCCACGCCGCCTGCCCCTTCTGTGCCACACAGCTCAGCCTCACTCAGGGCTGCTCCAAGCTAATCTTCCAGGGCCCGGTGGACTGAGCGAAAGGGTCCTGCTCTGGCAGAGGAGATTAGATGGGAATGCAAACATGCTGTGAAACTGTTCAGATTATTTTGTGCTTTCTTTTGTTCGTGTAAACCAGCTGTGGGCTAGGAGTAAGTCTTCTAAACCTCTGGTCATATACTGTGGATTCTGCACAACAGAGAGCCATTACACATTGTTCAGGGCCTCTTGTGGCTGTTTGGATGGCCACTGTGGGATACAGAGATGTGGAGCACATTGGACCACAGATCCTTGGCTCCACCAGACTGAAATACTGTTTTCTGCTGTCCTGCCAACCAACCGCTTTAAATAAGGCTCCAGCACTGGGCTGTTCAAACTACAATGCCTGCTGGTTTTCCATCAGAGGGCAGCAGGATTAAGGTTGAAGAAGGAATGAATCGCTTTAACTCATGAATCAGAGTCAACCAGATAAAAGTGAGCAGGGGTAGTTGGAGATTTATAGGCTAGTTCCTGAAGAGTCTGAGACAAGGTTTTTACAAAGCCAGACAGCTGGACTGTTGGCTGGGAGAAAACCAGGAGAAGTTTGGGGTGTAATTCTAATGGATGAATCGTTGAGTGTTCCCCATTGACCTCTCAGCCTTAACCCTGGATCCAAACCATGTAACTGCAGAGATGGCTTCCATTTACCCTACAAACTTTGAGAAGGGGGGGGGACGGGGACTTGTCATTTAACGCTGGGGATATTTTCATAAATGAGAAAGATATTTTATTGAAGGCAAAGGAAGAAGTCATTTTTCATACAGAGGACAAAAAGAAGTGACGGCCCACCCTCCTCCACATTTGTATCTGACAGAGGAGGTATTTTGCTACACTGAGGCCCTTGTACTGTTTCCTAATGCAAATGTTAATATATTTTTGTCCTGCATAAAAAGTGTGTGCAAGAATGTTTACGAGTTTTGAATGAGTGCGTGCATGTGTGAGTGTGTGAGCGGGTTGGACTGTGTGGGTGCCCTCGGGCCTTTTTTATTTGCATTGGCCTGCATCACAACCCCCCCCCGCTCGCTGTGATATCGCCCACCTCCCAAAAGAGAGAACACAGGAATTAAAACCAAGCTCCGCAGGGTCTGACAATGAATGTACACATTGACTCTCCTCACTGGTGGTGCTTCACTTATACAACCTGCTTTCTCATTGTCTGCGCTGTAAGGTACAAGTAATTCCTATTGGAACTGTACAAGCACATGACATAACCACACCTGCTTGCAAGCCAGCTTGCTTGCTACTCCCCTATCCTCCACACACACACACACACACACACACGTACTGTATTCAGTCTGCACTGTTGTTAGCTTTATCCCATGCTGGGCTTGATCCAATGATTTCTACGCTCACAAACCTGGGCACGGTCTCAGCAGCACTCAGAGATTATACCAAATATAAGGAGGAGCTGTTTTTCTCTCCTCACATGCAAGATGTAAACCCAAACTGCTGCTGTGCAGAGTGTTGACAGGCTCTGGATTACAGTAGAGTCTGTTCACTTGCATGCACCAAGCTCCTTGGGGAGTAATGATATTATCGCACACTATGCCAAACTTGGTGAGGTTCCATCGTCTGAGGATGTGTCTTGCCCAAAACAAAGAAGCAGATGAATTGAAACTAAAGAATCGGGGACGACTGGTTCTGCTGTGTTAGCTTAGCAGACTGTGCCCATGTGTCAAGCGTTGTCGCAAGCATTAATCATGACACTAGTTGAATAAACACACTATTGAGCATTACATTGATGAGATGTGAGAGTCACGTTTCTATCTGAGTTTTTGGAAAATTCTCCAAAAGTTGTGAAATGATGGATAAAAGACCTTCTTGCTGAGGGGCAGAATCCACGATGATTAAGGGCTCTGAGACTTCTCCAAAAAACCGATAGTATCTCAACAGTGGTGGTTGAGTATTTTCCTTTCTGGTTCCTTCCTAAGAGAAACATACTTAGCATTCTTAAAAAGTATCTGCAGCATTACGCCTCGCTCAAACCACAGAGTGTTTCCAAATCGCTCCACTTCTCCAGATTTTATGTAACTGCCGCACCGGGTTGAGCACTAAGCCACATGCTGTACAGTAGCATTCCTTTCTAACACTTTCAGCTCCGACACCGTGCCTGCTGCTTAAGACCGCGTTCTGTAACAGCTGCAGAGTAGCTGCCTCAAACATTCCTTCTTGGTAAACATGGGTGGGGCCCTCAGTTCACCCAAGGGCTTGTTCTATGATTTTTGTCTCCTACAGGAACTCTGTACACAAGCCATACAAACGCACTGATGCTCCCAATGCCTCTTTTGCAAAGAATAAAATATTTTTCAAAAAATAGTCCCGAGTGAGTTGGTCGTCTCTGATTTTGGGCCTGATGACGGGCAGGGACACAGGGAATTTTAAAATTGAGCCACTGCTTTAAAAAAAAAAGAAAAAGATTTTGTTCCTTTTCTATTCATCCACTGGCTTTGAAGTGCAGTAGTCTGCGTTGCGTTTTCACACAACACAGCGTACGTTTTATCACAGTTACATACATGTTTCATCATTCTCTGCTATCTTGGTCAACAAAAAGCCTCTGCATGTTGATTAGCACCATCAAACAGCACATTTTATGATAAGGGAAATAGTTTTCTTGAAGTGTTTTTTCTTCTTTTTCGTTCATTTCGTGTCAAAATCTTATCAACCACCCATCTTAATGTTTACCACAGGAAGGGATTGCATGGGAGACATTCCCTGGTGTGCTGGTCAGGCTGTAGTTCCCCTTTGTGGCCACGGGAGGGCACTATTTCCTCAACAATAGAAATGTTGGCATCGCCACAGAGCCTGCGGCATCTAGTAGCCAGAAGCGCAGAGCTGGGAAATTGAAGTTTGATGCGGTTTTTTATTATTATGACAAAGACACAAGAGTAAATACATCTGAATAAAGATCAACTGAATGAAATGACACACCTCTGTACACAGGCCTGAAAATCCTCTATATGTGCAATTGGTCTCATAGGGGATGTAGGTGGACAATATGTTTAGTTTAGATTATCTTGAACATTTAAAATGTCTTTCATTTGTGTTTTTTTCCAAATTGATTATACTGCCTTTAGATTTATTTCAGTTTTAAATCCAGGAAAAAAAAAAGTAAGCAATTTTTAGCATTTTATTTTTCTTTGCATGCAGAAATTGTTTTTACACGATGGCGATGATGACATTTTCCATCACTTTGCCTGTGACTTCATCTCCTCTATAATAAGGGCACATGAAAGGGATTTAAATACATAACATGTCAGTTAGGCGTGTGGCGAGAAATGGAGCTGTGGGACGCCGTGCTTCCTAATTAACATTTCTGCAGTAGATGTGAGATGGGTTCATGTGTCGGCACACTCGCCTGTTTTCCTGAATGACAGAAAAGACACTGAAGGTGACAGCATGCTAATTCTGAGATCGCTCAGTGGCTCCCCTGCCTTAAGCAGGGCAGGGTTATGCAAATAAAGTGCAATGGTACAATATTTTTTTTATTTATTTCTTCAGCTAGCCTCCTGAGTGAGGAAGTGAGAACCATGTGCAGCACTGATGCTTGTCTAGATTCATATGACCCATACTCTATTATCACCTTTGTGATCCTCATTAACTTCCACGAGTCACAAACAACGCTTTTCGAAGAATTTCATTTCGCCGGATCATATTTCAGCTGCATTCATATTTGGATAAATTGCCCTCTCCTCCTCTGCATGTTTCCCTTTGAAGGCAGGAGGAAAAAGGAACGGCACATGATGTTCTCGGGCTCCTCAGAGCCTCAGTGTTTTTCATTTGACTGACAATGCACGATCAAAGAGGCGTCGAGGAAACACCAACCACTGTCCCTCAAAACCCACTTCTTTTATTGGTTTAATGTGGACATTAGGAAAATCACACCAGAGCCACAGCTGTGATATGTGTTTATGGAAGAAGTGAAGTGTGAATGGATGAAGTGAGTAAACTTTTAACTTCTGCTGTAATTTGAAGTGCTGCACAGCTACAAAGTTGGGTAAAGTTATTCCCACAAAAAAACAATAACTTGTAATGTTGAAAAAAACAAAAAAATTAAACATATTCCTGAGCTGATGGGCACCAAGATGTGCCGTGTTCGCCCCTGACCCTTCCACCATTTTTGGATGACTGTGAAATCCATTCTTCTGCTCCTGTGTAATCTTGCTTATACTATCAAACAAACAACGGGGCGGGGCGAAAAACATTTGGCAGAGGTATAATCAAAACTGAACTGAACTGAACTCCCCCCTCACGCTGCGGCTCAATGGCGCTGAAGAAGAGGTGCAGACTGACACGTCTGATGCGATGGCTTTCACAAACACAGCAGCTTCAAGCCACATTTAGGTGGCCATTGAATAACATGGCGATAAGTTACGTGACCCAACTGATTCCATGAACAGATACCACCATGTTTGTGCATTCAGCTAAATGACGGCGGGAAACCTGTCTGCTGAGTTCAGAAAACTCATGAAATCATTTGAAACGGTTTCCATTATGTATTTCTCTGGAATATCCTGTGCAGCGCATAAACTCACGTCATCCAACTTCCATAATCTGCATTTGAATGCCTCATCCCTTTAGTTTCTTCCCTGAGACTGAACACGTGCGTTGCCACAGGTGTCTGTGGGCCGGGCGCCAAGCTCTCAGCAGGACACCTCAGCCTGGCAAGGTGAGGGCTGTAATATTCACCTCAATTACCCAGCATGCAACTGAGGCAAATTATACGCAGATCACCATCTGTAACTGGCAGATAGTGCTCTTCCTCCACTCGTGGCAATTAAAGCAACAGCACATGCGAACCACGCAGGAGCAAAACGTTTATTTTTTAATCTCCCGGCAAATTGGGGCTGTTAACTCCTCTCTGTTTCTGTCCTGCGTGGTCAGTCGCAGAGTTTTGTTTTTCATCATTTGCCGCACAGATATTCCGCCTCACTTCCTCTCTGTCCGGGGCCAGAGGTCAAACGCCTCACACGGGACAGGTGTCGGACCCAATCTTGTCTTTTCGTATTTTTTCTTCCTGCCGTTGCTTCGGGGGAAGGTTTGCCGGCAGTGACATTACACATTTCAAAGCTGTGTGCTGTGCAGTTTGGAAAGGATTATGATTATATCGGGGCCTATTTACTATTTCATGTGGCTCTTGATGATACTTTGTGCTCGGGCCTACTCAGCTTATTACTTTCCCAATGAATAACAAATGAGTTGTCAAATAAAAAGGCGAGTAAACACGGGCTAAAGAGACGCTGACGCAAATATTTCACAAGAACATACGAGGAGGAAAATCAACCGCTGGATTCAAACAACAAGTCTGTGCGCCTTTGAACCCGTCGCGGCCTCTTCCTCCCGTCTGCTCTAACGCAGGCACACGTGGCGTCGTGCCTACTCATCCAAACAAGGGGCCAAATTACTTTAATTATGGAGTAATTGCAGTCTTGTGTTAATTAAATCTTTATCAGTCCAAGTAAGTGGATTGCTCCCACATGGAAACCATGCAGCGACGTGCCGGCTTGCCCCCCCTCCCTCCCCCCTGCTTGCCCCCCTCCCTCCCCCCTCCCCATCGCAGTCTAAAAACGTCTTTTCTTCGCAGTCTCACCCGGCTCTCCCCTCTCCCTCACCCCCTGGGTCTCGCACTGAAATGATTGGGATTATAACGTCATTTCAGGGGAAGGAGAGTTGTTTCACCAACTCTGTCAGTAGCCAGCGAACCCCACCCCGCACACACACACACACACACACACAAGAAAAGAATACTATAAAAAAAACAAAAAAACATGATGGCGCGGGAGAAAGGGAGTGTCCTCCACTGGCAGATGAGATACAAGATTTATCTCAGGTTCCTGGTGTTTGACAAAATTGAATCCTCTCATTTTAATTGCTCTCGACTAGGTGTGCTGCTCCGGGCGGTGGAAACGGGAGCTCTCTGTGTCCGTCCCCTTGTTCTCCGCAGACTATTTTGTTCCATTGTGCAAAGTGCCGATTATGATTTGCTTTATCCTTGTCATCTATCTTATTTAGGAACATTTAGATAGCCGCATGGTACAAAGGAACAGCGGTCCGCCTTGTTATTACGTGTGTTTGAGTCCCCTGCTTCCTGTAATGAGAACGGGATCACAGCAGAGAATTAATCTCTCTGAAGACTCACTCGCCGGTTCAAGGCCTCACTACATGGACACTTAGAGGAAAATGGAAGAAAAGTGGCTTGTTTTGTCGAGCTCTAAAGGCTTTGATACAAGGAATATTAATACGTCCTGTGTGTCTGCCTGCTTTCGCTCCACAGTTTTTAATCGCTTACTTGACGGCGCCTTTCTCCACAGCCAAGGACACCTCATGATACGTTACATTCATAGACCAGAATAATGAACTCTTTGTGGTGTTCTGGCTTCCAGGACACATTTTCAATGTTTACCAAAACATAAACTGATACAGTAAATTTGTTTTTGACCTCAGACTTGTAGGTGTTGGCTCTTCTTCTGCAAAGGTGTGTGTGTGTGTGTGAGTGGGAGATACAGAGATAAAGTATTTCTATCAATCTCGGATGTTTCATCAAGTGAAAGAAACACATGTGCAACACATACACAGCTGGCATGAACATGTTCTATTTCAAACCAAGGTCAAAGAAATAAACATTTCATGTGATCTTATGTATGTACGTGAATCAAATATATGTGACACGTATACTTATCACTTAATGTTATGACCTCTATAAATCTGTTGATTAATGTGCCGTCCGTGATTCACAATTGGAAACGCTTCAGTTTTGTCTGGACACTGTCAGGGAGCAACTGTCAGTCAGAATGCAGAATGTTTATGGGACGACGCATGGCTGGAATTGTGGCTGTGAAGCAGATTCAAAAAGGGCTTAAGTGGATTACACCTCATTTCAAGGATGCTTAAGGTAAGATTAAAACAGATATGTGGTAAGTGGGGAAAAATACAAAATCAAATGTTTCACTCAGTGGTCTTGTGAGCCACGTGCTCCGGCATGGATCTCCTGTGTGTTTATTTGTGAGCCTAAAAGATGGTGTGAGACTATATGGAGATTCACAACGTAAACACACCCACACACACACACACGTTTCAAACAACAGTTTTGCTCTGTTGGACCGTCACAATTCACCATTAATGCCCTTTCTTATCTCACGCTACAAATCCCCAGAGCCGGAACATTAGAACTCTCTAATCACACACACTGGCACATATTGAGTGTGTGCACATGCACTCCAGCACCACACACACCTCACGTATAATCTGAAAAGATAATGAATTTAATACCACTGCTGTTACAGTCAACTAATGTTTGTTAATAGCTTGGTGCCATATGGAACGAGGGCCTCGGCCATGTGGGTAATTCCTCTTTTTGGACAAGCTGTCAATAAAGAGGGGCCTTGCATTTTTTCTGGACACGCGGGGCGGAGGGAGGGGAGGCCGGGAGGATGTGCTTAATCCAGCAGACTGTCTAATGATGCCTCCGCCTCGAGTCGGAGCCACAGGCCTTGATGAATGCGCTTGCGGCCGCGCGCTTATCTCTGCTATCAGATGTGAGAATATTCCCATTCTCCATTCAGCCTTTGTGCTGCAGTGCGGCCTGGCCTGGGTGCCAGACCTCTGGTTGTGTGTGTGGGAGGAGGAGGTGGTGCTGCTGGTGGTGGAAGCAGTAGTTTTAAAGAGAGAAGACTTCATGAAGTGCTTGATTACACCCCCCCCACCTCTCACCATCTTCCCAAACTCACTGCATCTCCTCCCCACATCCCTCTGCCAGCACTGCAGCCCAGCGGATAACCGAGCGTGGATTAGCAGTGACATCACACCGAGGAGACGGCTGAGCCCGAGTGTGAGGAAGCGTGAGCGCTCGGGTGTGTGTGTCAGATGGGAGTTATATGTGTGTGTTCAAGACTGATTAGACGGCGAGGGTGGTGGTGAGAGGGAAGCGAGGATTAGAGAGCCATCCGAGAGTTGGCTAGGTGCTGACACCACTCCACCTCACCAAGGGCTCAATTTACTGAGGGATCAGACTCATTTATGGTGGGCTGGGATTATTATCAGTTCAATAGGGCAATTTCTTTATTACAGTCACCCTTCAACCTGTGAAATATGGACACTTGTGCGACATTTATGAGTGCATGTAACTTGCTTCACTTCTAATCTGGTGCCCGCTGCTGCAATTAATGGAGTGTGAGCAGCAGGTATAGCATAAGCTCTGATGAGCTCTCCTATACAAAATCTAAATGTAAATGGTGTCTCCATAGAGTCAGATTACAATAAAACTGTTTTTGAAACTTTGGTCAGAGAAAGAGCATTGGTAAAGACTTTCAAACTTTCAAAAAACGGCCGTGATGATTATTTCTTCCTTTAAGAATTTGAATTTGATAGTTTAAGGATCTCTGTCACTGGGGTTGCAGTCATTCTCCATCCCGAGCCTTGAGGTGGCCCAGCCTGATGGTTATGAATATCCTGAGGTCTAATCTCAAACTGAGCTTTGCAGGGGCAACTCCTAATATCTAGAAGAGCTGTTCTCCATATCAGAACCGCTCTGACCCAGTAACATTCAACTACTGTAACACCTCTTCTCACTTTCTTTCCTTTTGAGAAATATTTTTATAATAAAATTTAGTCTATTTAAATTCTATTCTAAAAGAAGAATGTGTTCATGTAGATATTCACAAATATTTTATTTTAAAAACAGTTAACATAAAACAGATTTAAAAATATATATCAGAAACTATAGAAATAAAAAGAAATCACCTATCAGGGGTTAAGGATCAACACTTGATTTATGTCGATTCAAACGGAAGTGCCCGCAGAGAAAACGAGGTGCCCCGTGTTGATAAAGAGGAGCAGCCACCCCACCCACCCCCCCTCCGCCGGAACAAGGAAGTCGGTGAGCTGCCACCGCGTGGGTTGGTTTCCCGCGGGCGCGCTCCACACACGAGGGCGAACGTTCGCTCTCTCCCGCCGAAACCTCTTTAGATTTCTTTATAAACCGCACACCTCCGTTAATCACCAAGTTTGAGGAATGGCGCGTTTGCTAGTATCGCGAGTTTAGCGCTTCGGACGCTGCTGCTAACCCCGGAAGCAGCCGCGCTCGGTTAGCTAAGTGCTAAAGCTGCAGCCTATACACTCAAGTCTTTAGTTTGTGCCACGCACACTTGATTTTAGCTGCAGTCCGGCGTCTGTCTCAATTCAAACAGTCGCTTCGGGGTCTCGTCTACCGTCTCCAGACCCAGGCGAATGGGAGCTAGTAGCGTTAGCTCGTCGCCATTGGTTAGCAGTTGTTGAAAGCCAGCTTCGTTTAGTCTTGAATTAGAATGTCAGCGGAGACCCGGAGAAGCTGGATGTTGACCGGTGCCACGGTCGCTTGTGTCGCCGCACTGTATGTGCCCTGTGTCCAGAGGACAGTCCCCGGGGGAGACTCAGGTTGGTACTATCCTTTTACCCTTTTACCCTTTTAGCTAAATGCTACAGTGGTCATGTGACTTTGTTGTGTTGCCTGCTAGCTGATCACGTGCTGCATCAGCGTCAGTGGTGCTGTCCTTGGTGCTGCAGCTCACTGACCCGATTTAAGACAAATTCATAAAGCAACTGTTTGTACTACATGCAATTATTTCAATAAAAAAAATCAGCTCTAATGTGTCATGGTCTCCGTTATTGTTGCATCGTGTGTGAGTCTTTATTCATTATTGTCTTATGTGTGTTTTATCCACGTGTTCTCATTGTTCTCAACTGCCTTTAAATGTTGCTGCATTTCTTTGTTGACATGTTTGATGATTGCCACAAAACAACTGTGATGTTGAATAACATGCAAACACATCCTGAAATGTTTTTTGTGCTGGATCTTGTGGTGTTGTCTGAAATTTGAGATGTTTTTTATTGTTTACAAGGGGCTATGAAAGTGATTTCAAAGGTTATACAAGGGGTGTGTGTGTGGCTGCGTGTGATTAACTGCCACAACTGAATTAAGAATGCAATTAATTATTAATATGTGATGACTTAGATTTATTGACTGGTTAACACTGATGGATATTTTCTCATAGTATTTGAGATGCATGACTGAGCACAGCAGCATTAGAAAGGAAGAATATAGATGTCTTTAATGTGTCTATTAAATACTAAGACTGTTTAGATCAATTTCTTTAACTTAAATAGTTGATAATTTATGGCTAAATAGTTGTTTATAAATTTTCTAAAAAAAACTTTTACTGTCTAAACTTTTCTTTTTTCTTTTTTTTTTTTACAGATCAGCTGGAATGCTCCCGAGTCTGTCTTAACCAGAAGAAAAATTGCTCTTTCTTGTACAGACTGCTCTGCTGCACTGGCTTATGCAGACACCATTTGTAATGGCAAAGCATTGTTGACAGCCCTTGACTCGCAAAATAATTTAGCTTGTTTGTTTACATTCAAATGATGTGTGTATGCATAAATCCAATTTGCATTCTTCTGTAACACGGCTTAACGGTGGACACAAACTGTGTTCTCCCTCAGCACCTTCCTATGCGCTCGGCCAGTGTGTTCTCTGGCATTCTTGTAATGCAGTTTATGAAGTAACGCGTTGCGCAATTACAAACTGTTTAGAAGTGATAGCAAGGTTACAAACTTGCGAATGTGGACTTGAGGCCATGAAGGCTCTGCTTGTTAGGGCTGCACCGCTCTGGCGTACAAGCCGCTGCGGAGAGGGGAATGCACAATTTGCAGAGTGAAAGCACATGAAAAGCTCGGCCAGATATGGGCAAGCATAGACGAGGAAAGAGCAGGCAATTGGAGCGCTGAGTAGCTCTGCTGCTTGTGCTGCTGTCTAGTGAGCGGGGCCTTTGGAAAAAAAAAATGGCCAGCCCCTTTTCCACAGTCTTTAGGGACGGTGCAGGATGCCCGCTCTGATAGTGCCAGCTGAACACCCTTTCCGAATTCTCCAGGTCTCCGTCTCTGTGTCCTAATCTCTTTAGGTGTGATGTGCCCTGGAGAGGCTTGAGCGCAGCCCCGCGGGTACGCTGTTGTCTAGGAATGTGGAGTGTGGAAATGATGGGGATTATGGGAAGACTGGTGTGGGTGCCCATGCTCCGCTATCACAAAGAGTCTTGGCATCCGTGCTGCTACCCCGCCGAGTCAATATTTTGCCTTTTTAGCGTAGGGGCTGCAGAAGCCCATCTCTGTGGCACTGAGATGGATGCTTTGGCTCAGTATTAGTTTGAGTTTCCATGTTGAATGGTGCTAGCGTCTGCTCCGACTGAGGGGAAATGAGTGAATTTTGAGAAACTGATGAGAGGAAGTGTGATGGCAGGTTGCTGGCAGCTCATGTCAGGTGAAATGGAGCTGTGAAAACGTTTAAGCTGTGCAGGTGGAGGAGTTCTGACTTCATGGTCCATTAGAGTGATAAGAGTTGGGGCACCTCACGTGGCAGACATTTAGGCATCCTAATTCACTGTATCGGCAAGGGAGCAAAACACAGGAAGCAGCCAACGCCATCTCAAACTGAGGTGCAGTTCTATAATAGTTGCATCGTGGTTCATGCGAGATGCCATTTTTTATTTTAAGAACTCTTAAAATGAGATTTTTTTTACCAATGCAACTCATGTTATAAATTCATCATTTTTAAATGTATCAAACCTATTTTTATTTTTTATTTCATTTATTTCTAATTTTCATTTTTCTGTCACTGCTGCAGGAAACAAGGCCACAGTGATGGAGGAGACGCCTACCAGTACCAGTAGAGGGAGCCATCTCAAACCTAAACATTTATCAATGTCATTTAATCTGAACCAAATTTCAATTTTCATGAGTGGGAGATGAAAACATTGGGTGAGAAATCAGCATAATTTGAAACGCTCTGGGTACATTAAAGCTTCCTAAAATAGCTTTTAGGGGTTTTCTTTTCACTTTGTGCTGCGCCTCACACAGAGCTTGTCAAAAAATTGTGCAACCGGCTCTTTTTTTTTCCAGCTTACCTCATTCTGTGACTGTCACCGGCATTGCTGTTCTGTTTGTGCCCAACGGACTAAAAGAGACACTGAGACACTGGGAGTGTGGGAGCAGGCAAGAGGCACGTAGAGCAGCAGAAGAAAGAGGACGGGAAAGGACCCCGACGCACGGGGAGGATGGGACTGCAAGCATTATTCTCAGATCAGCATATGTGTCTTTGTGTGACAGAGCATTGGAGAGGGAGTCTAATGGTTTGTGTGTGCGGGCGTGCATGTTTGTGTATGTGCTAGAGGAGGGGAGGGAGGCATCAAGGGAGAAGGGAGAGATGAAGAGAATGAGCGTGCCGCTTAGGAAATGTCACACTGGGAAGATTTGCAGGTTTTGATCCTGGCAAATTAATGCAAAACCCCAGTGCAAGTATTTGATTTGGGAAAACTTTGGGAGCAGGCTTGTCTCTTAATAATAATTATTGGGTTTACATTAATTTCCTCCCCTATTCTCTTCCACAGGAGAGCTGATCACCACTGCTTGTGAGCTGGGGGTAAGTATTAGCTGTATTGTTTAATCAATTCACTCATTAACTTTTATAAGCATTAAGGAAGTTTAATTAAGCATGGGCAGAAAGCAGATTAATTTACTTTCAGTCCACAGGTTTTCCCCCTTCTTTTCTATACACTTATTTTACTAAGTTGCAAATAGAGAATGCTATAATTTGCAACCCGTTTTTCAAATCCAATTAAAGTCAATGGTAAGGCGATGACTTTTGTAGGCTTTGCCTTATGTACGGTATAAGGCTTATTATATCCACCCCTCTTTTTTGTGTGTGTGTGTAAGCCGCGAAGAATGAACTAAATCGGGTTAACAGTTATAATAAGTTTTATTATTTAATAAAGTTTATTACGCCGCTGTGATCCTTTTAGGGAGGCTGTGTCGGTGTCACTATGCCAGTAATCCTGCTGTTAGTGCTGCAGTCCGTGTGGCCTGTCTGTCTGCCTTTCAGGCCTCCCCAGGGCCTTGCGGGCCGTCCCCGGGCCCCAGACTGCAGGCCCCCCCCCCCCCTTCTGATCCCCAGAGCTCCAGGGCTTTGCTTCCCCTTGCTCCCTGTGGCCTTTGTCCCTCAGTTGTCCTGCCGGGTATTATCTGTCCACTCCTGTCGGCCACACAGCCCCTCCTCAAACATGCACACGTCGCCTACCTGTCTGACGGCGCCACTCGTTTACCAAGCTGCCGGCTGAGCTTTCCTTTCTCTCGTTCTGTTCTGTTTTACTTCTCGTTTACTTCTGACCTTAATGTTCCATCCTTGAACACCTCAGTTTGCAGCGAAGTTGCTTGTGTTTTCTGATTTTAACCAAAGAGCATCGACGCCTCAGAGTTTGAGGTGATCGCCGCAGTAGTCACCCCCTCACCTTTCAGCTCTGTGCTCATTTTGAAGAGCCATCCCTTTTCCCTGCCCGCATGGCTCGTGTTATCAGCGCCGGCGAATGAGCCTGTGTTTAATGACTGAGCCCTTATCTGGGTGGAGGAGACTTAGCCGCTAATTGCTGTGATTGCCGAGATCCCCCAGGCGAGGATGACTGCGGCTCGAAGGTGGTTTGGGGGCTGGGGCTGGCGAGCACCACGTGCTCTATGGAGGGCTCTCGGGAGCTGCACTGTCCTTGGGAGGAGGCCAGAGGAAAGAAGTGCGAAGGGGGAGAGGGGAGGACTCGCAGCTTGCGGTCAGGCAGAGAGGGGATGTGTGTCACTCCTCTCTGACTGTGACTCTAACTGCACGCCTCTACAGGCATCTATAGGGGGCAGAAGAGAAGTCAGACTGCTTTCAAAACCACTTCTCATCTTACATCTTATGTTTCTTTTCTTCCTTTGTATCATGTTAAAATACATGTGTTATTCCAGTGTCTCAGGCTGCTTCTCACTCACGCACATTGAAACCTTTCCTGTTTTTTGTGATTGAACCTTTCATTGTATGTCTGGATCTGACCTGCTGACTCTGTCCCTGTGTGTTTAGGTAGCGCATCCTCCAGGATACCCTCTCTTCACCCTGCTAGCTCGCCTGGCTATGATTCTCTTGCCTTCCCTCTCTCCGGCCCACAGCGTCAACCTGATGGGTAGTCTGCTGGGGGCGGCGGCTTGTGGTGCCCTCTGCATGACTGTCTGCAGGTAGGCACATAAATATATATGATTAGACTTTCCTTTTCCATGACTGAATAGATGTATTTGTGTTACCTCTCCTGCTGTTTATCAGAGGTGGCAAATGTACACACATTCTTCACTTGAATAGACATACAAGTAATTGTGTTAACCCACTAAAGTGGAAAATGTTAGGCTCTAAAATATACTCAAAGTTAAGGAGATAATGTGCGCTATATGTTTGGTTGCTCTGCTCCGTTGGTTAACATTGACATTATTAGCAATATGGGCTCATTCTTTGACGTAATTACTCCTTGCTATAAATGCGCCATGCTTATTCTCTAAAGTGGAGAATCCCCATATTTTCATTTTTTAAAATTTTGTCTGAGGAAAAAAGGAATCGCTTTTTCTCTGTTAATATCCCATTGATTGAAATGTGCCCTGATGTGTTTAAGTGCTTGATTTACAATACATTTAAATACATTAAATCAAAGGTAACAAGCCTCTTTTGAAAATGTCACTTGTAAAAAGAACAAACATTTGTGTTTTTTCTAAATATTACTTTCCTCACTTACTTCCAGCTTCTGCCACTAATGGAATTTGATTTAAGTGAACGTATAGGGAGTTAACTAATCCCCTGAAATAATATTATTGTTTAATAGTTATCTTATGACTCACAAATCTAAACCTGCACAGTAGAACACACATCAGCCTGCTCAGTAAAAGTCAAATATCTGAGTGAAATAACTCAGGTTTTTGAGAGGTGGGGGTCTTTCAACATGCCCCTCGTGACTTCTTGCATCTTGATGCTGTCTGGGACAGAGAGTGGTATTTTTGGGTGACTGACTTACTGCCAGTAGTGCTCCTGATCCGCTATTCAGTATTCAGGAGCACGGTCCAGCCGCCCTCCCCTCTCCCACCGCCCTGCCCCGCCTGTTTACCCATCAGCCACCCGTTGTGAGCGAGCGTGTGTGTGTATGTATATCACAATTACCGTACCCTCCAGCACCCACGCCGACATCCCCGTTCTCCTGCTCCCCCACTGCCCAGCACGCTCCCAATCCTGACACGGCACGATTTCTAATCTCCCCCCTTCTTGCCTCCTGGGTCTTAGAGGAACAGGATCACTAACTCTGCTCCTCCCTATCCCCTCTCTCTTTTACCACCTCTCCCCTTGCTCAGTCATGAGCACAGTTTACGCTCTCTGCATTGCCAACTACCACCCTGCAGTTTCAGAGTATTTTCCCCTTTGCCTCTTTGTGTGTGTGTTTATCTCAAAGGGTTGGCCAGAGTACCTTACATCATCCTTTTGCTGATCGTGGTGATTTTCCACATTGCATTGTTAGTGGCAGCTCAGTGCCAACATTTTTCCTTTTTGTCAATGTTTATGCAAACTGGGACATTTCCAAGCATGTCATATACTTCTAATCTAGACTCCCAGAATAGGAATTGTTGAATATGATGTCATTTCTGGACCTGTACACCACAATAACCTCAGAGGACCCTGAAAGATAGTGAAGGGAAAGCAGGTGAAGTCTTCCCAGGTGCTCAGTCCTGCATGGGCCTATACTTCCTGTGTGTTTGGCCAGTGTGTGCTGGATGGCAGGTGGTCCAGAGTAGGTCAGGGTACAGGGTCAGCCCTGCTGGAGTAGGGCAGGCGCTGCTGAGGAAGTGCTCCTCAGGGGACTGGCCTTAAGCCCAGACTGCATCAGCCTTGGACTCTGTCCTGCCTCACTGCTCCTCAGAGGTGAATGAAAACCTGCTGGATTCACACTCTCTGCCCAGAAACAGGGCAGGTGAGATGAAAAAGAATAAGAGAGAAAGAAAGCAAACAAAACTGGGCCTCTTGAGGGATTTTGCTGATGTACCCCTACTGCCCCCCCTGGTCTTAATGCATTTGATGAGTTAGCAGTGAATTGGGGGATTGGACACAGCTCTTGGCCAGACATTTACAGACGGATATTATGAGGCCAGAAAATATCCATGCAGTCTGGATGATATTTGGCTCCCAGTGCACATGTTAACCGTAACCCTTTTTGTAATCTCTGAGGATTTAGATCCAATTTTGGATTAAGTTCAAGTAAAAAGTCATTATGAGGACCTCCGACCCGACCCACCCACCCCCATCCACCCTCAACAAGGGTGGAGGGCCAGTGAGGACTCGAGCCAGACCACAGTCACACCAGTCATATAAGCTCTTAAGTATGAACATATAATCTACGCTTTCAATTTGAAAAATAAGCATAAAAGGTTTTAGTCGTTATCTGTTCAGGACCTAGTTTGGGATGAGCTTGTGGCTGTGGATCAGCTGGCAGCCTCTGCCTGGTGAGGGGTTACTGGAGAGGGAAAATGATCAGAGGGAGGGGGTGGGGGTTCCGGATGGTCAAGACCTCCCTCTCTGTTCTGGCACAGAGGGCATTGGGTGCTTTGACCATACAGAGAAGACTGGCATAGATGTCGTGCCACAGCCCTGCAGGGACTCCCTGGCCAGGCCTCTCCCTCAGAAGAAATGCCAAACCTGAGCAGTCCACACCCGACCTTACCTGCTCTGTCCTTGCGGTGACACCAGTTCACTCTTTCCCAAAACAAACTTAAATCCCGAAATGTCTTTAGTGCTTTTTGTCCCTGTGAGACCCTCATAAACTTTTCCCCAGTTTTTATTTTTGGGTTTGTATCTGTTGAGGAGAAGAACACCCCCCCCACCCACCACCCCAAACAAATCATTGCTTTGTGTGATTATTTTCAGATGGCAAAATGTAGTGGAGTTAATTCGGGTACTTGAAGGCAGTTTCTCTCAAATAGTAAATTGTAGACCTTGAAATTCATCTGGAATACACCCAACATGGCAATCCTTTGATGTATCAATTTAAATTAGTCAGCCAGATTGCCGTGTTTAATGTGGGGGAATGTAAGTTGATAGGCTTGGATGGCACTTCTCTCTCTTGCGCAAGTTAAAATGTAGCACTTAGCCTCCCTTTGATTTGTCAATTACAGTTCTCTTGGCTTGATCAGATGGTTTGATGGCCAAATTGCATGTCTTGTTATGTTTTCACACCGTGGCCTGACAAGCCTTTGAGGATGGTGGACGTAATGATAATTTCTATCGATTGCTCTCGCTAGTTCACAGAAAGGCACATTTGGCCCGTGGAGTGCTGAAGGCCTCAGCCAAGAGTCTCCAGAGGAATGCACCCTTCATAGCGGGATAATCCAGACAGCTTGGTATTCTGCGCTCTCTCTCATTTCACAGTTTATCTGCTAAAGCTGCTCTGAATCTCTGCTACCTGAGAGGAATCTCTCTCCATTCCTGGGCTTATCCTGAGAAACCAGGAGCAGACACGTTAGCATGCTGACAGTCATCAGAGCAGAAAAACAACCCTGCAAAACGCTCGGTCGTCAGCACTTTTTTTTTTCCATTTGATCACATGATTGCATAACAGCTTGTTGAGCACATCAAATGTGTCGGGCCCTTTCCCGTCGCCTGGCGGCCCTCAGGAGAAAAGGCACACATGCGAGAGTGTCCTCGCTGGCTCATGTGGCACAGCTGATACCTCAGTGGACCCGAGGGTGGGCGCGGTGCCATCCCCCTGCCTTGTGCTGCGTCCCCATCGTCCTTATAAGGACTTCAACCATATGGTCCTGATGGCGCTTTCCGCCCTCACTCAGGTGGGTTGTTTTTTCCACAGGGGTTGACTCGCCTGTATCTATTTGGGGTCACGTCAGGAGCGATCCGAGGGAGGTGCGATATTTCTGCAACCATTAGCATAGTTTTTGATACCTTCGTTGGAAGTTGTGTTCTCTTGGAAACAGCTGAAAAGAGTATTTTTTTTTTTGTTGGACAATATTCTCACCTCTCCCGGTAGGTGGCAAGATGGCCCCTCCCTCTCACATCTGCTATGGTTGGATCGGAATCTTTTCCCCAAGTGGCAACAGAGAGAACACCCATTCCAGTTTCCTTCTGTAAATACAGAGGACAATTTGAGGTTGGTCTGTGTAAAATGCCCAATCTCTGGACCTTTTGTTACATTTTTGCCATATCTCATTGTTCACATTGTAGTCCAACAGACCTCCTCCGCTCCCCCCATCCTCAGCATGACCAATGGTTCCCCCAGGACTCATCCTCTAATACAGTTAAACAGATGTTTAATGAAGATGTTATTTCCTCATTACTGGCTACGGGATAGGGATAGAGAGGAGGAGGGAGGAGAGCTAGATAGACAGCAGAATACACTACCAGTTTAATATTCCTTTCGCCCCTGGGCCTGAGATTGTGTCTGCCTCGGACGTCAATATTACATTCCTCACCCACCACAGGCAGTCTTAATAAGGCACCAGGCACGGAGACGGATCAGACTCGGCAATTACAATTCACCCAGAATTAGTTAATGGAATCTATACAGCAACATTTATGTATCAGTGGTGTGTGCCTAATGAATTTGTTGGGAAAAGGAGCAATAAAAATGGCATTCAGTGAATTGCATAAACACAGGATTTTTCTAAATTGTTTTTTTTCCCCTCTTCCTGTAATTTTTGTGTGTTGGGTGGAGATTAAGATGGCATTCTGGGAGAAATTGTCATGTCAGTGGCTGCATTGTTTGAGCAAAATTGTGGTGATTAATTTTACACGCACTGAGCACTGGAGCGCTCTCCTGGAGGAGGGGTGTCGAAGCGGCAGAATTGGGTCTCTTATTTACCCTCTGTGCAGGCAGGCAGCCTCCTCGCACACACCGGAGGAGGCAGGAAGGAGAGAGGAGTGCCCGGTGTGGTGATTGGCTGGAAATCAGGCTGTGGCAACCAGTATTCAAATGCATACTGGTTTTAAAGTGATTTAGAAAATAGGAATAAAGCTGCGAAACACTGCAAAAATAAGACATTTATCTCCTAATTTTGAAGAGTCATTTTATTAAGAAATTATTTTGAAGAATGAGAATGACTAGTAGTGACAAATCAACTTGTGATTAATATAGTTATCAATGTCATACATATTGTGCCTAGGTAATATAACTCTTTAATATTATTAAAGAAAAGTCTATAGTGTGTTAGGGATAACCTTACTCCAGTGCTTGTTACACATGAAATAAAATGCACAGTAATATAATTTTGTTGATCTGTGATTACAATTGGCATAAAATACTAAAGGGCTATTCCAGTAATTTAACATTATTTTGATTAAGGTTTGGCACTATGATGATATTAATTAAAACATGTTCGACACAATCAAAGCCCCCTAGGTCATGGTATTCTGATTTTAGCCTCAAGTACATAGAATCCAGCTTTGAGCACGATACAGCTCCCGTTGATGGAGACACAAGGCAGTTTTCCAGCTTTGGAAAGATTTCTTTTCTCATAGTTTCACAAAAAAACTGAGCCTGCAATATTCATCATATGCCTCTTTAAGACAACTCTTAACCCTGATATGCCAGCAGACTGAAATGTTGCTTATCTGTGCACTGACTAGCTTCAGAACACTTTACAGAATTTCACCGGCATGTTTGATTTCAGTTTCCTCTTACCGCTGTCACATAATAGCTACTAAGTACCCTGCCTGTCATCCTGGCCAAAGGAGAGCCCTGGGGTGTTGGTGGAGGCCAGCTGGAAACCTAAGCCTCCGCCCAAGCAGGCCACCTCCTCTCTCGGGCTCTCGACCCTCTTCAGGAATGTGTGATTCTTTTCCAGCACTGCTTCCCCCAAACCACCGCTCGGTTTCGAGAACAGTGCGGCGCTGATCCGCGATGGCACAGCTGTGGTATTGTCTGCTCCCCGGGGTGGTGTGTGACAGTGGTTCCCTTGGCCAGCTCCATTGTGGAGCCTCATTCAGTTCAGAGTGCTGGTGCAGGCTTTTTTGTGTGCTGTTATTTAGCACAGACGCCTGGTGCTGGCACGTCTCAGCCCGTACTGTAGAACTGAGGGGGTATGTGAGGCAGGTCCCTTTTTGACACTTGAGCGATTATACACAGCTTTTGTTGTGTTGTGTCCTTGAAGGGGGCATTGTTCACCAGAGCCTGTATCTTTGTCATTCATTATTTTTGTTTACCTTTTGATCTTTCTCTCCAAACCTGCCTTTCTCATTCCTACTATTTCATCATTTCCATTCTGTGTCTAACTTTCAGCCACATTATTAGTGATTTTCTTTTGTACCCACTTACATTACTTCCAAGCTTGAGCCTTATTCCACATTTAATGCATTATATTTGTCATTTAGCTAATTACCCCAGTGATGACACAGACGTTTTGGCAGCGTGGATCAGTTCAGGGTAGAATCGTCTCGCTGTCAGCTGTGTTATTCTCCTGCCATGTCTCAACCAGGCCATTGTCATTGAGCCACAACATTTCAGCACAGCGGCATCCTGCACCGCATTGGGTTGTGATAACGGGGAACACGGCTTCACTGGTGTCAGAATGTATCCAGCTTTATCTGTGCGCCCAGGGAGCAGCCCAGCCTGGAGAATGAGCTGCGCAGAGAGGGCTGAGAGGCTGACGGGGGACTCAGGTGGTCCGACGCAGACAGACAGGTCATTTACAGGCTGCGCTGTACACACACCACTGGGCTCTTATGGACTGACAAGCTCTAACAGAGAGATTTGTCAGGCACTCAGGGAGAATAAAGAAGTCGAGGAGCAGGAGTGTGTGTGTGTCTGAATATGCGATGAGTGCTGCCTGGTTATCAGATGGGGCTTTCAGAGGAGACAGGAGGAACAGACTTGGTGTAATAACCTAACTGTGGACCCCCACGACTGCAGTGAACCCTGTGCTACCCCAAAAACCAGCCCCCCTGCTAAGTGCATGAGCCACGGGTTAATTGACATGCAGGGAGGTAAAATTATGGGTGCGGAGGGTCCCTGCACCTCAACAAAAGTCCCCATCTGCGCCCCCCCCACTCGGCACCCGTCTTCATCCTTCCTTCAAGTTACAACTAATTCCTGGAGCGGTGCAGTGAGAAAAGGCGCTGCTATCTCTTATTAAGACCCACTCCTAGACTCCCCATCAACACAGCCCCCCCACCCCCCTTTAAGTGCGTGCACGCACACACTCATCTGCCAAGCTTGCCTTATAGTGAACACAGAGGAAAAATAGTGGCGAGAGCAGAGAGAAAACCCAAGAAAAAAGGGGAAGTAGTCAGCAAGCAAGAGTTTTTTTCCCCCCTACCCTTCTCTCGCTCTCCCTCTCCTTTTTTTCCTGATTTACCGCGCTTTCCTCAGAAAGCTCCATTGTTCCCCTAGCCTAAGTCTCATCAGGCCTTTTGTGGCTGACTATCACAGCGGCAGGCAGAGAGCTGGAAATGTATAAATGGTATCATGCCTTGTGATTAATGGCGGTGCTTATGAGTCAGGTCTGATAACGGGCCTGCTCTCTACTCAATTTCAGATACCGTTAATGGAATCTGTCTTCTGCGATTGTAATGTGAGAGCGCCTAATTTGCTATGGAGCTTGAAGCTGTCACCGGCAAGGGATTGTGGGGTCATAAGGGACCTGGCAGCCGTTTGGCCTGCAGCTTGTATCTGCGGTGCTGAATAGAGCAGCTCTCTGCCTGTCAGTTAGCTGATAGGCTGATGAGGACTCTAAGCCACTCCACACAATGGCGGAAAGGGCCATACTGCCTGACTTCCCTAATTGTCGAGGCTGCTCATATTTCAGAGCCAGCATGCAGGGGACTGGGCTGCCTTTTTTTTTTCCTCTTTTCCTTTTTCTTTTTTACCCTCTCCCTTCTTGAACTTTTTTCTTCCTTTTTTCTATATTTCATCCTTCATCCCGCACACTGCCTCACCCCTTTAACACACACTGCACTGTTTTGCTTTTCTTCCCCTTCTCGCCATCATTTGTCGCCCCTCTCTCTCTCTCTCTCCCAGTCTGTCTCTGATTTTAGTAAGTGGTGGGTCTTAGCGTATGACAGATTATCCCAAGTTTGCTTCAATTACCGCAAAGGAGATGGAGACAGTACAGGAGAGGAGAAAGGGGGAAAACTTTTGTGCGCACATTATATTTAAGAAGCTGAGGATAAAGTGCTATCTGGACCATGGTCGCTTCGGTGCCGGTCTGCTCCAGATCGACTGGCTGCAAGGGAGGGAGTTCTCTCTCATCATATGTGAATTGCCCCAAATCACTGAGAATGTTTTTCAAGGACTTGTCCAAGAAGCAGACTTGGGTCATAGAGAGATTATAATGGCTCCGCAAATTGGTCTAAGGAAGTGGTGACTTTTAGACTGTGGCATTTTATAGAATTTAAATAATAAAATACAGACAGCCTTTCAAAGAAACAGAGGCCCAGGCTTGGTAAATTTGAATAGTTTAGATCACTGTTTAATGTTGTTGGTCTCCTCTCTGTCACCCCCAGGCTCGCAGGTCCTGGCCCGGGAGCAGTGCTGACTGGAGGCCTGTTTGCTGTGTCCAGGCTGAGCTGGCAGTGGTCCATGGCGGCGGAGGTCTTCACCCTCAACAATCTTTTTGTCGGTCTGCTCTTCTTCTCCATCGCCAGCTTCCACTGTGCTCGAGACGCCAAGCAAAGGTCGAAGGTAACGTGGCACAGAACAACTGTTCAGTGGAGAACTTCTGTCTTTATTGAAGCAGGAGCACTGTACTGACATGCTTCCCCTCATCAGATTGCACATTGGGGGGCTCTATGCTGTGGCCTGGGGCTCTGTAACCAACACACCCTGGTGCTGTATATACTGGTCATCATTCCCTGGGTCCTTCTCCGTCTCTACTCTCATCGGGTGAGTCTTGTGGCCTCAAGACAAACGAGTTTTGAGTTTTAAATATTACTTTGAAGCACTTTGAGTGGTTTATACGACTATGAGTGCAATATTTATATGCAGCACGTTCACAAGAAAGGGGATTTTTTCAATTGTGTTTGGTGAATACTATTTATTTAAATGTATATGTTTTACACCTTTTTTTGGGAATATCAGAAACTTAAACAACACGTGTCCCATGTGATGTTTACAGGAACATCACAGTGGCAGTGTCGTCTTATCTCTGGGAGTGTGTTTCCTCGCTGGCTTCCTGCCGTACATCTACCTGCCCGTCTCCTCCTACCTCAACACAGCGCGCTGGAGCTGGGGCGATCAGACGAGTCTGTCAGGCCTGCTGACCCACTTACTGAGGGCTGAATACGGCACCTTCAGCCTGGTACGTGCCGCTTACCCTCCTGCCTTACCCACCTTACGCTGCATGGGCTCCTGTTTATCTGACATGGGAATGCCTTTGTTTTTGTCTTCATTCGTAGGCAAAGACTGAGAGCTCTGTGAACATCACCACTATGCTATGGTAGGTTTATATTTTCCCTTTTTTAAATTAAAACATTTGAATCATTAAAAACAACTGGTTTTCTCGTATTTACCAGGTTCATATTGTGTTGTAATTCTGTTATTAATTGGCATTACCATAGGCTGTTTGTAAAGATGGACGATAGAAGTGCTCCCCAAAACCAAGTGGAACTTAACTTTTCAAAAACATGTCATACCCTTTTCATAAAGATGCTTTTCTGCTTTCTTTTGATGCTATTTACCATGGGGTGATATGATGATGATTGACAGCTGACACTGGCTCATGATTGGTGGAGCATGCGTGCATCTGTGACCTTGCTGCCACTGCTCCGCCCCCCCATCACTCCTGCACATGAGAGGGCAGCGTTAGATCTCGGCCCATAGAGGGCGCACACGGTTCCAGAAGTGGACTTCCCAACCACACTCTGCATCGGTTCTGGTGTTTCACGCAGATTTAACCACAATCACATCAGTCCCTTTAGAGAGCCCAGTCGTTTCTGCTGCCCATCTTTTTCTCTCCCTCTTTTTTCCCCTCTCTCCTTCACTCTCTCTCTCTCTCTCCCCCCCAGCAGCTTTTGTTCTTCCCATTCAACTCTCTCTCTCCCATCAAAGCAGAACTGAACCTGCTTAGAGGGCCAAATCGCTGTGTTCTGTTTCTCCAGCAGTTTGAAATGATCACTCAGCTCTGGTCTTTAAGCGTGACAAGCTGTGATGACAGACACTGCAATAGAGCTGGAGAAATTGTATTTTTCCACTCCAGCACCCCCCCCCCCCCCCCCCCCCCCCCCCCCCCCCCCCCCCCCCCCCCCCCCCCCCCCCCCCCCCCCGAGCTGGAGAAATTGTATTTTTCCACTCCAGCACCCCCCCCCCACCACCACCCTCATCACCACCATCACTACCCCTCCCTCCCCCCCAAAACCTCCTCCATCCGATTCCCTCCCCTGCTCCCCACTTCCACCACCACCACCGCACTCATCCCACTCCTGGTGTCTTCCTCCAGTTGACGGGATGGGGGTGCGTGCGCGTCTTAAGACCCCCCACCACTGCCCCCCCCTTCCGCCAGACGCCCACCCCCTTCCCGTCACCCCTGCTGCTTGATGGACAAGCACACCTTCAAGATGGGGAAGAGAGGGGAACATGACAGGCATATCGCACTGGCGACGTAAACCCGCTGGAGAAGCTGACACACGCACGCACGCACACTCACAAACACACGCCCATGAGCACATTCGCACACAGTGTACATCGGGAGATGCAGAGACTCAATAAGCTGTCAAATAGAGATGGGTATTAAGGAAGAGGCAGGAAACTATCCCCCTGCTCCGAGCAAGTGCTCTGTGACTGACAGGCGCTGTGACAAGAGGATGGGGCAGCGGGGGGTGGATGACACAGTCATTCGTATCTGTCAATCCGATTGAAAGGAGGAACATACAGTCCAAGGGGTTTGTTTTGATAGGGGATGGAGGGCATTTAATAATTGGTGTCCTTGACTCCAGTAGCAGGGAGGGTAATTGAGCTAGTCTTCGGCATCCATCATGTGTTCATGTATGTGTTTGTGTGTGCAGGGCCCAGATGGACCACTGCCTTGCAGACCTCTCCGTTCCCGTTTTAGTGCTGGCAGGAACAGGCCTTCTCCTCTCCGTGCAGGACAGGTGGGATGAGCGAGACGCCCGGCATGCAAAACACCAAACTCTGTCACACATCTCAGCAGCCACTTCAACCCAAAAATATAATCCCCTGGAGTAAAAGGAGGGAACAAAACCACTGACAAAATGCTGATCTTAGAGAAAAAGAATACAAAACAACACTGAGGCACCTACCTGTCAAGCTGTCGGGACGCTCCACATTCACATCAAGAAGGGGGCGATGTGTGTTTTGGATTTTCAAAAACATGTTCGTGTGTACAAGTAAATTGCTGCTTGTATGTATTTGCATGTGTCAGAGGGAACCAGTTATTTCTGACAGTAGTTACTGGGGTCTGTTGGGTGGAGCTGATAAAGACTCGTACCCTGTAGGGCACGGACCACCTCCCTGATCCCCCTCTCCTGGGGCACGCTTTGATAATCTTGGCTGCATTCACAGAGATGAAAAGCAGAGAGGTCATTTGATAGGACGCCAAAAGTAAAACGTGCAGATGCAAATTTACCCAACACTGCGTTGTTGAGTGGAACTGTTCTGGCACACAAAGATTTTTTATTTTTAACATATGCGTGATGTGATCAGAATTTCGAAAATAATAACTTTCCTATTGTTTGTCAGTGACCAGCCAGATATAACAAAAGTCCAATCCATGTGTTGGCTCTCTGCTTTGACAATGTATCTCAGATGCTCGGTTGTTATTACCACAGGAGTAATTACATGTTCATTTTGTGTATTTTTACTGTAATGACTTTGACTCAGCAGTTGGCACCACCTCCTGACTCAGTCTGAATCATTAGCTGCCTGGTGTAAACATTTGCCCCTCAGCTCATAATCATTTCAAGGATATGTTCAAAACAGGTATATATTTACAGGATATACACAAAGCAATACTTAAATTGTGTAAATTGATATAAGGAGTGTATTCAAGATTATTTACTAAGTGATACAGATATTTGTATGCTAAATAATTTGTGTTTTTGTGTTTTCCTTTGCTAGGACGTGTCACTCAGTGTCCTGGCTGTTTGCTGCCATGTTGGTGGTCTACTCCCTGTTTTTTGCTTGGAGAGCAAACCTGGACATCAGGAGACCCCTGCTGCTCGGAGTGGTGAGTGATGACACTCACTCAACTAAACAGTTTAACTAAACTATTTTTTAAAATCTGTATTTGTATAATAATGAAGAGCGAAGAAAAAGGCTCAGGTGTAACAAGCATAAAAATGAATTAAAACTATTGCTAAAAAGCAGTTCATTCTGATGATTACAAGGAGTTCAGCAACTTGGCAACAATTTTTTTTGCAGATTTACGAAGTTGTTCCAACTTTAGATTGATGTGAATTTTTCCTGCCAAGAACTAATTTTTCAGATTGCTCCAACACCGTGAGGACCAGACTTCATCAGGTACTGGTGTGCGTTTGTCTGTACACACGCCTGCAGGTGGAGCGCTTCTGGCTGCAGAGTGACGCCGCAGTGTGTGTGCTGGCAGGCCTCGGCTTGAGGCAGACTCTGACCGAGCTGGAGCGGAGGCTGGGCCTTGGGCGGGTGTGGAAGACCACAGGCTGGGTCCTGACTGTGGCTCTGCTGGGACAAATGCTGCGCAACAATCACAGGTGAGCGCTGCAGCTAGTTATGGTAACAAACTGTGAGATGTAATCAAAACTTAGAATACTGTCCAAACATATTAGAACAATGACCTGTGCTTCTTGTTGTTCATTTAAACAAACTGAATCAAGTTGAGACATGCAGGAGGGAGGAAATTACTTATTCTTGTTGCTTATACTTGTTCAAAATAAAGCTAAAAATCCTTATTTAAAAATTACCATTTTCCTTTTCTATTTCAAATCCACCGATCTGAAGTGTCGAGCAAAACAACAGCCCAGATATTTACAGTTCCATTGCTTCTGTTGAGAGGCTGCAGTTGAAGTAGTTAGCACTGTGTACATTTTGGAGACATGAAAATTATGTTTGTGATCACAATAGATCAATAAACCCAAACAAAAATAAGCAGATAATCTTGAAGGATTTCCGCCATTGACATGTTTTCAAACACCTGATCTTATTAGTTGAGCCTCTGTCCAGCATTGCTGTTGCTGGAGCCAAATCAGTCCTAAGCAACTTTTAAAGTACTTTTGTTTAGTAGAGTTCAAGTGAAATAGGAAAAGAAATCCCCCTCTCATCCCAGTACCTTCTAAAATTCCCCTGCATAAGTTTTCCCTGAGTCAACCCGATTTGTTTCTTTGTGCTCCGTGCTGAAGGCCCGAACTCCACATGTCAGGTTGTTCCTTGCTCACCCCATGGTAAGGGCTAAAGAGCGGCACGGTTAGCACATAGATTCCTCTCCCAGAGCTCAGTCTGAGATGTTAGCTGTCCGAGGAGGCAGATTACACCAGCGTACTGCCGGGGAGTGCCAGACAGCCATCACTGAGCGGCTTTGATCAAGGGGGAGAGCATGGCCTGTGCTGTCAGACCCATCACACCTGTCTCCCTGTGATTAGATAGGCAGCCAGAGCCCGCCGCAGAAGGGGAGGGGCGGGGGCACTGACAACTTACCCTCAGAGCACCTTAAAAGCCTACCTACACTCTTTCACACACACACACACACACACAGTTCTAAGCGGGGGTGAGGCTGCACTCAACAACCTTTTAAACGCGAGTAAACACAACTTATGTTTTGATGGTGTTATACGATGTGTTTGCTGTTTTTAGGGAGTGTGATCAGAGCAGGAACAGTGTGGTGGAGAGGTTCGGCATGGAGCTTTTGGGCTCTGTCCCTCAAGACTCGATCATCCTGACGAGAGGAGATCTGCCCGGAAACTCCCTGCGCTACTTGCACTACTGCCAGGGTGTCCGGCCCGATGTGCGGCTAGTTGACCAGGAGGTCAGAACTTTGTCTTGTCTGTGTATTATAAATATATTTTTTTAGATTCACACAAATAGAAATACTGTCTCATAATGAGGACTTAAAGCAGTCTAAAGTCATCATTAACAAAGGTATAAAAAACAGGAATATAGAAAGGACGTTATTTCTGGAGATCCTTTTTTGTTAATTTTTCAGTTGCTAATCACAGTTGATACAAAGGCTTGAACAGTCGGGTGGTACCCTTTTCTTCTTCTTCTACAGATGATGACCTACAAGTGGTATGTGGCCATGCTGGGGCAGCACCACCCTGGGGTCCACTTCCCCGGCCGCTGGTGGGACCCGGTGCACCCTGAGGGGAAAGACGCCTTCAATCTGGAGCAGTTTCTGTCCCACAACACGCAGTGAGTCACTGGAGGGAGCGGAGAGGGAGCGAAGGGATGGTCTGAACAGATATTAAAAGAGGGATGTTAAACTGAGAGAGGGCAACAATGGTCCAGATGAACAAGTGGGTGATCTAACGAGGCAGAGATCAGTGGGATGGCCGACGCGGCGGTGAGTGCCGTGAGAAGATAAGCCCGCAGAACTGTTGAGGCCATAAAAGGAGTTTGATGAACTACAGAAGTCGACTAATCTACTCGATTTGCTTAAACAGTCTCTGGTGGACTTACTGCTGCTCCCTGCTCTCACACTCAATCCTGTGGGAGACAGTGAGTCTTCGGCACTGGCAGGAGACAAGTTGATACCAAGCCCACCAGGGGGCAGTGTTTGCCAGGCCAACATGTCTGTCTCTCACTGGGGCAACACTGACCTGTGGGATTAACCCTCAGGGCTTGAGGCTTTCTTTAATAGCACAATGCTTGAGGGACATTACAGGGGTTAAGGAATATTGCAAATGTTTGTTTACATGTTGTTATTGTGTCCCATCATCACCAGTCACTTGGAGAACTGAGGACGTGAACGTTCCTCAATCTAATAATTTGTATCTGTTTTTTTTTCTGCAGCAGGGATGTTTTCGCCTGCATTGGGCTGCCCGATGGAGACCCGAGCTGGGAGGCCAGCTACACTCGCTGGCCCATGGGCGTGTGTGAATATTTGGCGCCACATCAGAAGCAGTTTCACCCCGAAGAGTGGATTCAACGCACAAGCAACATCTACAACTGGAGCGAGCCGCACAACAGGTGCAAACCCATTAATCATAATCCAGATTGTTGATTAAACATAAGTCAAGTTATGTTTAATCTATAGAGTGAAGAATGCATCAATGTCTTAAGCATCATTTTTCCAAAAGTTCAGACATATTGACATATTTTACATCCTTTAATCCTGAGACCTTCAGCACTCTGCCTCCACAGCATGAGTTTGCAAAGACTATTCCACTGGTGAGTTGCTGAGGTTTAAAGGGGTGAGATTAGCTGAATGTAAATTTCCGAGGCCTACTGTTGGCTAAGAAAATAAACAAATCCTTTGGCACGTTTAAAACAAGCCATGATCTTTACAAAAAAATAGATTCATTGAGAGAGGACAATGGGCCCCTTCAAATTAGTCATCGCCATGTGTTTTATCACCGACAGCAGAAAAGATCTACTTATGCCGTCGTCTCTCTGTGGGCTTCAGTTATCCTTCCTCAGACGCCACAAAGCTTCCCTCAGAGTCGTTGTCCTCCTCTGTTCTCCATGCTGTGATCCAGCTCTTTGTGAATTCAACCAGTGCAAGACATTAGGCCCTCGGCCATTTGAAATGAGACGGAAGATGAAAAATAATGAGTTTCTTATTGCGTTTTGTCAATAACTGTGTCAAAAGTGGAATTAGTCAAAGCTCCATATTCTGTTGCCGTTGCCAGCAGCCCTTCATTCACTCAGATATCCGCAGCTGAATACTGTGACATTATTTCCCGCACCCTCACGACAAGCGTGTCCACCGATGCCCACGAGCCAAATATTAGCTCGGGAACCTTGCTAAAATATTCTTTTGAAGAAGAGGTCAAGTGTTTACAGTCAACAAAGTGAAAAGAGGGGAGATGTGCTTTCACTCCATGTCTAATGTGCTAGCTGGTTATTGTTGCTCAGCAAACATGTGATGTTTAGTGAATCAGAACCCGCACAGTTCAGTGGAACAATATATTCACATAAATAATCATTTATAGTTAGTGGAACTGTGGACTAGCCAACGCCTGAAGCTTTTTCGATAAAATGTTTGTTTTTTTTTTTTTTCTTCACGTCCCACAGTTTCCATCCAGCTTCCTGGGAGCGCGTCGCTAATGAGGAGATGTGGCAAGCCAGGTACCCCCAACTTTTCTATGGCATGTGAAGGTTCCCTCTTTGGAGAAAATGCTGTGTCACGATGCATACCAGCCCACCAGAACATCTCCATAAACCAGTCTTGTGTGGTAGAGCATCTACATGTACATTCTATTTGGTGGCGGCATCTACATAAATCACTCCATTGGAGTGGTGCGTCTGAAAGTGTGGATCTGCATGGCTCATCCATCCAGCACTTAGCCCTGAGCCTGCGTGCTTTGTTTCAGGATGAAGACGGCTTTCTTTCTGTTTGACCTGGCAGAAAGAATGCAGGGAGAGGGGAGAGCTCGCCTCTATGAGCTGTCTTACACTGTGAGTGTGACCTCAGCAAGCACGCAGCAACGCCGATATTTATCACACAAGTGCAGGTTTCAGTGCTACATGAGGTAACAGGTGACATTTGTCCGCTTTCCTTTCGGTAACTCCTGTATTTTATGCGTATCTGTGCGTGTGTTTTCTGGACAGCTGTATAAGGAGATTGTAGCGGCCCACTCGGACTACCCTCCAAACTGGGACAAGAACTTGGCACTGGCCTGTGAGAGGTTGCTGCGCTCGGGTCACCGCGGCTACACTCCAGGCAGCCTGCTGACCTGCAGCGCCCGGCACTTCAGGCTCTACTTAGAGAAGGAGCCCACAGATCCCCAGGCTCCCGCCATACGCTCTGCCATTGCTCACCTGCTCAGCGAGAGAGACGGACTCACCCAGAGACGGGGGCAAACCAAATGAGATCCGGGGGGGATACCTGCATGAGGGTGCGCCCAGTGAGCCCAGAAGAAATGTGAGGCAATGGGGAGGAAGTCTGGTAAAAAGTGAGGATAGACTGATGGAGTGTGGACTTGGACAAACTGGACTAACAAGTACTGGTCTGCTGTTATCTAATTCACTGTAGTTAGAGAACAGAAGTGTGGAGGTTAAAGGACTGAACCATGCTTCATTTGATGTTGACAGTTGACTCGGGACAGAGCTTGACTTCAGGAAGCCTCGACTGACCCCAATCAAGCTGTGCGAGCTCCCCCTAAACTCACCATTCGATTGCTTTATCGTTATATCTCGGTCTTTTTTCCCCTCTCGTCTCCTCTGGTGATTATTTAGCCTCAGCTGCTGCTCCACTTCTCTTTTTCCACATTAGGATGGCGAGGCCAAGATTGAGGGAAACCCAATTTGGGGGCAGAAATGGGGGATTAGAGCTGTTGTTTAATCTCGGACAGACTTGTGCTGTGCCACAGTCCTCACTACACACTAACAACACGACCCACCCGCCTGCTTGCCCACCCTTCAATTCATCCATCAGTTTATCTTAGATGGTCCTTGAAATGTTTTGTAACTAATGGATTCGATGAGTGTTTTTTTTCCTCTCTTCCTTCATAACCAGAGGGCTATAATCCCCCATGGATTTAAATGAAATGTGAAATGTCACAATGCCAGGGACCCTTTTAGAGGTGTGTTTGTGTGTGCGCGCTCATGCTTGCATGCGTGCTGATCTGTCTTTTCATGTCTACACGTGTGCGTGTGTGAACATGCTTAAATCTCCACCCGAGCCCTTTTCCTGCCAGGACTGAATTTCAACATAGTCGATAAACAGATTGGGACACTGAAAAGCAAAGTGAACTACCATGCACACTCCAGGGACACGTGTGGAAACGCTCGACTGTCAGCTCTCAGGGAGACGGACTCTTTGCTCTGTGTTTACGTGTAAGACAGTGATCGCGCAAACTCTCGTCTGTGACGCGCACTCTAGATCACAGACCTCACGTTATCGTGAGCGCTGGTGCTGATGCTAATAAGCCTCGTGGCGTGAAATGTGTCAAGCGGAGGTCAGCCCGGTGTGTTGCAGTAAGCTATATAAGACACTGCTGAAGGAGCCTGCTGTCTGAGATACCACTAGAAAGCAAAGGACAGCAAGTGCATGTGTGGTTTTCTCAGAATGTAATCTGGCCTTTCTGTTTGCAGGCCTGGTTAGCAGCTGTCAGCTGGGTGGATGATGAGATTCAACCTGCTGCAGCACAGATGGTTTGGTCATAAAAAAAAAAGGGAAAACTGTAACTGTCCTTTCTAAAGATTAAGGTTTGACAATAACAATGTTTATATTTTTATATATTATGGACCTCATCCGATAGTAGACTGCCTTTTAGGGAGCAAATATTGATCATATTTGTTAAATTAAAAATTGAATTCGGAGTATTATATCTTGTTGGTACTTGATGTGTTTCCATGTTGACGCTCCAGTCTTTTTCTTTCTCTTGTCCCATGTCCTTGTGTTATTTTGCACTTTACTTTCTTCCTGTCCTCCCCTTTGTCATCCCTTTTCTCCCACCCTCTCTCTGCCTCCTCATCCCCTCTCACCCTCTCTTTCCCTAACCCCTCTGTTTCTCTGCTCTCCCCTGTGCCTGAGAGTCAGTTGCCCACCCTAAATCAGCAAGCTGCCGAGGATTGTGGGAACCCATGGAATCGCCGTGACCAGGGATGCAGGCAGGGAGCCACGGCAACGCTGGAATGTGGGGCGTCTGAGGAGATAAGAGTTGTGTGCCCAGCCAGGGAGCGGGGAGGGATGTAGCGAGAGAGGAGCGAGGGGGGGGGGAGATGAGGCAGAGTGTGGAGGGTGAGACGGAAACGGGGAGAGAGCAGCAAGTCTGTGAATGGGGGGGGGCAGAAACACAACGCCATAAACAGCCCAGAGAGCAAGACAGAGTGAGACGGAGAAAAAAAGAGGGGTGGGGGGACTTAGGGGGGGCACACACTGGAGATGGGAAGCCAGCCTTATTCCTCTTTGCATTTCATTTACATCCCTGGCCGTATCGACCAATCGGATTGGGAGCAAAGCCCAGGGCTTAGGAGGGGAATAAAAAGACAAAATGCCTTTGCTGCTCTCATCCCTCCCTGATAATACCCCTTCTGTTTTTCTTTTCTCTTTTTCTCCCGTCTATAAGTAGATACTGTCCGAAATGCCAGCAGAAAAGCGACACCTCCGCTTGCTGTGTATCTCAGATAGACCGAGCGGGCGCAGGGGCTGAAAAGACAGCTTTAGCAACTGGGCCTATCTCCTCTCCTCTCTCTGGCTGGATGGGAGCTTGGAGTGGAGGGAGGCGGAGGGCCGGGCTGTGCTGGTTAGTGTTTGGGAAGAGAATAGAGGGTGTGAGAGGCATGATATACTGAGCTGACCACAGATTTTGCCGAATCTTGCACTCTGAAAAACTTTGCCGGCAGATCCCTCTCCTAAGCACGAGAAACCTGTTTCAAGGATGTTTCCAAGGTGCCACCCATCTTTGTTGAGGTTGCCAGTTCCTCTCCACACGTATTTTTAGCTTGGGATTGTTGTTAGTGGACAAAGTTGCAGGTTTATTTGAAACTGCAACTCTTGTCGCCGTCCAGTTTACTCCTCATTAAAAGATCCTACTTTACCTGTCCCAAACACACATTTGAAACCAGTGTTATTTTGGCTAAAATAAACATTTTCCTATGATGTGTATTGAGTAGAATTAGGTCCATTAGCGCTGTCTGTGTTGACATGACGACAACGCTGGCTTGTCTCAGTTTCTTGTTTGCCGTCACTCTTGCTGTGCCTTTCCCAGTGTGTGGTGGCCACTGTTTGCGTCTCAGGTACAGTGTGTTTACAGACTGACTTTATTTGTACAGGTGTTTGTAGCAGCCTTCGTTGAGTTCACGTTTGCGTTCGGGCGGCTTCTCATCTATTGTGTCAGAATGTGTTTGTAAGAGTCTTTCCTGTATTTAAGCGACCATTGTCACACAGCCCTGTGTGGGCGCAGCCAGACCATTGTGCTGCCACAGGACCCAGCAATGGCCCTCGCTGCTGATACAGAGCTTATTGTGAGCGATTGTTGTTGCACAGAAGAGCATTCATCTCAATTGGGCTCTGCGGCGCGGCGCTCAGACCTTGAGGTCTCTTTACCAGCTCCCGCCAAATGCCCGTGAGAGATAAGGTCACCTTCGAACCCTGTGTGGGCACCCTCATCCTTCACAGCATCCTCATTCTCCTTAGCCTGCACGACCTCGCCCTTCGAAAACAAATCAAACAATGCAGGCAGATATGTGAGGGATTAGAGGTCAGAGGGTCCATTTCCAGGATCAATCTTCCAGTGCTCAGTAATCTCTGGGCCCAGGCCTCGCATACCCCTAGTGGTCCCTGGTTGAGAGCTGGCATTGCCAGGCAGCTTCACCTTCTGGGTTAGGGGAGTTGTATCGTGATGTGTGAGTGGAAAAGCAGAGGAACAAGTAACACCTATCACCTCCCCGTAATCCTTGACGATGACTGTGTGTATCTGCTTCCAGCATATTAGTGAATGTACATGCTTCAGTCTGTGTGCTAAGTATGTGCACAGCAAAGTTTGCTCTGATCTTTACATTTGCGTATGTGAAATAACTTCGGAGTTCTTCAGAGCCAACGGAATATTATCCCCGAGTTTTGGTTGTTATCTTGTGTACACACATTTGTTTATTTGATACAGCCCCTCTCCACTATGGCACTTATGTATATCAAAGACAGCAGTGCAGAGCGTAATTGAAAATGGCTACCGTGGAGAAAGGTCTCTCTCTGCTTTGACTGCGGAGAGGCAGAAAAAGCCCCATTCTCCGCTCCCTTCTTAGATCTATTTAAATAATTGAGGAGTAAACTGACAAATTAGGCACCTTTATGGACGCCCCTGGGCTCTCTCTGGGGTCCTCGAGTTTCCCCCAATACAAGAGAGCGCTACCGGGCACAGGATAATATCTCGCTGTGCTTTGAGAGAGATGCAGGGGGGCGGGGTGAGGATGGGAGGGTAGTGGGCCAGGAGGGGTTTCGCCAATCAAGCGGGCCACACTTCCTCCCCCAGGTTCTAATTTTGTGCCACATTAAAGAGCTCGGCCTCCATTTAGGACAGAGAGAGGCATTTTCATAATTTGCCGGGTCTCTTGACTAGCTCGGGGTATCTTTTTTTTTCCTCTCACTCCTCCCTTCCTCTCTCTCCCTCGCTCTCTCTTTCTCTCACTCCGTGTCTGAATGGAGGGCCTGGGGAGGAAGAGGGGGTAATTCATTCGCCTCCTTCCAACCAACCAGCTTCAGTTCTGCATAATGTTGCTGCAAGGTGTGTGTATAGCAGCTAATGTGTATCTCTTTAATAATTCTCCATTAGACCTGAATGTGAAGCCACTGCTCATTGTCGGCTACAGAGTGAAATGGTGTCATTGACGTCTTGCCGACTCATTGAGGATGATGATTCCCTCTCTGTCGCCAGCGTCCGGCGAGGAGACAGCTATAACCTGTGACCGCGCAGTTACCGAGCGGAGGCTGATCAGATCTGTAATCTGAAGTTTCTCGTTTCTCCCTCCTGACACCCGCCATTCATGCGGCGTGGCGTGTGCACGCGTTGATTCATATGTGATTGGTCACATAATTCAGTCTCAGGGGGCATTTCATCACTGACAGACGAGCTAATCTAAAATCCCCCAATTTACAAATGGAAATCCCACCATCCAATTGAGCTAATAGAGGGACTTGAATGGGATAATAAGATGTGGTGTAATACTGTGTAAAAAGCCTGTAATGTTGTGTTGGTGTAAGAGCCTGTATGACTGGGTGTTTGACTGTTTGCAGTGATTACAGGGGCCTGCGGGCCTGGCGGCGGCTCTGCGGCTGGGACAGGGAGCTTCTCCCTGGGCGAGGAGATACGCCTGTCTGCCCCCTTCTGCTGGAGCTACGGGGACCAGGGTGTCAGTAGGGGGAGTGCTCCCTGCGAGCTCTCCCACTCTCTCCCTCTCTCTCTGTCTTTCTGCACTCTGTCTCTTTCCGTCTCTCTCTCTCTCTCATCTCTCTGCGTCTGTACTATTGCAGCGCTTGCAGATGTGCACAAACAAGGGAGGATTAAAGCAAAACGAATCTAAACAGACAAATGGAATTAGAGTGATGGGTGTCGGTGGGCTGGTTCACAGTGATAAACATAATGATGCTCTGTGAGTGTGTGCGAGTGTGTGTGTGTGTGTTCCTGTGTCTAGGGGATTATCGGTGGTTAGGTGTGTGGTGTGTATGGCTGGGTGACTGCTTCTGGGTGTCTTTGTGTGTTTGCCTATCTGTCTATGTTTTTGTAATTATGTGTGTGTGTATTTACTCTACTTGTGTGTCTGATAAATGTGTTATTCCATATTGCCGCATAAAAACAAGCCCGGGCGCCCTCTGCATGGGTGTTGGTATGTTTCTGTGTTTCCCTGTTGTTCGGGATCATACTTCCTCCTTGTCTTTCACACTGTCTGTTTGTGTTTGTGCACTGCAGCTGCCTAAGCCTGTTACGGCTCCGCTGCACATAAAATCTCCCCGCCTGCTATTGACACACACCTAGAAAGATGAGAAAATATTTGTGGAATACGAAGGTCTCGCGCACTAAATCATCAGTGGGCCGTGCAGTGTATGTGCAGATGTTGTGTTTTCTTGTGCCAGGGGTCTGTGTGTGTGTGTGTGTGCGCGCTGAGGAGGTCAGGAGTGTGTGGGCTGCCAGCAGGGGGGTAGTGATCAACAGTCTGGGGCTCCCCTGCAGAGGGCCTCTGGGATTAGGGCTAAACCCTGCCCTGCCAGATGGGCACAACACATCCTCAACATCGCCCACCAGCACCTTTAGGACTCCCCTCGCCCTGCCCCCCCCCCCCCCCCCCCCCCCGGCGGCCCCCCGCCCCCCCCCCCCCCCCCCCCCTCGAGTGGAGCGGAACCACGGTGATGCTCACTGGTACGGCTAGAAGTCAATATAACACACTATAATGTACATGAGATTTACATCAACGTATAAATATTGCATGGATTTAGCCATGTGAGTGACTGTGTCATCAACCATCTCTTCTCAGGACTGACGGAGCAGCGGTGGCGGCAGGACAGACGACGTGAGGTGAGGTACTCCTCAAAGCGTCGGCTAGTGGACAAAATGGCCAGTCAGCAGGTTCAAGGGGGTCGGAAATGAAACTCACAGGTTGTTTTGATGTGCAGAGCCACAGGCAACACAGAAATGATAAAGTGTGAGTGTGTGAGAGTGGCTACTGTAGATTGGAAGCTCAGGCATCAGCAGTGTGCTGATTGCTTCCTGCTTGACTCTGAGTGCACACGACTGCCACTAAATGTTCTCAAACTGGGGGAGTCAGTAGAGTTGTAGTTTTGGTGTCTTTACTGTCAATAGGTCTACTGTTGCATAGCTTTACTATGAGGGGGCACCGACCTGAAAGTCACAATCAGACTAAGATGCATCTTGTGTATAGCTAGAATAGCACAGAGCCTTAATGAAACCATATTTAAATTCACTCGAAGGTGGTTAATGTACCTCTTAAATGTCCCTGATTTTTATTTATATTTCATGTTTAAAAATGGCCCTTGTTGAAGAAAGTACGACACAATCTAGATCCATCTCCTGGTCATTTAATGTAGCACATCCTTCCATCGCATTTCATGATAATTTGCATCATAGTTTTTGTGTACTCCTGCTCAATAATAGACAAACTCACACAAAGACCTCCATGGTTTAGATCATAATCATGCAAACGAGCACCTCAACAAATAGACAGAAATATTAACCTCAGTCGTTGAACGCAGTGTCGACCTGGCATTAGTCTCTGTGATACTGTCCCACCTGGATCCATTATTCATGGGCTCCCCAGCATGACTTGGGAAATTGTCTCCGTATTACTAGAAAGCAGATTACATGAGACAAGTGTACAAACAAATAAAAGATTACAGGCTGTGAACATGTTTCAGTCTAATGCCCTTTCAACAAGCACTGCACAACACAATGATTTCCTCTCCCTGAGCTAAATTTGGATTTCCCCTCTGATGTGAAGGCCTGCTGGCCAGCGATGTCTTCCACCAAGTGCACAACCTCTGTAATGACAGTGTTCCACACGACTGGCCTGTCTCCTCCGCTGGTATTAGTTAGGCTTTGGAGTTCAAGTGACTACGGGGTTTAAACACACATTTTTTTTTTTTTTTTAAAGAGGGGAAGAAAGACTCGCTGTTGTTCTTGAAAAGCTGTGTTTATCCAGGATTAGAGACACCAACATGTTAATAATTGTTTCTCAGAGAACTGCAAAGAAGCACTTTCCTGTAATCCCCTAATCAGGCATTACACCTCTGAGCGAAGCCACAACGCAGGCGCGTGGTGTGTGTGACGCAGCACGCCCACAATGTGTAATGCTCCCACGTCTTCCTCCACACCACGCCCACTCGGTATGAAAGCACCTGCTCTCTTCTGCAGCCACCACTTCCCTCCACCAGCCGAGACCCGTATGATAATAACAGTGTCAGGCTTTGTGCATCTTCTCTTTGTTGGATGTAAGACAAGCTTTGTCTGACAAGATTTGTCTTTGTCATTTTCAGCATAAAGACGCACTCCTTTGACATGCACAAAGATGGTAAAAGTTGCTTATCATGTTGATTGTTATCACACAAATAGATCAGAGATGGCAAAAGTTAGAAATGATAGCTGCCCCTTGTGCTTCAGATGATGATTTTATCTGCAAATAAGTGCCTCTGCCCGACTAAAAGTCTCTTTAAATAGTGATTTTCTTCCTGCACCCTGGATGTGTGATGCAGTGTGTGCGGTGGCGTGCATGTATCGCCTCTGTGTGACGCAGCCAAGGTCACATAGCTGGCTAGTTGTCGGTCAGCGTGTCAGCTGGCCTCTGTAGTACAGTGGCTGGGGGGGGGTCAGACTTTAGGTCACTGTACACGCTGAGATGATGACGGGTCCGAGGCTGGTGTTGATGAACACTTTGTCATCACGCAGTCCCGGGAATGTGAGGGCACATAGCAGCCTGTCCGACGTGGTAGTTGTTTTTGGGCTTTAAATCTTAAATCGGTGGCAACTTGCTGCATGTGCTGTTCATTTTGACATGGTCTCATCTGTAACTGTGATATGCTCATGCTTTGTTTGGTGCTTGTTCACACCTTTGTTTTAAAACCTTCCCTAGCCCTTCATCCACATCCATCCTCCATTTTTTGTTTTGATTTCCTTTTCTTTTTTTTTCTGTGCCCATTGTTAAAGCTGAATGTTTGTTTGTCATTCCCCCCAGTATCTGCCCCCCCCCCCCTCTCCTTGCAGGGCCTGGTTGAAGAGTGCGATGAGGGGATCGACAGGGATTAACCTGGGGAATTTAATTAGTGGAGCTGTTGTCCCTGTCCTTAACATTTCAATCTCACTGAGCTGCCTGGTGCAGGGTGCCGGAGCTGGACCAGTGATGGCCAGCAGCTGGGGAGGGACTGGGGGGGGGCAGCAGGGAAGGGGGGAGATCCGGGGGGTATCTAGGGTACAGAGGCAGGACACGTGTTTGACGAACAGATTAGTTTAGCACTCTGGTGGAGTGTGTTCCTGGCAGAGAGGCGTAAAGCACAGAAAAGATGAAAACCTGAACACAGAAGATGTAAAATCATTCGTTTAGCAGCAGCCATATAAATATATTCTATCTGAATTATGTCTGACTCTTTATTGAGATATTATCCTAGTTGTATTTTGTGATCACTTTTGCAAGAAATGTTGTTTATTTGTAGATACACCCAGGCCCAGCGGTGGCAGCAGCAGCAGAGAGGGGGTAGCTATAGTGTGAGCTTTCAGGAATAATCACTCCTCAATCCGCAGCCACACTGTTGCATTGTAATCCTGATGCTAAACTCCCCCATTAACCCATCTGGGACCCTACAACAGCCACCACCACCCCCACCTGCCCCCTACCCTCTGCAAACGCAGTCAGAGCAACTGTGGCTGAATGTTAGAAGTGTTGTCTGTCCTGTTTGTGTCGCCTGCTGGGGTTGCGTGAGGCGGGTGGGATAGGGGGGGCGGGTGGCGTTCACGTCCAGTAAATTAAAAGATGCGCTCGTAGGAATGTGGCCAAGTCCCACAGGAGCACCCCACGCCCGTCCCTCTCCCGAGCGCTGACCCGCTGGTCACCGGCGAATCCCCTTATTGTATTCTGCGCACACGCCCGACTCTGGGGAGCGCTTCCAGGAGCCTCCTGCGGGACCAGTGATAATTTAAGTCAAACACGATGTCCCCTGCTTGTTTGACACCCATTTAAAGCTTTTCAATCACACGTGTTTGCTACAGTCCAGTGCCTAGCCCCGCCGTGCTGTCCATGTCACACCCTCTCAAAGACCCAATCAATCCTGTTTGATCGAGTTCCTCATGTCAAAACAATTGATTTTCCTCCCACTCACACTGGTGGCCTGATAACATCAGAATAGGTTTCATGACCTTTTTACATTTTCTTTTTGGGACATGTTTCTATAAACGTGGGCATGTGGCCTTGACACCCCTCCCCCAACAGGCCGCCCCTCTCCTCCCAGCATGCCCCTCCTTGTCCGGGGCCTGCCAGTGTCGGTGTGCCACTAATTAAGGACTCTTAAATAGGAGTGGAGTGGACTCATTATAATGAACTGTAGCATCCTTACTGTCCCTGGAGTTAGAGAAGGGGGGGGTGGATCCAGTCTGAGTGTCTGGGGGTCTGGTGACTCACACTTCAGTTGGAGTCCAGAAGGTCACAAATGTAATTTTTTTTAACCTCTTTCTAATTTACTGACATTTCTTTGCTTTTGAAAATGAATCTAGAACTATTATTTATGAAGTGCTCTGAGGTTCTTCCAGTTGGCCTTGCCCCGCCTCATATAAAAAAAAAAAACAACACCCCTGCTCCAACTGTCCCCCCTCGCTGCCATTTGTTTATTCCATTTTCATGGAAATGCAAAACAAAACAAATGGCCATGTTTGTCTTTATGAAAGTAGGCCAAACAACTGCTGACAAACAAGAGGGGGAGTTGTAGGTCAGGGCGCCACAAGCCATGTGTAACCGTGCCTGTCGAGAGAGCATGACACGCTGCAGTAAGCCACAATAGACACAATAACATACAAACAGGCCTGCCAGAATGATGTAACGTTGTCTAGACTAAACAAAGCATACGCATGCATTAATGACTTTTGTTTTTTTTAGATCAGGCAAACAAGGAGTGGACAAAATTACAACATTATTATTATATTATTATTATTATTATTATATAAAACCTAAACATTATGTTCAGTTGTTTATCGTTATAGTTTTCATTGGTGTGTACACGCCCAGGTCTTTTAAAAAACATTTTTTGTTGCTGTTTGAGTTGTTTAGCAGCATTCAAATAATGATGAATATTTTTTACACGCTTTCTTAAATATATATTTTGGTAGGGGCGAATGTTTTGGTCACACTAGTCACAGGATCATGAATTAAGTTGTCAGCCTTTCTTTCTTTCTGAAAACATCTCACTCTTATTAAGATGAAGTTACATCACTGATGTCAGGCCCCCCCCAGCCACAGCTTCCTCACCTCCCCCCGTCACAGATAAAATTGTGTGTTATGTTACTTAATTTTCCTCCGACGACCCGGAGGTCAAGATCCACACAGCCTGAATTGGCTCGACTTGACCTGACCTCGGTGACCCTCGCTGCCCTGGCCCCCGATGCCCCTGCTGTGTCAATGTGTTCGCTCTCCACTGGAGTTCATAAATCACACAGCAGCACAGTCTCACACACACAGGGACGGCCTGAAGAGAGCAGCTAATCATTGCGTGTTTGAATGGATCCGTTTCATTGATCCGTGAAGCGATACATATGCGAGGAAGAGCGGACATTGCTGCAGATTTGGATCTAGTTGAATAGTGTTGACCTTCTTCTATGGCCGTTTCAAGACAGTTTAATGGCGTGTCCATTGAGTTATACTATAGACTATAAGATGGTTGAACAGTGAGCATCGCCAAGCAGCATCCTTGACTCTAAGACCAGTTAAAAGCATTCATGAATCATTACATGTGTCTATGAATTTTCATTAGCAGCAGGAGTTGACCTGTTACTTGTCAATGATGCGTTCAAGTTTAGAGCGCACTTAAAAACAATTGCATCTATTATAATTAAGTACCACCCACCCCCCACCCCCCTCTCTCACACACACTCCTCATTCCCTTTGTTTCATGCCCCTTCGTCTGGCATAATATCTCAGGTTAGACACACACTCACAACAGATGCCCCCTGACGCTCATTCACATAAAGCGGGCACGTGATCGGCGGCCCCGAGCCCACAGGCCTGCCAGCCTCATGGCATTGTGTCCCCCCTTGGGCAGGCAGCCGGCCTCCCTAAATACCCCTTTTGTCTTGGGTGGGATAACAAAGCAGTGGCCAAGCCGCTGGTGTGGCACGCGCACAGCCACTCATCCCCCTGGTCTGTGACCCAAACAGGTGGATCCGAGAGGGAAGGGGTGGTGGCGGTGGGTGTATGGAGGAGGGGTGGGACGGGGGGTTAGGGTGCTGGGGTGGGGTGGGGGGCTGCATCTGTCCCCACACTCAACGACTCTCCGGGTCAGCCACTGCTCCATATGCCGTCAGGAGAGAGGGAGACTCGCATGCAGACACAGACTAACAGGTGGAGGGAGGAACGGGGGGATTAGGAGAAGTAACATTGATCAGACCATGGAGGATAGTGGGATTTTGAAACTGTCAAATTAGCTGTATGAGGAGAAGGAGAGAGATTTGACTGTCCCTGGAAGATTTCACTTAAGACGAGATCCTTAAACCCTTAAGCCACATTAAATGTTTGGCCATCGGCGGGGGCAGCAGGTCCTTTGCCTCGGCCTCAAAGCCATTGTGGCTCTCAGGCCCTGGAGCACCGACCCTTCAACAGGCAACTGTGGCTGTGTTTGTGTTTCTGGCCAAAATGTGAAGAGCTCAAATCAAGCCTTGGACCAAGTTGAGTTTTGAATGCGATGCAAGAATATTCGCAAAGTGCAAGTTCAGGTACAAAATGTAAAATATGCAGTACTTGCCAATAAGAAAAGCTTCTGTGCCGCTGCTAAGTTTTGGAGTGCAGTTTCTGCAAGTTTTCAATGTTTTGTTCTAACTTTTGTGTCGGAGGCGCCGCCTGCTTCATGTATTCAGGGCACGCTGGGTAAAGGCACACACTCGCGGGCCATGAATTCAAAGGGCTTAGCTTTCGTGTGATGACACCCTGGAAACAGTTCATTGATGTATAACACTCAATGAAATATTGAAATAGGCAAAAAGAAAAGAGGAGATTCTGCCTCTTATTTGCTTTTTCCTTCCCCCACTACACCACAGTCTGGCTAACTGCTGTCCGTCCAGTGGGGGGAGGTCGGATCTGTTAAATGCTGATCATTCATTTTACTTTTTTCCCCGTCCGACAGTTTTCTGTGGGAGATGGAGATAGTGTTTGCCAGAGAGGTGTGATGATGAGGCCTCCTCACGTGCACCTGTTTTAGTTGCTGTAATGACAGGTCTCATGAGCAGAGCTGAGGAGGAGAGGAGTGGATGGTCCAGAGGTAAACACTGCAGCCGTTTATTGCAACCGGCTGCATTACTATAATCTAAACAAAAAGGAATCAGACAGTGTTGGCATTGTGTCGCTGGTGGTGGTGATTTCCTCCCTGAAAAAGCTTGTCTTTCTCAAATTAATTCTTTGACATTGCTGAATTTAGGGATGTGAAATTAGTACATTATGCCGCTGCACTACTTTTTCCTCCTTTCAGATACTCTGCCGCTGTTTTTTTTTTTTTTTTTTTGATACACCGTGCAGCCTGTGGTGAGAAGACTTTGGGAAAAATGGAGAGAAATTGGCTGCGTTCACCATGAAGTCATTAAATTTACAAGCTATTTGTGATCAAAAGGTGTTTTTCAGGCCATTAACTATGGAGTTTGATCAGGGCTTAACATGTAATGTCAAATGTCACTTGTTCCTGCTATTTCCCCCCAGTTTCAGTTGAAAGTAAGTATTAAGCCAGTGGAGAATATCAAAAGCTTCCTGTGTAAAGGCTGTTAAATACCAACACTGAGGTTTATTATGTGCTGTATTTTTTCCGGCTCTCGTGCGAGGCCTTAAAATCCTCACTTTGCTCCGACTCAGCTGGATTTCCGATGTAGGTTAGGTCTACGGGTTCTTCAGCTCAGACCACACGCACTGTTTTGAGCTTCAGGATTCATTCTTGACCTTGGAAATCAAAAACAATACATACTTTCATTGCACTTAGGATGTGTGTGTGTCATGACCATTAGAGAATAATAATTTAAATAAAAATATTTGTATTATTAATGGCCATGGGATATTTAATCCATGGAGGCTGAAAGACCTGCAAGCTTAAAGTACTTACTTTAAATGTTTTTTCTACATGGAAGAACACTCTCTTCCGTATTAACAATCTTCAAACTTATGTTTATTCACGAAATGTTCTGTTGTTTTGTTCGGACGTTTGCTACCAAAAGCAGATTTCGGGCTGTTGTCACGGTTGTCAGCATGAAACTTGAGCACAAATGTCCCTTTGAGTGGACAGCCTCTTTAGTCCTAACTAGGTGAGCTTTAACTAACTAGGTATTAACTGGGCCCATAAGCATAGTAATAATGTGTTTTTGAACATATGCTGAGATCTGGTAAGCTTCTTATGGGTTCCAGGCTTTTTTCCCCTGCCCCTCCGAATAGCTTAACAAAAATATGCCTCAGTAATGGATGGTTGTATCCTCATCCACTGCCCTCCTCCCATCTACTATAACTTGAAATAGGCCATCAAGTGGCTAATGAACTGATAAGCCCTCTGTGTCCTGTGGGGCTTATACGAACATCATAAGCCAAATGTTTAGGCATGTTTGGAGAGACAGTTTTTTTTAAAGAGCACTTACATAGACAAAGGACCCTGCTGGAAAAATAAATTCTCAACAGTTGCCACAGTGTGAAAATGTCCCTCCGTGTGTGTGTGTGTGTGTGAGAGAGAGCCATGACTCACTGCAGGTCACAGAGGGAAGCTGCAATATTCGGAGTTGATTTATTTTATTTAGTTCCTTGGTTCTTCTTGCCGCCGCAGGATGAATGTGTGGCCCCTTTTCTGCATCAGACCTCCAGCTACAGTGGAGCTGCTGGTATCATTATCAGTTCTGGATCTCGCTAAATCCGTGGATTTGTGTGAGCAGTCTGAGAAATTAAAATAACATGCTTTTTACTGCGCTTATACTTCAAATCTCTTTAGATTCCATTTTTTAAAACATCTAAATCTGTTATTATGTGGGCTACACAAAACGCTTTTAATTTAATCTTTGACAAGATTATCAAATTCATTGATGATGCCACAAACTTAAATAATTTCAGAAAATGTTGACTAAGCCTGGATAAGCACTTTCAAGGGGATACTGCTGGATTAGCTTAAAACATATTTATTTATATTTATTTTTTAGCACATTTTCCCACATCATCATGACGTGATTGCCTTTATTTCTATTTTCACTACAATATCTTGCAGGACACACGTGCATGTGCTGTGTATATATAGAGCTGCCTGCATGCAGACCAACTGGAGGCAGCCAATTTCATCTCAGTGAAAGAATTGAGACACTTTTTTTTTTTTTGCATGTCTGTCTGTCAATATTTATCTTTGCCTTTTCATTGCAAATACCTCGACATATATGCCAATTAAAAGTTTCAGTGATGTGAAAAGGAGAAGTGGATCATAATAGGGTTTGAGTTGCTGTTTTTTAAAACACACTGCTGGGGACCCATTCTAATTTCCTCCCATTTTTCTGTGTGTATTTCTATAGATGAGAATAGATTGTCCTGTCAGAACCTCCGACTCTCGCATGCAGCCGTTGCGGCCTTTTGGCGGATGAACTCGTCGTGCCTGTGCCCGGGCGGACAGCGACCAGACCCCGGGGGACAGGGGCGCCGGGCGGCCCCGCTGTCAGACAACGACCAGGAGGGATTAAGGCCTCCGCGTCTGTTGGTCCCATATGCTCCTCGGCTCTGCAGCTCTGGCCGGTACTTGATTAAAAACTCAGTGTATGTATGACGTGTTGTTGTGGAGGCCGCGTGTCCTAATCCTCCTCGTGACTTGTGCACTTTGAAGACGCGAGGTTACAATAACACGCCGGACGAGGTCATTGTGTTCGCCTTGGTATTGGAGGTATCAGTGCGCAGTGATTAGGGACATGTCGGCGCGTCGTTTCAAAACAGAAATTCAAAGTGACACGTGTTGTTTAACGGTGAGGCGCCACACAAATAGTCCCAGCAGCCCTTTGCCATCGACTTTGCTCTAACAGATCCCAGTTTTCATGGAGGTCTTGTAATCGATGGAAATGTCGTTGAATCACCCGGATTTATTTAGATGAAGGTGATAAAGGCTTTTTGTCGGATCCGAGATGACGCCCGTCCCACTCTTTAATCTCTTCTTCAAACCTCTCTCGTGGTTCTGTCTTCTTCGCGCTGCACCAAAGAAGGTGACCCTTCTTCCTCCTCCTCCAGCATCAGTTAGTCTGTCTGTCTGTCTGTCTGGATGGATGGATGGATGGAGGAATTGTTGACGCTGAGAGAGGAAGGAGACGCACCTCATGAATATTCAGGGCTGTGCGCGCCCCCATTGTCTCCAAGTTCAATTGTGTCATTGTTAATTCCCACAACGCTGCATGTGAACGCTGCTGAACTTGGCGCTGAGCTGCGCGATATTATAATCGATTCTAAAATGATATATTAACCCAAAGTCAGAACCTGGATATAAACAGCCATTCCTACTTCACCCTTGAATAAGTCATGGATATGGGCTATTGTATAATTAAGTCCTTCAATAACGCACATGCTCATCCACACACTCACTCACTCACACTCACACACTCACACACACACACCTTTTTTGTGTCCAGGCTGCAGGAGTGGAATCAAAGTCGCTCTTCTCTTTAACGCTTCGATTATTTCAAGCAACGCTTTTAATTAGTGCGCTCCTTTAGCGAGAGCCTCCAATGAAAGAGAGATTATTGGCAATGTCAAGGATGCTAATTGAATGTTGGACTTCTAACAATTAGTCCACTGCAGAGCCATGTCGACTCATTACGCATCCCACAGCCGCTCATGTCCTCGCGTTTGACGGGCTGGACCAGAGAGTTGGAGCAACACAAGTAAATAAAGACCAACATAAAAAACCGACTTATTTTTAAACGCAGCTAATAACCTACCAGCTCTTGAATTTGTATTTAACGATCCATAGAGTGTGAAGATCAAACGGAGCACCATAATGAGAAGTACTTTTAGAACAGATAATACATGTGAACAAAAATAATCATTCTGTGTGTTTTAACGTCATACCCAGACTTTAAAAACACAGATAATTTTACATGAACATTGTAGAGTTCTGGTTCAGAAATACAGCACATGAATGATTTCTGTCTGTGCAGAGTTGGTCCCTTTTTAGATTCTAGTTTTTAATTTAAACCCAGCAAAGATGATAATCACTCAAATGTTTACGTTTTATTCTAACTTAAGTTTGTTCTTGCCCTTCGCTTGGAGGCACGTCCAACAGTAATAATGCTTCAAGACTCTATATTTGTCGTTAAAGTATCGCTGCTTATATGCTTGTTTTGTATTTGTATGAGGTGAAATTCCAGGCTCCATATTGGAGGTGCACATTTTGCTGATCGTGTGAGGCTTGAGGAGCCCACGCGGTGGCCTCTGAATGGGGCCATGCTGCTCCTGCGCCCCACACAAACCCCTGCCGGTGAAATATTGGGATTAGCGTTTCTTGGAGGCCACGGGATTAAACAACCCAGTTTTCTCCACGAGGCGCACATGCACCGTCTTTGTTCAGAAACTCTGAAGATATAACTACACCGGAAACCAATTGGGGGGGGCGCATTCTTAATTCAACCAACTGAGCAGAAAGAACTAAAGGAATTCTAGATTTCGTTAAAAGAATCATATTCTACATTTGTTTTATTTCCGTTTTAGTAGTATGGAAGATCAGTAAATCTGAGCGGAAGTTATTTGAATCCATGTTCAAATAGTTGGAATTCAGTTGGAAAACTGCTGATGCTTATTATAGTCACTAGAAAGTGTTGGTCCAAATTACGCACACCCATAAATGCACTGGAAAACATGTTACATCTGGAAAAAATAGGTAATTTCGTAACCAACCACCTCGACCTCCAAACCATCAAATTCAAAATTACCGTTAGCCTTTATTCATTTTTCAAATCTTAAATCTTGACTTATTTTATTTTGAAAATGTCCCCAGCGGATTTCTTCCCAAAAAGTATTTATATGGAGTAAAATATGTCAATAAATAGAAATGTTCCCGGGGCCCAAACGAATCAAAAGGCAAAAAAAGAAAAACCCACACAGTTTTACGCACACACATGCACACGCGCGGACAGATCGCTCCTCGATGAAAGAATATAAGCTCACAGGACCTTTATTCATGTCTTTTCAGCGGTGAGGTCACACCATCTTTGGAGCCAATAAAGGATCCACAATCACCGTGCGTTCAGATCAATGGAGGGGAGCAAATGCGCAGCTCTCAGCAGCCGAGAGTCTTTTCCAGTATGGCTAACCCTGGATTATTAACGACCACCGTGCGCCTGGAAAGTCTCGTCTCTCTTTTGTGATGCCGGCGATTTAACCATTAGCATCTTTTGTTGTTCAGAGGAGGAGGGGGGAAAAAAAGTTAGAAATCTATTAAAATCACAGCAGAGAGTCTGGTGCGAGGAGGGGGCTCACAAATTGCATACAATACAACAGATCACAGTTTCGAAGGCTAGCACAGATAAAAAAACACATATGTACCATTTATATAAGACACACACTGATTGTCTCTTAGAAACTACATATTGATTCCTTATAAACACTTTTTTTCTTAAATAAAGTAGTGCATCCATGTCCACACACCGTCCCCGTGTCCCCTCTGCCTGCAGGGCGGCAAAGTGTAAGAAGCTGGAGGGAGGGGGGTCAGTCCGTCCCGAGCTCCTCGCCAGATAACAGTGGACTGGAGTCGAGTTCATGGATAAACATTAGTTCCGTGGCTGCGTTGTCCTTTTCTCTCTGCGCGCTCTCCTCAACAGGTGTTTTTACGCACAGAGGCACACACTGACAGACACGGATGAGGGGCTACAACCTGTGAATGAACGAGGAGGGGGCAGGGGGGGGGGGGTCTTTGCCAGTGCTAAAATAAATTAAACCTCTCCTCTAGGAGGACCAAAGACCATCATGCCAACAAAAAATAACCTAGAGGCCCCTGAGAGCCCAGCCTCGGCCGGCTCACACTTCAACCAGTCTGGAGCGTTTTATTGAGGGATGGCAGCAGTGTGCGTGAGTGTGTGTGTCTGATGTGATCGTCACTGTTTGTGCACTGTTTGTTTTTTTTCACCAACTGATTGCTCTGTTCACAGGACCTGGAATTTCCACGAGGACGTTTGATCCTTATAATCCAAGCAATCGGCATTGAAGTTCAGCTTCCACGACGCCGCCTGGTCCTTATAATCCAAGCAGTCTGCCGTGGAGTTGAAGCCGAGGCCGGACGTCCCGTAGCCCTGGGTGGAGAGGGACGCCGGGGACTGGTTCAGATGGCTTGTGACCGCGTTCGTGCTCATCGGGCTGAGCGTCGAGCCCGCGCCCGACAACTGGTGGTGCATGGGCGTGAGGTAAGAGCCGCAGTCCATACCGCCGAAGTAGGACGTCGAGCCGGCGTAGCCCTGACTGTAGCCCGAGGCCTGGGTGTAGGTCATGGGGTAGGACCTCTGCATGCAGGAGGAGGAGGTAGACAGGGGGTCTGAGAGCGGAGAGATGGACGCCGGGCTCCAGATGGACACCGGGGCGGTGCTGGTGGAAATGGCGGGGACTGTGGTGGTGCTGGTGGGGGGTGTGAACTGTCCGCTGGCCCCGCTCTCTGAGCTCACTTCTCTGGTCGGGGAACTTTTCTTCTTGGCTGGTCGCACCTTGTTCTGGCCTCCGTTCTGCTGCTGCTGCTGCTGCTGGCGACACTTTGCCCGTCGGTTCTTAAACCACACCTGATTAAGAAAAACACGCATTTATAAATCAATATAAAATATATCTGCTCAAAAGCAAAACAACCCAGCTCTGCCCCACTCCATCTATACAACAGCTCACCATTTGGTCCATTAATAAACCGTTTTAAATGTAAGTTTTCTGTTAATACTTGCAAACAGACCGTGAGCAAAAACAGACTGACTAATTTAATTTGTTAGCAATCAGCGTCATGTTGTTTCCAGACCTTTTTCTCAAAGTAAATTGGAGCATATTCTGGTACCAGTGGACTGATCCGTCTCATTTAATTGGCCGATTTCTCTACAGAGGAATCTATCGCTAAGTTGAATTATCTCAGCCCACTGGCAGAAGTTTTCCACTTGATTTAAGGAAGACAAAATGCTGTAAGCTCCAGTCACGGCTCTAACATCACTGTTTCCTGCAGCGCAGTTAGAAAATAGACTTTTGAAAAGTTTCACTCCAGTTGTTGTTTGTATTTATTTCTCTATGAGATATGGCTTTATGTTTATATTTCATATTTTAAAATCCACCCAGTGCTTTGCTCAATCAGACTGATTCAGAATTAAATAAAATTACAGTTTTGGGCTGCAAAGGTTCTGAGAGAATAGTACCCAGCCCTGTAATTTTGTATTATTTCCGAATAAATTTATGAGGATTATTTATCTGTTTTTAAACATGGCAGATGATAATTTAGTCTCACCTGTACTCTGGATTCAGGTAGATTGATTTTCAGCGCCACCTCCTCGCGCATGAATATATCCGGATATCGCGTTTTTGCGAACAACGCCTCCAAAACGTCGAGCTGCGCGCGGGTAAAAGTAGTCCTTTCTCGTCTCTGCTTCCGCGGCGTTGCTGCAGGGGGAAAATATATATATATAATCAAATCAAATGTTACTCATGTATCCATAAAAAAACTAAAGAGCAAAAAAAAAAAAAAGATTAATTAAATAATCAAAGGCAGCGATGTGGCTCCCAGTATTTATTTTTGATCTGTGCGTAATTACGCACAAGTCCTTTGAGACATAAACGCCCCTGGCAAATTGTAGCACTTGACATAGTTAAGAGTCTAATGGACCTAAAATGTGATGCAGTTGGAAGAAAAATCAAAGCAATTTGCCTGCAAATCACTTGGGAGGCAAATCTAAAAATATAAAATCACACAGGATGAATTGCTCTTCACTCCAAGCCATGCGCATTTCGGTTTGGTAAAATAATCAGTCATTTCATGTGTTTGACTGGCTGACCAAAAACATACTGACATCCATTATTTTGACCGTACCTCCTAAAATTCAGAATTCTTCACTTAGTTCAAAGTTGTTTTTTTTTTAATACACACTGTAACACACACCTCATTATATATTTAGCCTCAAGCCATTGAAACCCTGTCATATATTCTTCAGCGTGAACCCACCTGGATAGCCCACTGATGGATGTAAGAGGTCCATGCCAGAAGTTGTTAAGCTGAGCCCATTGACTGTGTAAGGTGGTTGCTTTAGATACGACATCATGCTAATGTTTGTCTGAGGGCTGAAGTTGGAGAAAATCTTGAAAACTGATGGAGCTCTCTAGGTGTACTTGGTGTCCTCTGTTCGCCGTGCAGTGGTCCGTGTTATGCCGGACACCTGTTCCAAAACGAAGAGGAAGAGAAACACACGGATCAGAACGTTACCTTCTTAAATGAAGCCACTTGATATTTAGGTGTGTTAAAATGGCGCTGTGGATAAGATGAGCCCTCTGCAGAGCACACGGTGCTCCAGCAAAAACTGCACCAACCACGTCTCCTGCTGCCCTCGTTGCTATCACTGCCCCTCCTCGAAAAGTAAAAACCCTGTCACTGTAAAGGGTGAAGTAAAATTAAATGCACTGCTTCCTATGCGCTGAATAATGGAAACTATGTTAGATGTATATGCTGGAGCAAAGGCTCTTACAATAGCTGAAATACCTGAAAGCAAATCCTCTCATCGAGCCCCCATTTCCAAAGAGAAGATTTCACTTCTATTTTCTTTTATTTATTTTCTGTCAAAATTTTGCCATTTTAACCCAAACAATGAACCATTGAAATTATAACAGCAGGAACGGAATTGCACCCACAAACCATATTTTTCAATCAAAGGACCATAACAATCATCTCCAAACTGAATTTCTTATTTAAGATTATAAACCTATTTTCACGAAGAAACTATAATAACATTTATTTTAAAAAAAGACTCACTGAAATTATCAAAGTCATACAATGTTAGAAAAATATAGTCATTATTTTTTTAAAGGTTCGACCAGAAAATATTTGATGCAGTTAATTCCATAAAAAGAACACATGCTTCCTCATTGATTATTATTATTTATTCCAGTGCAAATCAGCGTTGTGGTGAGTGAACGTGTGATCCCTGTCTCTTCAGCCTCACTGACACTCACCGTTATGTCCCCACTGTGCGTCTTGATTAGTTGCACTTTTTTTTTTCAATATCCAACGGTTTTAACCCCCTCGTCCCAATCTGTCACACTCTAAACACACGTATCCGTCTAACAGCCACGCACACCCGCTCAATAATAATTACCCTGTCCCAGAATTGATTGTGATAAATTCTTCTTTTCGTCCTCTGTTGATGAATTAACGAGATAATCCGAGTGGCATCTAACCGGAGCTGCTGTTTGGTATCGACAAAGTGCTCATCGTAATTGTCTTTTTAATAATTTCTGCACGTTTGTCTGAGTGAATTGCAGCCATGTTATATTCATTAGTCTGATATGTATTCGAGACAATTTTTACTCGGTCGAAAAAAAAAAAAATCCTAAATGGAATTCAAATTCATGTTTAATTTAATCGAACTAAACTCCCCAATTACGCACAATCTGTCACCAGGCTCTGGAAAACGCGAGTAAACACATATTGAATATGACATGTTGGTTTATTGCCCTGTGAATTATTAATCACTGGAGACACAGCAGAGCCAGCAGAGAGGAGAGAGGCCCTGAAACAGTTTCTCTTTCTCGGGAGTACTGAGGCCTGTAAATGCTCTTTCTTTATTCCTGCAGTCCAGCTTTCAGCTTAACGCCTCCACAAGTATCCCTTTGTGTTGCATTTTGGGTTTTCACAGCGAGGAGAAGTGTGTGGCAGATGAAGGGGGAAAATGATAATCGGCTTTTATTTTAGCTTGAAACTTCACGTGGACTCTGAGTCCTCTGTTTCAGCCCCGGATAAAATTTAAATGATGAAATATATTCGAGCCCCAGAAAACTCCAATAATGAACACCAAATAAGCCTGGAGTCATATTTTCTTCCACCGGCCAAAACTATAGTGTAACTTTATGTCCATTTGCACCATTTACCTCTACAAGACCCTCGATCTTAGAGGGCTTTAATTAATTACGAGACACAGTGTAGATATTAATCTATTTTACCTTCTTTTTGCTACCTCTCAAAATCCTGGAGCCTCCTCGGTGCTGTTTGTTTGTGTGGGAGTCATTGTGGGTTTTATTTCTGCAGCACTAACAGAGTGAATTTCCCATTCTGTTTAAAAAAAAGCTTTATTTAATATATTAAGACATGTCGATATTTATTCTGTTTTAATTTAGAGTCTGTCTCTGTTATACCTGTGATTTTCTAAAGGCCACATGTTTGTTTTATTTTACTGCAAAACGAACGCTGAATTATTTTGTATCTGTCGATAGTAACGATAGTAGGAATTGGGACGGACGCAAAAGACTTACCCTATCGACGAGTGTAAAGTTCTTTGTCTTCTTGGTTTCCTCCAGGAGAAATAATCAAAGTCAGCACAGATCAACGACGTCCTGGCGAATAACAACGCACAAAAGCACCGAGGATGAGGAGGAGCAGCAGGAGCAGATGCTGGAGGAGCAGGCGTCTTCACAGGCAGAGCCACAGTGCGGAGGAAAGTTGTGCGTCTTGCGCCTGCATCAGGTTGTGAAGCGGTGCGGCGGCGGAGGGATGGAGCAGGCTGCATGTACGCCTTTAGGATTTGTTGGTGTGTTGTGCGTGAAGTGGCTTGACTTGGATTTTGTACAAAGTGTCAGCCAATAGGAGCCGCAGGACTGAGCTGAGGTCTGTCTCTCTGTCTCCGTCCCTCACACTGGTGGGGAGGATTTTTCCCTCCCTCTCTCTCCCTCCCTCTCTCTGGGAAACAAATGTCTCCAGCTACTTTTTTTTTCTCGACGCAGAGTCCTCAGCCAATGGCAGCTGACAGGGCGACTGACAACATCCCCATCCCACCGCAGAGAGGCTAATAAGTAAAGTGGATAACGAGAAGTGGAGTTTACAGTCAGTTAACTCATCTTTTTTTAATGTTACTTTTTACAAAAAAATTTAATCAAACACTGATTTCATTCAACGGAAGCATTCAGCTGTGAGGTGGCACATAAAGGCTGGCTGCATGAGGAGGGGGATATGCGCAAATAAAGAGTTGGTATAGGGAACTATACATATGCGCCATATGCTTCTAACTTCCAAAGTTACAGATATATTTCCTGCTATCAGAAATAGACTCGATAGCCTGCTTATATTTCATAATTGGGAACATCAAATGCACATGCAATGATCTCCAGATGTGCGATATTTTGGCTGACTATTCGTCTTAAATAGGAATAACGTGAAACGTTCACTGGTGTGAAGAGGGACAGTTTAAGGGGAGCCCGGGTTGGACTAAGCAGGGCTCTGCTGCTCCGTCCTCTCACATTCCAGCGCGTCGCGTAAAAAGGGGGATTTAGAGCGACTTATTTCCTTAAAACTGTCCTCCCATTCACAGAGGCAGCCAGTCTGCGCCCATCAGCCCTGATGCGGGCCTGCGTGCGCCACGCACACGCAAAAAATGCCCCGCAATCTGTACAGGGGAGTTCCCACCGGGGGGACACCGAGCAGCAGAGGAGGCACGGGCACCGGAGCTCCTCCATCATCCAGGGAGGAGGATAAATACACGGAGGAGAGAAGGAGCAGCGCAGACACGGGCCCGATGCGAAGCTGGTGACTTTCACTTCATTCATCTGCGAGAGGAAAGAGGACAACACACTTCTGCATGGAGGTAAGCCTGTTTCACATTGGATGGGATGGAAGTGCACTCTTGTGTTGTCACATTATAGCCAACTCTAGAAAAAACCCCGCTCTAATTATAATAAGTGATTGGGATGGTGTTGTGTGTTTTTGTGGAAGAGCTACATGCTGCATTACAGTGACTCCACGTCAGCCCCCCTCCTCTACGTCACTTGAATTTTGAACCTGCGTGCCCATCTCAAAATAATGTGCCGAGGGTTTTTGTCACGGTTTGGTAAATGTATCATCTTAAGAGGCTTTGTGGAACACCTACACACACACACACACACACACACACACACACACACACAGAGCAGCGCTTTGCAAGGACACACCCGCTCACTTCAGACAGATTTGAATATTGATTTAGATTTATAAACACAGGCAGATCGTGGGTTTATGTGACTCGTCATTTGCCCCTCTCTCTTTCTCTCGCTCTCTCTCTCTCTCTCTCCCCTTCTCTCTCGTTCGCTCCTTGTCCTTCGCTGTCTCCCTCTCTCTCTCTCTCTCTGTCTGTGGCTCGTGCGGAAGGCCAGAGTCAAAGGTGCGCCGTGACAGCTGCTGGGAACACTGGCTTCCACTCCGACCTACACACACATACACCCCCACACACATTTGCTTATTTGCATACGCCACACTAACAAACTCTTTACAAACTCCTTTTTTTTTTTGCAGATTTTGTTGAAGTGTGGATCATAAAGTCTGGATTTCTTTTCCTACCTGGGATCTGATGGGGCAGAAGTTTGGAGGAGCTGCATTCCACCCAGGTAACCATGTTTTGTTTATGTCATAATAATGTTTATTTCTGTACACACTCAACACTATTAGAATTGTCAAGTATATTGATCTCAGTATCATATGCGAAACATGGAACATCTGTTTGTGTGTTGTTGTTTTTTAAATCGTATTGCTTACAGTTGACTTCTCTCGCACCAGACTCCATGCAAAAATACTCTAATTTAAGGCAGGCATGGAAAGTAGAAATTAAATTCAGCCTCTCCAGCCTATTATTTTACACGCGCGCCCTGAGAGCTGCATCCTCTGACACATCAGGGACTCGTCTCAGATCTGGACACATCACAGACACATATCCAACAGAGAGAAAAAAGCGAATATTTCCGCATGTCTGCCAGATGCGGTGTAATGCGCCCATAACGCGAGACCTTCCGTGGAGAATGGTGACGTGTGATGCGGTTATCTGCGGGATCTGAGCGTTTAAATAGCTAAATAATTTATGAAAGAGGAGCGGGGCCCTCCGCGGGGACCGGGTATCTTTAAAGGACGTTTAAAGGCAGAAGCAGTCAAACGCCGCTGGCTGCGCTCCCTCTGACTCGCGGCTAATTGACGACGACGGCTCCTCTCTCTCTCTCCTTTTTTTTTTAATCTCCGCCTTTGCTCCACTCAACCTGGGGCTGAGGATTTCTGCAGGCCTGCTCCAACCTGTGATTTCTTCCACTTAATGCGGAGCCTACACATGCTTTTCAAAATCAAAGTGCCCATGCAGGCCTGGATCTTTAACCCTTGTTTGATTTCCCTGAAAAGGAATAAATGGTATGTCAGGACTGGATAATTAAATAGTGGCTGCCCTCTCCCCATCTACTGCTCTGCCTCTTATCCACACATAAAAAGAAAAAATATACATTGAATATATGTTTTATTTCTAAATAAACAAATAAAAACAACAGGCTGAGAATTTAAACATAACGCACAACATTGCCTGTTTGTTGAGTGATCTGAATTTAAAGCTGCATATTTACATATGTATTTATATACATAATTGAGCAGGCAGTTTTTGTCTTCTCTTCTTCCTCCATGTCTGATATCCGCATGGCTGAATCTGGGGAATGTGTTGGTGGATTCATTCTGAGCTTTTAAGAAGAAAGGTTATATAAAAAAAGGAATAATATCCTATAAAGCCAATTTATATAGAAATGTAGATAATTTGTAATGGCAAGGAAAAACTTGTTCCTCTCGAATTTAGTATTTAACTATATTGCCTTTTTTTTTTTTACAGTAAACAAGCAAAAGTCACCTCTGAATATTTTATATTTAATCTTGTTTTCATGTATTGTCTTTTTTCTTATGCTAAAAAGATTAAAAGTTATTATCTATTTCACCTCTGAGCTGGAAACAAGTTTATTGTAACAGGATTTTCAAATTATGAAAATTTAAACTACTAAATATAAAAATACAATTCCTTATTATTAAATTTAGGAATATGGGCCCAACTAAAAGTATAGTTCATAAAATGGCTGGGGACACAGTCACAATAATTAACACAGTAATTATTGTAGAGAAGAACGGAGTATGTGAGTGTGTGTGTGCGTGCGTGCGTGCGTACGTACGTGTGAGGGAGAGAGCGAGAGAGCGCGAGAGATGAGCTGAAGTAGGATAATCACAAGCTGTATTTTAATTAGCCTGGCAGGTTTGATGGATACGTTGCTGGTGCTGCTGCTGGAGAGAAAATAGGTGCTCTGCTTAGTGAGCAAGACGTCTAAACTGAGGGCTTCCCCCTGCACACGCTTCCCTTGTCACAAAGCAGCTAAACCTTTGTGTAATGTAACATGCAAGTGACCTCAGAGGTCATCAAAACACGTTCAGAGCTGTCCTGTGGGATGAGAAGGGTGATACCTCAATGATTGTCTGTTTCAAGAGGAGTTTACTGACAAAGATTTTATTCTGCATCAAATTATAGCTTCATAATATTCACTTTCGCAATTTTCCTTGCTAGAAAATATGATATACAATTATAATACATCTGTATTCACCTCCCAGGTTGTGCTTTTATTATGAAAAGGTGTGCTGCTCATAAAATTAAAACAGATCTTCCCTTGATTTCAAATGTTGGTGCCTCCGTAGCTCTGCGTGTGTGTTTGCCAAGTGTGCTCTTGCCATTGATATGACATGCCTTTTAATTAGTGCTATAATTGTTTGTGTTGTGTTTGTGCAGGAGTTTGCCAACAAACAAACAGATGCAATTAAGCACACTCGCCCTCAGATCATCAATGAGGAGGCAAAGTGGAGACGGGCAGGAAACAGTCAAGGACGCGCGGAAGGCGGGAGAAGACTCTGCCGCCTCAAGGTTAAAACTGACTGACTCAAGGAGCTCATCTCCACACAATACGGATGCTTTCGGCTTCTTCTACAAACACGCGCACACGTACACACATAGTTTCTCCATTGTAAATTAATTTTGTATTTAAGTGTCATTGCTTCTGTCTCTGCAGTGACAGGAAGATCCTTTTTACAAATAAAGACGTCAGTTTTGAAAGCCTCCCTCTGCTCTCCTTCCCTTGCCTCACCTCACCATCGGTAGCCTTCTCCTCTGTGTGCTGAGGTGTGTGCACGGCGTGGTAAAACCTGCCCTGCAGACTGGACCTCTCCAGTCTTCAAAGGAGGAAGGAACTCAATGTGGGGGGATTTGTTCAGGCTTATTTGGTAACCTAGGATTTGAATTGGATTTTGGGAGGCATTCATAACACATTTGAAAATGTTACATTGTGTGATTTTGTGTGTAATCCCCATAATAAATTTTTAGAACTGGTCACAGCACTCGCACAACTGTGGCTATTCATGATTTATCAAATGGTTTTCTTGTCTTGCCTCTCTGGGGGGGAGAGGTGTGTGTTGTGTGGGATGACTCTGCCATTTTAACCTTTCTCTCAACACGGTGTTGTTTATTTGACCTGAATATGTGATAGGGTCAGCCGCCGTGCTTCCACAGGGACTCAGACAATGCCCCCAACAGCACTGGACCATTACAACCTCTCGTGGATTATACCTCCCTGGGAGACACGTTAGTGTACATTCTCACACACGCAGGTTCACTTGATCTAAGTTGGTGAATTAGCTGTTTTGATTTCTTAATCAGGCCCTTTAGAACCATATTGGTAAGTAGATAATTGCATGGTTGCATCATTTTATTTCGTAAGTGTTACTTAATTCTGTTTTTTTCTTCACAATTTAGTTTATTGTTTTATTCAAATATTTCTAAAAAATACCCCTCTTACATCTATATATATATATAAAAAAATCCTGATTTAAAGAGAATTTAGATATTTCTCATTTCAAACTTTCCATTCAAAAAACATTTTTCCATCTTCACCGGAAGGTCCTCTTCACAGTTTTTGCATCACATTTGTATAGGCCCCTGCCCCGCAAACCTTTTTTTTTTTTTTATTTTATCTCCGGGGTAAGAAACTTTTAACACACAGGCCCTAAACTATCCATAACAAAATGATGTCTCACTTAATGTTTTCTTCTCTTCTGGTTTTCATTACTTGCGCCCAGCCCCATAGTACGTAGTAGTATGTCTTTCTATACTTTCTAAGTTACACATGTCAGTGTCTTCAATTGCGATTTCAGGTGTGGTGAAATATTTCCTAAACTTCAATTTGAAATCAGCCTTCATCTTTTGAAAACAGCGACGGTTAAACATTAGAGCAAAGTAACAATAGGACAAAACCTGAGTCACTGCACAGCATGTTTATCTGGACCGTGCAAAGGAAAATTTATTTTCCCACACTGTCCATCACATTTGTTGCTGCAGTCGATCGATTTCTTGTGTGGTTCATGTAACTCTCCCGCCTTAGCTAGATAAGAGTGAAAGGTGTGTGTGTGTGTGTGTGTGTGTGTGTACCCAGTGTTTGTGCCCTGTCCAAACCCCACTTTGCTTTGAATGACACTTTGGCGGTGCCACCAGCTCCCCACTCCCGACTTCTCAAGCGTACCCCCTGTTAGTGCCAACTCTGCCAATCCCTCTCATGTCTTTAATATCTCTCTTTGGGCCCTTGGGTTTTGCCAGTGAAGGCTCCCCAGTGACAGTTGGACATCGCCGTCACATTTGGGAGACAGCGGCGGGTGTTTGCGGCGTTCCCAGCCCCAGGCCTGTGGGGAATCTGTGATGGCTCGCCTGTCAGCCGGCCCCTCCCCTGTAATTAGGAGAGTAAACACAGTGCCTGGCTCAGCTTTGGTGGGAGGGGGGGGGACAAGTAGGAGGGAGCGGAGGAGGAGGGGACCGTCCGGCTCCTGTCCTACTGCTGCTTGAGCTGTCCAGGAGCAGCTTTGGACTGACGAGTGTGATGTGCGCGCCGTCACATGTCCGAGGAGGACAGGACTGGACTGATGATGTGGTGAGGAGCATCAGCTTTCTGCTGGTTCCTTGTTGAGCATCAATTAATCACTGTGGAGGTTTTTCATTGAACTGAACCTCTGTAGAACAATTCAAAGAAATGGATCACTCGAGATGATCTGAGAGTTTTCCCAGCACAGTGCTGGGAAGTTTCCTTCGAGGTATTTCATGCACATTTTCACCGGAGTTACAGAACTCCAGCAGATAGTGGATAATACACCAGCGCTAAGCCCCTGTCCCTCCTCTCTTCACCTCTTTCCTGGTTGCTGGGGGAACTGGTCAGCAGCTGGAGGAATGTGCTGTGGCCTGGAGTTGTACCCGTATAGCTTGGGACCGGCTCAGGGGGAGCGCCGTCACTACCCAGCCCAGCTCTGCCCAGGCAGGGAGGCTGGCTGCGGGAATGCCGAGACCAGGAGGGGAGGAATTTCACTGGAAGACCTGCCAGAGAAATGCCATGCGGCGAGCGATGAAGAGAGAAACCTAGACAGACAGACAGAGAGAGAGAGAGAGAGAGAGAGAGAAAAGGGAGATCTCAGCCAATTGAAATGCAGCCTGTCAGTGTCATTTTTGGTTCTGTAGGATGCTCACTGATGATGGGCCAGTTGCTGAATGAGCTGGTTGCCACACAGACACGGCGGCACCACATCTGATCTCTCTCAGATGGCGTTTGGGGGGGGGGGTTCAGTGGCCGTAGTGGAGGTAGCATAAACAATTATGGTGTTTGGCCATTTGAAAATGATGTAGTTTAGTTCATCTTTTAAGTTTGAGTCCAGATCATCCATCTGTAATAACCATCTGTCTCTCCAGTGCAGGAGCATGATCACATGTGCTGGTTTTTGTGTAAGTACATTTTAAATCAGATGGTGGGCATCAGTGTGTGCATCGGGCGGACAGGGAGCATACAAAAAAGGAGTGGGGGGGGCGGTCCTGAAGGCCCGGCGTACTTGCCAAAGTCTTTACGGCGCCCAGAGAGCCATGCTGCAGCATCATGGTCCACAGCATGGAAAGACATGGGGCAGATGGGTGCAGTGTAGCAGCACAACCTCCCCCTTCTCCTCCCAAATGTGAGGCAGCAGTGGTGGGAATGGCACAGTGTGAGAGGGAGCCTGGGTTCATGGTTGAAACAGAAAAGCTGTTGGAGGGGCGTTTGGGGGCTGGGAAGGAGTGGGGGCAGAGAGCTTGAGGTGGGGGCTTTGGAGAAGCTGCCGGTGGGGCAGGGATCCTGCAATGGAGAGGGAGAGCCAGTCCCCCTGTCACATCCCTTTGATATCCAAGTGCAGGGGCACGAGCCCAGGGAGGAGTGGCAGCGTGGCGCAGCGCCTGGGCAGACAGGCAGTCACCGCACTGGGCCACGGTCCAGCTCGCCTGGCCGGGCCCTTTCTAACCTCAGCCCACCCCGTCTGGCCCGGGCTTAGGGGAGTCAGGCAGCCGACCCCCAGTGGGCAGACTGGAGCCCTGCACGACATAGTCCCACCGCAGAGCCTCTGCTGGGATGGAAACAGCGGCTGCATCCACCAGGGGGGAGAGAGGCAGGTGGGGTGGGGTGGGGTGGTGCTGGTGGGGCTGACTTCCGCAGCCTTGCAGCTCCTCCTGCACCCAGGCCTCTGGATGGGGGCCCGGCAGAGTCTGCTGCTGATGATAACCCCCACCTCACCGCCCGACCGCTCTGCCTTCAGGGCCTGCACCGGTCTACACATCCCCATGGCAACAGTGGCAGGGCCGTCCACACAATGTGAGTGGGCAACAAGCCAAGTGCTGCCAAATTGGGATGAAGGAGAGACATTTTGGGAGGACGCTTTTCACCTTTATTTTGTCCCTGGGTAATTGTATTTCTGGCTCCAGTGATCTCACATCAGGGACTTGGTCAGTGTTTGTTATTTGAGCAGTGGTCAGCAGCAGAGACGGGGACGGCCACGCTTTCTTTTGTGAGGTTCTCCGATGCTGCTCCTTAAATTCTTCCACCTCTCCACGGGCTGTTAATTTAAACTTGTCAGTTTTGACGGCAACGCCAGCCTCTTATAAAAACAAAACCTTGACCCGACACATTCAGATGCGTTGCGCTGTGTGTTTAAAAAGACCTTGTTCCAGCAATATTAAGCCTGCGTAAACACAAGTAGTTCAATGACATCCACAGCAGCCACCTAAAGTTGATTCCCCACCCACTCTAAGCCACTGGGAAGATACAGTATAAGTGGTTGGGTGGTGTTTACTGAAAGTGGATATCTGCTGTTTGTTTTGTTGTTCTGCTTCCTGACCGTAAACACTGCATAGATTTCCTTGAGTGGTGTTTGAAACGTGTGTGCGTGTTTGTGTGTGTGCCTGCACCATGTGTTATATTTGCTGATAACAGGATTTACTCAAAATGCGAATCACCAGTTGAGAAAGGTTAATTGTCAGCGCAGTTGGTAGAATGGGTACATGCAATAATTATTAGTCTACGTTGCTTTATTATTTAGGGACGCTAATTAGGCTTTAACTGTGGTCCCCTTTTTGGATCACGACTTCAAACGCATGTCAAATTGCATTAGGTTCACTTTGACATCTATCAAACTAAAGGAATGCGGGTTTGTAGATGTCCTTAGTGTGTTTATTATTGTGAAATCGATCTGTTCTTGAGGTATTGATCAGAAAATTAGCCGAGGGATTTCCTTGAAATTGCTCAATGGAGTGCATGCTCATTTTATCCGCTGTGAGGACAATGCATTTTATGATTGGTGGGCTATTTGTTTCTTTTTGGGCCGCTGGCGGTTTCAGGGGTTTGGTAATTTAAGCTTACGTTAAGAAGGATTTTTGATACATGCACAAAAGCAGAGATTTGAAGTGTTTTCCCAGAGCACGGCAGCAGTTATTACTCCTCTCAGAAGCACAAGTCTTGGCTCGTGTGCCACCCATGTGGATGAGGCTGGCGTGAATCTGGCATTAAGGTGAGGTGCAAAGTGACAAGGGAAGAAAGCAAGAGATCAAGGCATGACTGCCAGTGCATGTCATTGCCCTACACTCCCATCAAATAGCCCCGTGCTGCTTTATGTTGCTGCCCAGACGCAAATTAATTTGGATGCTTGGAAAGACTGTGGAGCCCAGGACTCGTCTCTGCCCTTTAAAAAATGAACAGACACCAGGGGAGCGCACTCTTCCAGCGAGGAGTGGAGTGGGGGGGGGGGACAGGGGCCAAGAGAGGGGTTTTTTGATGGACTTCAGCAGAGGGCAATACCAACGTCTGGAATAAGATGGGAGGGTACAGAGGACACGGTTGAATGTGCTTGTCCTGCTATGATGACAAGATGGCTCAGCCACCGCTGTGCCAGCGGCCTCCCTCTGCCTCTCCTCCCCTCCCTCCCCCTGGTGCTCCCCCCTGAGGACACACAGTGAGGTGGTAGGGAGCGCGGTGGGAACAGGGAGGCGGGTGAGAGGAGTACTGACGGTTAGCCACCGTTTAATCTTCTTCTTGGCTCGCTGCAGATTCTTTCACTACATGCCCCACTCCCTCTTCTCCCCAAATCTGTACCTGCTCATCCCTGGGCCTGCTGTACAGGGGGGCTCTTGATCAGTGAGGTGATGGAGAATGGCCCTCGTCACACACTCCAAATAGGATCGGATTGCCTGAGAGTAAAAGGTGAGAGCTTCATGGAGCTTGGTAAAAATAGAGGAGCTATTGGTGGATCTGTGGGGTGTGTGTGTGTGTGTGTGTGTGTGGGTGGGGGGCTACTCCAGCAACCAGACACCAAGAACAGACACAGATACAGATACCAAGAAATGAGCTCTGTTTGAGCTGGAGTTTCCAGGGCTTGGAGGTGTTAGAGTGGTTTGTGCTGGAGCAGAACAACCAAGAAATCCCATGTGCGTGAACGCCGGCAAAGGGGGTTGGCCTTAAGAGGAGGGGAGCGAGGCAGAGGTCTTGTTCTCCACCAGTATGTCGTTAGCCTCCCAGGGCTCAGGGGAAAGAAGCAGGCTTCTGTGTGTGCTCAAAACTCAGGGTTCATTTGTAAGGTGCCTGCGGAGAGCTGGACCTCCTGTTGGAGGACGAGGCAACAAAACAGCAGCTTGCTGGCTGGAAGAGAGATGGACACTGGTGCAAAGGGTTAAAGAAAAACACTCAGGCCAGCCCCCACGGGCTCACTATTATACAGTCAAGTGGCTCAAATGAAATGTTTTAAGATTGTCTGATGCTTCATGAAAGAAGTATTCTGGTCTTTTACTTCAGCAAAAGTATCAATACCACAGCGAAAATACTCTGTTCTAAGTCACGTCTTAAACTTTACATGCATAGAGGTAAAGAGAATGATCAGAAAGTTTCAAATACACAGTAACACACTGCAATACATTGGTGTACACAGACTTAAAATGTGTACACTCTATGGAAGAGTACTAGGGCCAGGCAAAGTGAGAAAATAAATAAAATTGAAAAGTTGAGAATAAAACATATATTGTTTTAAAGAGTCACTGCTGCTGCCGAACTTTAAATCACACAAACGCGATACAGTGTGTTAAATTAGAGAGTTTTAGAGACACCGGTGGACAGATTTGACCTTTTGATAGAGCACAGTTGTTATTTTCTCATTGTTATCAGTCTTGAGACTCAAATAATCCACGTGTCTGATGACTGAAGCTTAATGTTTACCTTCCAAACATGAGATTCATATTAATCTTCTTTATCTAATTCTACAGCAGAAAGCAAATAAGTGTATTTCCCCAAAAGCTCAAATGTTTGCTACATCAAATTTTAGTATTCAAATTAAGTGCATGCTGCTCAAATTTGTTTTATGTGAAATAAATGACTCGCTAGTTACATTGAATAAAGTTAGTGCTAGTGTCCTATGTGTCAACTCTGTTTAAAGAGCCAGAATAATAAAGAATTTACCACCTTCATTCAGAAATGCTGAAAAGGGAAAAAATGTGACTTTCGAGGCTTTGTTTGAGGTTGAGAGTGGTCGTGTTAATGAGGCTGGAGCTGGGGCTGCAGAGCGGAGGGGAAAAATGGGCAGCGAGGGTCAGCACAAGAGCTTGGTAACTCTTGCTCAGTCTTGTGATCAAACACCAGTTGGTGACACTACAAACTTCTATCCCCTCTTTTCAGCATTTCTCCTCTCCAACCCCCTTCTTTTCTACAGTAGTAATGCCCCCTTGCTATTTTTCTACATCTTATCCCTTTTAATTAGAAAGCAAATTCTGCAGCCTGGAGAGACCTAATCCCCGACTGCCCAACAATGCACAGAGTGGCTTTGAACAGCCGACCTGCAACCCTCAACCCCCAGTGCCTCAAATTCCCTCCACACTGCTGGACCTTCAGTCGGGGAGGGGGGGGAGCCGTGAAGGGGCCTTTTTTCCTCCTCTGAACATTATTACTTAAGGATACATTTGCAGCAGCTTTTGCAGAACCGTATATTTGCATTTTAGGAGCGTTGACAGTAATTAACAACTAAGTGACACGTGACAGAATTGATACAAGCGTATGCCAACTCGGCCTATATCTCCCCGGCGAGAGACGTAGCTCTGGCTGATTTGCATATATATTAATGTCTCGTATTGTATAGATTAGATCCCATTAGTTGTGGTTATTCTGGTAGAAGGTGCAGCGACTAGGATGCTGAAAGTCCCGTTATTATGTTGAAATCATGTCTAAATTGTTGGAGGGCGAGGAAAGAGAAGGGGGTTATGGCACTGATGCAAGGTTAAGGATGATTATACACCCTGACCCTCCTGACAATAGACTAGATTAGATTCTAAAAGCCCCAAAAAGCAGAAGGCCCTCTCCAAAATGGAACTCCATTAGCCGCCTGTGCATTTACACTGCTTCTATCTAAAATGAGCAGCTTTCATTTCTTAATAAAAGTATATCTAGATGGAGCACACAGTCGGCTGAAATTAAATTGTGGCTTCATTCCTGGCTCCGAGTGCCTCACATCCAGTCTGGCTGGAATGCAGGGCCAAAGTGATCATTTACTGAGCTGTTTGTCGGGGGAATTATGAAGCTGTCAGCGTCGGCTCTGGTGCCATCCGTGGAAGGAGAGGTCATCTGATAGCGACGCTGATGAGAGAGGAGGAGGAGGAGGAGGAGGAGGAAGTCAGGCGCACAGACACTGACAATGGCAACAGTTTAATCTAGTGATTGCTGCTCTTGATTTACAAGACAGAGTGGGAGCGCTGCAAAGTTAAATGTAGAGTCTCTGTGCTGCACTGCCTCCAGTGGCCGGTTTGCTCCACCTATGTGCCCTCTCTTCAGTACTGTAGAGGCTGTGGTTTAAATGCTAATCATCAAGCAAAGAAGATGAGGTTGTAAATGATCCTAGGGGGAGAGAGTAAACCCAAGGGCGTTATGTTTTCATTTGTTTATGTGTCAGCAGGATGAATTGGACACTTGGTGGAGGTCTATTGGGAGAATCATTAACCTTTTGAGGGTATTTGACGCGCAATTTTTATGAATTTCTGAATACGTGTGATGAAGTACTTTACATGTGAATCAGTGTTTGTCGGAGAGTAAAGTGAAGAAGGGCATTTGAGTTGAAACCCCTGCTTTCTTGAAATGAAGGAGATGAAAGAAAACCTCTGCCATGAAAGACTGAATTGAGTCTGTGTGGAGAGCTCGATAATTTGCAGAGTGCGTTCTTCATCGCTGCATCTCTTCTTCATTTTCAGTCTCTCAGATCCATCACCTCTCCGCTCTGGCTGTAACAATGTTGTCTTAAAGGAATTCAAACAGAGTTGTATTGACATAATGAATGATCTTTCAAAGGAAACACTGATTACATGAAATAACTTCATTTAGCTTGTGCATTAATCATTGCTCGACTAATTAGCATTAATAGAGATGCCCTAAGCAGGGATAGTGCTCTGTGTGTGTGTGTGTGCGCGCGCGCTGGGAGATGAGGGCAGTCTCCCACTTCCATTTACTTAAGGCTCCCGTCTCAATTAGTTACTCACGCTGTCACTCTGTCTGTCACTTCCTGGTGTGTCACACGGATACAGCTGTGGAGTGGGCCGCCTGGATGAACAAACAAGTCTTAGCCCGAGCATTCAGCAGCAGAGAGCGTGGGTCACACTCTCTGCCTAAGGCCAACATATTTCTTTCCTACTCAAGGGTTCAATTTTCAGAAAGCTACTTAGGTATTATTCTAATCCCTACCCAGCTTTTTCTTTTCCTCCCAAGGCCAAAATCTCAGGTTACCGTTTTGGACACTTGATCGGTGCTGAAGTTTGAAGCTGCACTTACCGGTTGAGTTTGTTACAACTCTGTGTGTGGCACGAGACGCGCCAACAATGGCCGTTCATTCTCCTCCACTGAGTGTACAACTGTCAAAGTGAGCGACTGTGTCAAATCTACTGCTTCGCAGCATCTGCCAGCGAACGAGTGACTGTTTGGGAGCAGACTCCGCTGCCAATCGTTATCTAGACGGAGAAGGCACCGACTTATTAATAAAACATCATCTCTTAATTTACTATAACAACACATTAGCATGACAAAATCAATGGCTTTGATTCAGTATTCATGTATTTCTCTCAGCATATTTGCTGTCCTCTGTGGCCTGCGTGCGCTCTGAGGTGGTGTAGCTGCAGATGGAGGGGGTGGATGCATGGTGGCAGTGGAGGTCATGGTGAGGACTGCTGGGAATTGTGGGGACGACCGCCTCCGTGGGATGTTTTTTCTCTTGTACAGTTTTGTTGTCTAAATGTTTTACAAACTTAATTGGCATTCCCCGGGGAAGGCTGCCAGCTGTCTGCCTGATGGCGAGGGTTTCTAATTTGGTGCACAGCGAAGGCTAGCTGCCGGGGTAGCTAGCGGAGCGGAGCAGGGGCGCGCAACACGCTACACACTGCACGTGGCACGATCAAGCCCAGGGTTTGTTTGTTTTCTCCCCTCGTTTGTTCAGCAGCAGACATTGCTTCACCGGGAACGAGCGTAGCAGCTGCTATCTAATGAGCACAGAGCAGAGGGTGCTGGGCCGTGATGCTGGGGTGAGGTTTCGTAGCGAGCTGGCTGACCACTGGTGTAGCCGGCAACACGGCGGCCCCATCGAGGCAATCATACCTCTGTAGATTATCGGTCCTAAAAACGTAAGTCTTGTCTAAGAACTGATTTTTTTTTCCACATTTAAAGCATGAACTAAAAGTACGTTTCATCCAGGTCCCTCATTATCTCTCACAGCACATGTTGCTCTAAACTGAATTGATTTTTTTTTTTCTCACAGAAAACTTTTTTCTCTTCCTCTCAGTCGACTGTCTAACTAGGTAAGTCCTCTCCTTAGCTCCAGCCACCCTTTGTATCTGACAATCTGATGCCACAGAAGGATTTCAAAGGTCAAGATAGCAATTAAAAAGTTAAACTAAGCTTGAGTTCTACTTTAGGCACTATTTCATATAATAAAGAGCTTTAAAGGTTTAGTTAAGGAATGATTATGGATAAGAAACTGCTGACACCAAATATATACCAGGTCAATCTCAGTCTGTATATGAAGATGGACGACATGACGACCCCCCCAAAAGTGAAGCCAAAGGATTTTAATTGCCCCCTGGCTGGCTTTAGTCTAGATAATAATACTGGACTCCTCCATGTTAGTGGATGGAACATGAACTTCAAAATCCATTAATATGATTTTTTGTGCAAAGACGGGACCTTGACGGCTCCATCATCTGCTACTCCACAGACATCAACGTGAGTGTCTTCATTTCTGAAAATGCCTTGTTAAATTATTTAACGGCGGCAATCCATTTCAGATGCTGTTGTAAGATTTAATCTCATGATGGGGAAAACCCCATATCTGAATGGGTAGTTGTGGTAGTAGCTTCCACATAGTGTATATGTGGGTGGGGGGACAATAGTGTTGGAGTTGGAATGTGATATGTTCAGATCTCTACACCCAACAACTTAAGCACACAGTCTTACACACACAGTCCTCCACAGACTCCCTCCAGCTCGGCTAACAGAGGTGAGCCCTGCTTTACTGACCTGTGCAGCAGGGTGGGCTGGGGCTTCGCAGAAGCCAGCCCCTGCCAGTGAGCTCAGTCTGTAGGACGTGTTGACTCTGCGCACATTGTCACCAATGCATGGCGCTGCATAGTCACACAGGATAATTGATCTGCAGCGGTGGTTCAGTAGCGGGAAATGGAAAAGTTGCTGGTTTTTCAAGGGTAAACAGGACTTCTCTCGTTGATAGGGAGCTTGTATGATAACCATGTTCAGGTGAAGAAGGTCTGAATTCATGACTGGGTGTTCACACTCAGAGATTTGCATCAGTCTTTGCAAGACAGTGATTCCGCTCCAGTATAGAAGCAGCAGGAGTGCCATTCGTTGCTGTGTGTGGTGCTCAGAGGTCTTAAAGGGTTGATGTTCCCTCTTTTGAGGTAATACGCACCTTCTGGCTTTGCCAAAATATCACCACCAGCTGCAACCCCTCTACTAAAGACGGGCTACTCTGCAAAGATCTTGGCTCTGGGCCCATCAGATTTCTTTTTTCATCCACTTTTTTTTGTCAAACAAGAGGCCGGATGTGGAGGATGTAGAGGATCAAGGGATCTTAAGCTTAGTAAGAACGCCGCATTCATGAGGCATGCGGACGGTGGCTGGGACTGGAGCGAACATATGCTGAGGTCTTTATTGGCATTCTAGAGGAGATTGGGGGAACAATCAATTAGCCATGAGGCTGTGTGTCACCAGGGGCTCCTGGGATATTCCAAATGACTCAGTGACCATACAGACACACCGAGATGCTAATTGAATGGGCTTGAGTTCGTTGGCAAATGCCAGCGGTGGAATATTCACTGACACTCTTGACATGATTTAACGAGGATTCATGTATTGGCAGGTCCAGGTGAACTTGCAGGTTTGTGTCTGAGCCTGGGTGGTGCAGGCAAACCTGGTGTTAGTGTCACTGCTCTTGACTTTAATTGGCCTTATAATAATCTAATTGATAAGTGTTGTGTGCAGGGCAGGGAGGGGGCAAAGGGTTGCGCCGCACCCCCAGCTGCGGCGCCGACTTGAGGAGCATGCAGGGGCACTGCTGATTATTCAACATGTTTCTCTAATCCCAGCCCTTGTGGTAGGAACCTGTGAAAGAGCCTGGTCTTTGTGCTGGGGGGCTAATCGTGTTTTGGAAACGCCGATCGAGGCTAATCTTCTGGCCTGCCTCTAATGTGGAGCCGCTGATATCCTCTGCTGCGATAAATTAAGCTACTTATTAATCTAATTATGGTACATTCATCCCCACAAACTTTCATGTGACTTGGAAAGCCCCCTTCACCATTAACTCCCACACCCCTCATTGCTCCCCCTCTGCAAACCCAGATCTTGAGACTGACTCCCCTCTCTCTTTCGCTCGCTGACTGCCGGGCCTTGGTCGGCCCAATTAGGAGCCCTCAGGATAACGAGTGTCCAGGCTCCAGCCACACAGACTGGGGGTCAAACTGACTCACTCTCCACCTCTTTCCCCTTTGTCAAATCTTCACCTGCTACCCCCCCCCCCCCCCCCCCCCCCCCCCGTGGAGGGCGGTGGTCACAAGAGCTTTCCTTTGTATTTTAACTCATTACCATTGTTGTGTGCAAAAATTGTGCATGTACAAGAACTGTAGCTTCTCAACAAGTGACGGTATCCATCTTGACGATAAAATAAAAGGCTCTTCCTGACCTGCTACGAACCACGTGATTCCTTAACTCGCTTGCTCGCAGCCATGATGCTGCTCCCGCTGTGTCTACTATGTTTTTCATGGGGTGCTGTGGATCAGCTATAGGTGGTAATCTCGAGGGGCTGGGAAGCTTGCCGTCGGGAAGTGAGAGCAGGATGACAGGACCCTTCCCTCCGTGGACAGTGACCCTGAAGTGAGATGAAAGAGGTCCAATGTCCGCACTTTAGCAGCTCAAACTGGGCTGCAGTCATCCGTGAAGGCCCTCTTACCCATCCGCCCCAGCTGTCTTTCTTCTCTCCCCTACCCTGCTCCCTTTGATTTTAGGTGAGGTGGAAGAGTGTCAGTGTACCCTGGTGTTTTGACCCCCCCCTTCCCACCTCCTCATGTCTCTCTCGTGCTTTTGCTCTTTTTCCTGGTCCCTGAGGCCAGTGTGTTTTTTTATTCCCAGCCGTCCACTTGTAATAGCGCAGCCAACTTTGTTGTGACCAAGAGCTGACTGATGTGGCCATGTTCCTTTAAGTCTTCCTTAAGCACACCTTGCACAGGTATAATCTGTGAGGCGTTAACCTTCTACTGCTCTCCTTCTCAAGAGATGATGTGGATGTCTTCCGCCCTCAAAAGCCAAGTGGAGGGGCGAGACAACAGGGAGGCGCTCGCTGTCATTTGTTGTTCGAAACAAAGGTTCTGTCCTGCTATCAAACTCCCATTAGATATGGAGAATTGAGTGTGTGGTCTGCACCGTGCACCAAACAGCGAGGTGATAACACAACGCAGAGGCAGGCCAGGACGCTAATTGCATGCCGAATATTTATAGTCCAGACAATTAGCTGTTGCCTTTTATATGCAAAATAACAACAGCAGCAGTGGCAGCAGAGAAAGGAATGGGTGTGTGTGTGTGTAAGTAATTAAGATGCTCAAAACAGGACAGGGACATGCAGTCTGTTGTGCTCTGATTTGTTGCTAACAAACACAATAATTAGTCTGTTATTGTGGGATAATGAAGTTGCCAGTGTCCTTTTCCCTCTGCCAAGTGCCATCCTGAACAAGGACGTTCCCACCACCACTGATGTTCCTGTGGACAGGCCCCCAAGGAAAACACTGTTTAGAAGTTCAAAGGTCACGTAGGCTGCCATGGATCTTGTAGCGGCCTTTTGTCAGGGAAAGGCTTGAGGTGCTGAACAGTGGTCGTTCAAAGTTTTGAAAAAAATACAAGTTCTAATTCGGGATAAAGAGTTTATCTTAAATATAATGATGTTTTACTCGATTTGATATCAAATTGTACGTATCGTACACAATACCCTGACACTGTCACTCTCACCTAATTGAAAGTAAACTGCTGCCATCTGTGCCAGCGACCATGTTCATGTGTGTGAGTCGGTGTGTGTGTGTGTGTTCACCTCACGTTTTGCCGTGTATGTCTCTGACCGCAGGTTCATTGAATCAACAGCGCTGTCTGGCAGGATTAGGTGCAGCCCGAGCTGATTTGATATTTGTGGCTGATAGTGCTTGTAAGTACGCCTTTGTTCCCTTCCATTGTGGCCAAGATTAAGGCGAACCTCCTCTTCATCATCCTGCTTCAGTGTAGTAATAACCTAGATAAAGCTACTCTTTGATTGAATCATTTCTGCCTGTGCATTCAGGACCTGCTCTCCCTCTCCCTGTCAGCTGTCGCTCAGACATCAGACACAGCGTTTCTACTTTCACACTTCATAACTCACTCGCTCACTTTTCGAAAAATCTTTAATACCTGTCAGTCAAAGCGCGACACGCTAATGAGAATGTTTGTGCTTGTTGATTTGCACTCATGATGACTTGGATATTTGAATATTTTAGTTTTTGTTTGTAAATGATGCTATAAACGGATGCAAAGGAAGAAACTTTTGTAAAAACTTTGACTCTGGCACTGAGTCTCATAATATTATATTGACTCTGTAAGGCCTTCTGAAAATGCCTTAGAATTTGGGCCAGAGAATTTTCCAGGGTTTGGCTTTCACACATGAAGAACACAACAGGAAGATGTCTCAGACATTTGAATCAGGAGTGCCGCCTGGGTTTAAGCCTAAAGAAGCAAGGACCTAATTATACATTTTGCTGTGGAAATAGTGTTTTTGTTTAGTGCAGAACACTGACATCGGCCCTCTCATCAAAAGCTCTCGAATCGTGGAGCATCTGACTCAGACAATTCGCGTCAACATATGCAGCGTGCAATTTCAGGAAAATATCCTATGACTTTTTTTTAGTTTGACAGCAGCTTAACAGACACCAATGTATTTTATTTAACTCTATTTTTCCTTTTTTATTTGTATTGTGCAGCACTTTTCTTAACTCAGGTTGTTTCCATGTGCAGGCCCACTCAGGAGTTAAATGTGGGTTCACTGTGTAATGTTGGGGGCTGAGTGTGGGAACAGTGCAGTGTTGGGCTGTGTAGGAGTCTTTAGCTGTGTTTGTTGTCATGTGGGAGTATACAGCGACTTCCCTCTGGAGGTACTGTGGCTTCGCAACAACATTTTTATTGATAGATGCCAGCTCCATAAATGACATACCCACATGCACACACTGATATTCAAATGAAGCAGCGAGAAATGTGTGTTATATGTCCAACAAGTCTTTTAGGTTTTGGAAGAAAGAGGGAGGTTGATATTTGCATTGGACTTCCGTATGAATACTAACTCAGAATTATAAAAATGGATGGATTACATCACTTCATTTAAAATTTGAGCGGCTGATTGTAACAATCCTCCCACGTGAAGTTAGGTCTGGGGTTCATAATCTTATGCAATGGAATCATTTCATAACAAATTCCTGAGACGTCTGTTGCAAGTCAGTGGAAACGCTGCAAACTGCTGTGGATATATGGAGATTAGAGAGATTCCAATCCGATATGATTGTAAAAAAAAAAAAAAAAAAAAGGCATTAATGTGGGGCCCTGAAACACAAACTCTAACATATGAGTGATTGAATTAGTTGGTAAAATTTTGGTCAAAGAAGTGGATCTTCCCTGCAACACCTGAGCATGATCTGTGTCAGAAGTTGCGTGGGGTCAGTGTGGAATAAATAAGTCTAAAGAGACTAAAGGCTCCTTTTAATCCAGGCAACATCCTTCAAGAACACATGGCTCATCTGTTTGTGTGACCTGCTGCCACAGTTCTCTCTCCCTCTCTCACGCACACGCTCTTCATAGTTGGTTTATATTCGCGATCGCAAACACACCTTTTCTGTTTGCAACCTAGCTGAGGGTTGTCACATGACAAAAGGCGTCCAAAGTCATTTATATGATCGGGTATCCGTCCTCCCTCACACACACTAATCTCTACAGGTATTTCTCTTTGGCTGCTGTTATTAGAATGCAGCGAATGCTCTCTATTGATGCATGTCAGAGCCTCATTCTTTCATCTCCAACATTTAATTTACCGTCCTGTTGTGCCACTAATCCTGTGTCGTGCCATTTCCTCCGCTCCTCAGATTGCTCTCTCAAAGCCCCCTCTCTGCCAGATAAAGAGGAAGGTAATCGCCATTGTCTGGCTACAGATACACCAGCGCCGCCCCCCCCCCCCTTCTCTCCGCAGCCCCAAATTAAAGGGCCGTCCTGCCCTCGCGCCCCCTTAATCACTGGCCTCGTGTTTCTATGTGAGTGGACCCTAGGGCTGCTGCACTTTCATCCACAAATAGGCTTTCAGCAAGAACCACCCAGGGCCGGCCTCGTCGCAGGAGATCCCCACTCTCTCCTCTCCTCCGCTCTGCTCCAACTTTCCTGCAGCCCTCTCACTTCCAGCCTCACACACTTGCTCTTCGCCACCCCCCCCCCCCCCCCTTCGCCCCCCCCCCCCCCCCCTCCAGTGATTGGACATGAAGAGTATTCTACTTTCACTTCTATTGCACTCTGATGAATTGAGTCTTTCTCTCTCCTCAGGAGGTCTGACCCACAAGTCTGTCGAGGAACTTCAAAGTGGGAGTGCACAGCTGTGAGTGGAGCCAATAACACCTTCCACTGGTTTCCCTTAGTTACCACAGCTATAAATACTGAAACCTTTAAATGGTTTGCCTTGAAGTATCACATGCTGATTTAATATCATAGAATTCCCAAGTGCTCACCATTCAGGAATATATAGATTATTTCATATACTTATGCTATGTTATGTTCATGTTGAACTGATGATGAGGCAAAAATTGAATGGGAATAAATTCTCCTATGATTAATGTGGACAGCTGCTTGTATAATTAACTCACTGGTTCTGCCCGATGCTCACGGCCACATCTGCATCAGGGAAAACAAAAGTGATTGGCAGCACAGTGCGAGGTTGTCAGGGTCTGCACCCTGACCTCCAATACGCAGAGCCACTCAGCAGCATTTAGCTAATTTCTGTTAATTGTGGCTCTTACTTTCCTCGGCTGAATTGACATAACGCCGGAGGGCTCAGCCAAATCATCGCCATTATGACATTAGCAAGGGCTTATCCAGCGCTAAGAGCTTGAGCTGATACCAACACTAAGGAGTTTAGGATGCTAAGATGAGGCCGAGCAATCGCAGTAGCTGCCGTAAGACAGACGGACAACAATGAAAGTTTACAATAAGGATCAAAGATCCTCGCCAGGGTTAAGGGAACTATCCAATTAAGAAAGTGCGCCTTTCAGAGCATTCACACAAAGTTCTCACAAGGCGAGACAAGAGACGCTGCTCGAGCTAAAGCAGGCGAGCTACACCCCCATCGACTAATAACCAGCCGTTTAGCTTGAGGGACTGCTGCCACGTACAAAGGAATGACTGCTCTTTGCTACACGGTTAGCCTCTCTGCCCCGGACTTATTAAGACTCCTGTAAGAGGGATTCTCCTCTTTGACTCGGGTGAAGAGGCTGTTTAATACACACACAGCAAATTAGTGGTGAAATAGCATTGTGCTTTTCATGAAACAAGGATGGACGGGGGGAGTTGGGGGGGCCAAGCAGCAACCAAGGGTTTTGGGGGCTGCGGGGAAAGATGATTACTTGTGATGTATCCCAGGTCGTAATCCTTGGACAAGAGATTGTCGGTTTCTTTTTAGCCAGCAGAGGGGCTCTGGCTGGGGGAAAGGCGCTGGGCTTAATTAGACTTGTCTGGGGAAGAGATGGGCTTTAGGTGTAGCTAATTAAGATCATAGCCGTGGCTGAAATGGCTTAAACTGCGCTGCAATACAAGTCAGGTCCCAGAGGAGCAGAACAATGCCAGTGAGACGCCATCTTCCTGCGGCCCATGAATGTACATGCTGGTGATTAGGGAGAGGGACATTTTTAAGGAGGGAGGCAGAGGCATATTTTTATTTAAATGTATTGAAGTTAATGATTAGAGTTTATGTAAAGTCAGTGCCTTGATGTACAATCAAGTGATCATGGTTGGATTATACAAAGTATATCAGTGTACCTACGTACACCAGATTCATTGTGAACCACCTCTCTCATTGGCTACTTTTACTCAAGTGGAAATATTTGTGGTACCTGTTCTTAAGTTCATTTTTATCTCCTAATTATTTACTCCTAATTTGATAAAATGTTTGACTACTTCCTCCAACGCTGCCTATAGATGAATCCAAATTTGAACACAAAGTAGCTGAGCAAAATCAAATATTCGTATTTCAAAACTCTGAATGTGAATCGTCGCATTTCAGTTTACAGTAGGCCAGACCACTGTCAGTCTGCTTGCTAGCATTAGCGCCAGAGTCACTTGACAATAAGAGTGGAACTGAATCAGACTGGAGCCCTCTTGTGTCTTCTGGCAGGCAAAATGGTTGGAGGCCAAACAGCCGTTCCCATAATCCTCACTATTGACAGGGCCCGCTCTGTTCTCCACCCGATCTGTTTGGTCTGTCAAGTTAAGGGAGCCCCACTAGTGCTTGTGGGAACCAAATCTATAAACAAACCCACAACTGATCTGCAAGCCTTTCCTATGTATTGTCCTTGGCCTGCCATCATCCCTGCTCCTTCAGTGGGAATCATTATTTATTGGCCGCTACAACAAAATGTGCAGTCTTTTGTTCCATTTTGGGGCAGGAAGATTATATTTCAATGCACACGCACACATGTGAGGTTTGGCAGGAGCTCTGTAATAAAGTTTAAGGCTCACTCCATATCGTAAGAAATGTGCCTTGGACCAGAATAAATGTGAGAATGAATACAGTAGTCGAGAAATACATTCAATATTTCTCTGCAAGATTTTGGTCCCTTTCATCATTTCATTCATCTTTGTCGGAGGCAGACATTTCTCGCTGAGACTTTGTTAAATTTCAGCATTTCCTCCGTTGTTCATTTCAGCTGAGGGTGAAAAGGGGAGGGAGCTTTCTAAATGTAGTCACAGAGCTGTGATAACCAAGCTCTCTTTCTCTCTCCCCCCTCTGACCAGCCGTCACCTTTAAATCTGCCTTTTCATATTCCTCTCAAAGCATCTTGTCCATAGAAAAGGCGCCTGCCAAACCGGATCTCTGAACAAACAAGAGATGTAGAGAAAGAGAGAGATGGGGAAATCTATTGGAGGCAAATTATTTCTTTCTCAGTCTCTAAATTTCTTGGTTGCATGGATTGTAATAGTAAAAACAGTATTATTTAATTTGTAAATAGTAAAGATAGTTTTAGGTTTCCCTGTTGCAATAAGTAATTCTAATGAAGCACTTGTCACATTGCAAAGCATGTATTATACCTGAAAGAATGTGTTGCATTTATCATAAAAAACGGTTATGGTCCATGTTTATGCATGATACTCTCCATGCTTACATCTTCTATAGGGTGTGAGCACAGAGTGCAGCCTATCTACCTGGGTGGCTGGCCAGTGATGGGATGTGGGACAGCACCGGGCCGGCTTGACCGACAGGCCTGGGATGAGTGACGACAGCTCGGCCTCCTGTGCGATGAATAGCCGGGGGGCCCAGTGGCACCTAAAACTACATCTGCCAGCGCTTCAGAAAGGGGAAATATTCAAATGGTAATCGGAAGGCCGTGAATCATAAGCCCAAGGTAAGCTATGTAATGCTGGTAAGACAGTGAGTAGTGCTTTATTGGTGGAGAGGGAAATCCTTTTTGCCATTCAGGAGAAGAATTGCAACAGTAATACCATTAACTTGCACCCTGAGTCGCCAAATGCCATTTAATTGCCAATAGCAGGCCATTGTTTGGAGTGGGTGAATTTAGGCTTCTGAGCGGCTGTGTTTATGCATGTGAGGGTGACAGGGGGTAGAGATGGAAGGGTTTATGTTGCCGGGGGGGTTGCAGGGTGTCATAGTGTAAGATGTCTGAAGAATGATGGCCCCTCACACTTGCACAATCGCACACAAGCAACCGACGCCTAAAGCTCCGCAGTAACTAGCTTAACTAAAGTCTTTAGGGAAAGTAAATTCGGACAAACTCCTCTCTCCTTAATACCTGATTTGTTCAACAACATGATTTGGGGCGCGTCTATTCAAGGCCCTTTTAGGCCAAGCCGAGGTCTTAAGGCTCAAGCCTTGTACCTCGTGGTTATTGTGGTCTGTTTAGGGTTTGTCTCAAATCTCCTTGTGCGGGTGCGTGGACGCTCCTAATGCTGGCTAATGGGCTTCGGCAGAGTAACAGTCTCCCAGCTCCCATTGAGGACCCCATGGAAAGCAGCATAAGCTCCATCGAATAAAGGCCCTGGCCAGACCTTTCTTTTGGAGTTTTTTTTTTTATTACTGAGAAGAGGCCACCCTCCATCACCCCCATTTTCACCCCAAATCTCCTGTCCATTCTCTGAGGATCCTCTGTGCCCGCCAACCTCCCTCCAACCTGACCGGCACCAGCACCCCTTCTCTGGACTATGGGCCCAAAAACATCAGCATTGTCATTACACCCCTCCTCCCCCTGGAAAACCTGCCACAGTCCAAGACATCGGCCTCCACCCCCAGTGTTGTGTACTACCGCCGATGCTGACCCTGACAGCCATGTCCCGGGGAGGGCTAAATTGAATGTGAAATGCATGGTGGGTCCTCGCAGACTCCATTGTGCAGAGGGGGAGTCTGGGAAGCGAGCAGCGTCACTGTTCCTCGGTGCTGATCGAGTTTGACAGCACAACGGGAGGAGGCAAGAGAAACGTTCTCCTGCTCTCATTCAAAACTGAAAGAGGGCCTTTTTCAGTCCCCCACCTCCTGCCCCCCGCCCACCACCACCACCACCACCCAGCTCTGCCTTCTCTCCTTTCCCTCCATCATCTCGCCCCTCGTCTTCTTTTTACCCCGCAATGAAGCAGACGGTAGTCTCCTTTGGTCCACCAGCTCCCCTGAGATCACACTATGTTTCACTGAGCTCATCCCTGGCAACAATGACAACAGAGCTACATTTACGATACTGTGATCAAGCCGATGCTTTCTACTGTTCTTATACCGTAAACCCACCTCAGTGTGGTTGTTACAAAACACAAAAGTTGTCACAAAATGGATTTTTCTATGGTTTAATTCCTTCCTTTATACAGCATAACCAGCTGGGTTTGCATGTAAGTGTGGGTTGACATATGTATGTACATCAAAGCCGGTGTGTGTACTGGTGTTTGTGTTTGCATTAGTGCATGCAGGTGTGTGTGTGTTTCTCTCAGTGCATTATGGAACAGCTATTCCGCCTGTTCCACTCGGTATCAGGCAGCCCGTCTCCCCTGGATGCAGCAAACCCCTCATTTAATGCAAATGACAGTCATCTAGAATCCAGTGCATCTCTCATCACTGCACATTGCCTAATCAATGTGAAGTGCCCTGTAAAAAAATACATTGCCTCCCAGTAATAGTTGTTTTTGACCGAGTCAAGTGCAGCTCCTAGAATTAATCCCAACCTGAGATTCAATTATGGGTGCCTGGCTAAGCAGAAGAGGGATAGCACGGTCAGCTGGGGTGCAGGGACTGCGATTGTATGTCTCTGTCAGTGTGTATCGTTTCTGTGTTTCTGTGGAGTGTATGAATGCGTGAACATTCCTGGTCTCTGGCCTCTGGGTGACTTCTATATGTGAGTTATAATGTGGTGTTGGCCTTGGCCCTGGCAGACTTGAATCAGGGGCAAAAGGCCCTCCAATCCCCTCCTACAGCAGTATTGTCATCATTTGAAGGCAGCACACGTCAGACTCCCGGGCCGCGTTCTGGGTTCTGAGAGTTGTGAAACCTCATTGTCACCTTTTTCTAATGAGTTCCCTGATCGTCCAACGAGTTCTCAGTTCTGATTGCGTAAGGAGGAGGAGGAGGAGGAGGAGGCGGTGGCTGTAGCAAAGGAGGAGGTGTAGACTTGGTTGTGGTACGCGAAGACGAAGCTGCGCCGGCGCTTCATCAATGTGCACGAATGTCAGGCTCCCGGAAATGTATTTCTGCTGCCTGTGCCAGATAAGCATGTCTCAGGTCAGTGTTTGCACAGTGTGTTTTCATGAGGAGACACACTGTTCATTATAAGGTGTTAGAGTGGCTCTTGTAATTTCTATTCACATTACATACTGTTGTTGTTGGGTTCCATCAACACCTCAATTTTGTGTAACGACCAATTTGAAGATATTAGATTAGCCCATCCAGCGTGCACCTTCCCTCTGAGGGCAGGTGGGAATTTAATTTGGGAGCTTGAAGTTGGATTTATAATCTTCACTATAAAGTCTTTTTGCAAAATCTGACTGCAGCAGTCTGCATGTAGAACTCACATCTTGGAAACTGTTCCTTTCATCAGCTTCACAGTTGGCACGTGTAGCGTTGAAGTACTGTGCTGATTTATGTGCAGTTTGGACACCAGAACAACATTCATAGATTTGTTTGCTTTGTGGTTCCAATGCTTTACACTGGACAGAATTACAAACCTTGTATTTGTGGCGAATTTGAGTCTGACAACTGTGTTGGTTGCTTAACAAACTAATAGACAACAGACAAAGGGACAGTATGTTGTAGAACTGTTTGAGAAGAACTCGCTAATGACAAAGAAGAATATTAAAGTAGCTCCAGAGCATCAACACAGGCCAAGAAAACAGCCACTGCACTAGTGTACTTAAAAATACACGCTGACTACTTCCCTGCCATGCAAACAACACGCATGTTTGCAGTAAACACTATTTGCTATTTACCATATACACTAAAAGTTGATCTTCCATCCAGCCCAAGGACATTGCTGCTGTCTCCCATCCTCCCCCTCCTCTACCCTTCCCGTCAGCGGGCCAATGACAACGTAAACACAGAAAAGGCAATTTAGCTCCCTCTTTTAGAACTACTTTGAAAATAAAGGAATTTTAATTATGGACACAATGAAAAAGAAAAAAGGACTAAAAAGGGAGAAAAACATTCACGCACAGTAAACAAAGCTGAAACAATTATCTTCTGGTGACCAGTCGGTGTTTTTAGAACAGTCATTTTAATCTTTTATTTACTGCAAAGAGAGCGAGGGGGAGCGAGAGAGCAAGAGAGAGAGGAGAAGAGGGTGTCAGGGAGAGGGGGGAGGGGGTGAGAGAAAGGCTAGGGTGAAAGAGAGAAAGATAATATGCATATATTTAAAATATCCCCACCCTCACAATCAAAAGATGTATTTTTTTTTTTATTAGAGAAACATTTTTTTTCTACACACACCCGGGAGGAAGAGGAGGGGGTAGTTTGTCATTTGTTGCTGGAAAATTGCTCACTGTCAACCCCCAAAGACAACATTAAATTTCTTCCCATTCATCAGTGAAAGAGAACGGAGTGACATTGTGAGTTTCCTCTGGTGGGATAAAGCCAACCAGCGACAACAACACAACAACAATACAATGTGATGATGGCAGGGTGATTTTTCTTTTTTTTTTTTTGCAGCCAGCTATAATTGAACCCTATAGAAGTGGCCTTTTGTTGGCTGGCGGTGGCGTCAAAGAGCGGCAGGCAGGTTTATAATAGTCAGGTGATTGACATTCAGATGATTTGATGACCTGCGGATTCACAATGCGCGACATCACATTTAATGGTCAATTGCAGATGAGGCGCAACCTTGTTCCCCCGCGATGGGGGATAACTGAGGAGGAAGTCGTGGCCCGTTCAGTGTCCTCCTCAGACATGGTGGCTGCTGCCTGGTGATTTGTAAAGGAGCTGTGCTGTGGGACGCCGGTGTAAGTGAAATATAATTAATCTATCATATCTTTTCCAAACGAGCCATTGACACCTCGCCTTTGAAGCCGCGCTGCTGCGTGGATGTAGATGCGTATCGCCTGTGTCTGGCCCCTGGGCGCCTCAGATATAAACATTCACCTCCACCGGATGCTGTTATCCTCTATTGAGTGACACTGATGCGTTATGTGGGACTGGCCGAGATAGCAAGGCAAAAGCTACAAATCTCCATTTGCAATGAGGAGAAAATTCCATAGGATTAATTTTCTCTATAAGACCCCTGCCCGGGCCCCCCCAACCCCCACCTTGTCCACAACTTCAGCTATGCAGCCCGGTGTTAAAAGACCCAGAGGAATACTGTCTTTGTCATCTTGCCGTTTGGGGCCGAAGAATAAGAGAAGTTTTAATCCCCATTGTCCATGAGTCTGGAGGGGGGGGGGGGTCGGCGGCTGTAAGATGATCCAACCGGCCACACTAATCCCTCCATACCACTTTCGCCTTCACATCAAAAACACCCCCACCCTCGCACAAAGCAGTGGTCTTGTGCGTTGGACCCCAGTGTGCTAATTCTAAAGAGGAAAATGGAGCAAAGAAAAAGTTGCAACAACAGAGCAGAATAGACTTAAAGACAGTTGCACAGAAGATAGGGCGATCTCTGGGGTGAGGGTGGGGGCACGGTGGACTCTTTCGCCGCGAGAACACACGCACCCTCTGCTGCCTCTCTCCCCCTCAGGACGGGCCGTGGTGCTGCTGCTGCAGTTGCTCTCTTATAGGTCGCCCTGGTAACCAAAATATTTCCCCCCATCCTCCGTTTTTTCCCTTTTCCAGCGAGACGACAGACCAGGGGGAAGGGGACAGGTGCCACTCAGCCGAATGCACATGGGCTTACTGGTTGTACACAAATACCGACTGTGATACACCATATTGTTTCTTTCTAAATCCTGTTGGATTAGCCAGTAAAACAAAAAAGCAGTCAAATGTGAACAACTTGAAAAAGTGGGGATTGTAGCACAGCGGCTTGTTTTTGCTCGTGGATCAAATGTGACTTTTAAGAAATGATAATGCGAATGCAAACGTCACTTCAGAGTCCTTAAGTGAGATTCACCTACTTGGAAATTTCCATGGAAGACAAATTGGTTGTGATAGAGAAACTACCCACTTCTTCTTTGTTTTGGGGTCTGGGCACTGCACAACATGAAGCAGCAATCTTCTATTTACCTATAGCTGCTTATTTTGGTGCAAAATATTAAGTCACATGGCATCAGAAAACAACTCAAAAGAAACTTTAGCAGGTGTATTATATTAACCTCCGATAGTCGTGATGGAGCTGATGAGACTCAAATATCATTTGAGATGTCTCGGTGAAGCGGGGTTCACTTCATTATGATGGTGGAGCCACCAAAGCCAGAGGAGTGAGAAAGTAGATGAGGACCAAAGCTCAAGGCCACCAAAGTCATCGAGATGATCCCCCATGTGGCCTCTGGGGGCACACACACACACACACACACACTGGAGCTGGTCTGATGAAGTTCACTGTAATAGAGTGTGTGTGTAAGGAGTCAGGGTGGGGGCAGGGAGAGAAGGCATGGTGGGTGTAGGGTGTGCGCGCGCACATTCGTGCATGTGTGTGTATGTGTGAGGGAGCCAGGAGACAGCCGTTTAAAATTCTGTTTCCTGCAAGTGAGGAGGCTAATCCTGCCCCCATAATTCCCTGCAGCCACGGCACCCCTCCTTCCTCAACATCACCACTCCCTTTTTCTCTATCTCGCTCTCCCTCTATCGCGCTCATTCTCTCTCTCTCTTCGTGCACACTCCATGAGTGACAGCACAATGCCCAGGCCCTCGCACGCTTATCTAACTCTAGCAGATGGTCGACTTGGATCAATGCACACACGCCACGATCAATGGCTGCGATAAAGAGCGGCGGGGATGGTACCCTCTCCCCAGCTCCCTCTCTCCTTCTATCTGCCTCCCCTCATGCCAAGCCCGCTGCCCCCTGCCCAATTGTTTCTCTCCTCTCCGGCGCTCGCTCATCTGCATCTGCACTGGCACCTGCCCGGCCCTGTGCCGGGGTCCCGCTGATGGCAGGGTCCTCGACGTGCCGCCTGCTGCATCCATCCAGCTCCCTCGACCTGCTCCCTGAGAGAACTCTGAGCCCTCTTTCTATCAGGCTTATCATGAGATCACTGCCTCATCTCCTCCTCGCCCACCCTCCTCAACTTATCTCGCTCTCTCTTTCTCTCCAACACTGGCTCCGGCTGTATCTCACATGTTAATCTCCCACGGCTATACTCGCTCTCTTCAGCCATATACAGGGAGCTTTCTGCTTCTGACCTTCTATGCTCTCCTTGAACGCATCGTTTACCACGTAGATGCCGCTACCTCCGATGACGCAACCTCTTGCTCATCTCATCATTCCCCACCATGCGGTTTCTCCGCAGAATAATTCCACTCATGTATCCATTATTCCTTCCGGTTCGGTTTCATCCCGGTGTCGCCATGTTCAGAAGTTGTTCTAATGGGACACGGAGGAGACTGGAGTGAATCAAACTGGGTCAAAGACGGAACTGTGAGGAGAAAGTGGAACAGAAGTCTGACTGAGTGAATCCCCGACAGGAACTCTGGGTGGAAAGGAGCCAGCGTGCATGCTGCTAAACAAATTTAAACAGCATAAGCATAGATTTTATTCAGATTGCATTCACAAGCATATTTAAAAACGCAACATACTTTCTTACCTTCCGTTTTTTTTTTGTCACGGTTAGAACGCGGCATCAGTCATTCAGACAACACTCCGATGTGGTTCACTTACTAGACTTAGCTTTTCATTGTCACGCAATAAGGAATTCGAATTTATTTGAAATGAAGTCAATTGATTTAATGTGCACTTTCATTAACATAAGGGACTTGAATTGCCACAGACGGCTGAATAAGAAGAACGGTGGAAATCAAAGCAGAAGATGAGCTGCTGAGATATGCTGCTTCCCACTTTCTAGGATGGGTCATTATTCTACTCTTCCCATAATTCAACTGTCCTTCATTACACCCTCCCAGGAAATGGACTGGAGATGCACACGACTTTCTCTTCCCACAGACGCACTGATTAACATTGGACTTTTCATGCCGTGCTGACTTTCTCCAACTGCCTCAAAAGACACCATACAGATGATTTATACTTTTCTGTGAATGTCACAAATGAAATCCAACTCTTTCCCATAGTGCTGGAGTTGAGACGGGACCAAATCATTAGGTTGAAACATTACAAATAAAGACTCGGATCCACTGCATAAGGTTGATGTTTTGGGCTTTAACGTTGTCGTCAACATGTAACAAGCTTTCACACCAAACAACAGAGCAACATTTTACAGCTGTTACATGGTACCTGAGACAAATGCTTGTACTTTCACCAAGCCATGGTCCACTGGTCTCGTCAGCTGCACAAACTTCGTACAGGAGTAAGCTCTGCCTTTCCCTCTCCCTTAAGGAATCTGTAATTGGCTGTTGGTGATGTAATGCGGTTCATAATAAGCCCATTAAAGCCTTTCTCTGTGCTGATGGAAAACGCAGTGGCAATATGGACACCTCCGCTATTTATACCTCTCAAATCCTCATGCATATTCACACAGTGCAGAGACGGGGAAAGAGCAGGCAGACACCCTGACAAATAAGTGCCTGGATCTCATTTCTTTTGGAGCCTAAGCTATTTCAGCACACTGGGGCCTCCTCCCCTCCTCACACTATGGCCGCAGCCTCATCCATTCTCTGGGTCTGCCTGCTTTCATTTGCTCTCGGTCAACACGAGCAGGGGATGTGTGCGTGAGTGTGTGTGTGAGAAAGAAAAAGAAAGAGGGAGCAGGGTGGTAATAACGAGCCTTGGCTGGAGAGTTTAATCTGTTTTGGTTGAGGCACAACTGCCCCAAGTTACTCAGTAAATGATTCTTTACTCCACCATCTTGAAAGCAACGCAGAGCAACTGTTTGGTCACACTGAACATCGCTGACCGGTACATAAAGCTATTCCCTCAGACCAAGCATTCTGCCAGATGACTCATACACATTTTTTAAATTTACTCTCAGGATTCTCTCAGCTTCTGTAAAGCACAGATATAGCTTTTATACACAGTTAACGCCGAGTAATTATCCTTGGGCATTGCTGTAGGTATCTCCATATTCAAAATGATGATCTAATTCACAGCTGACCAGGAGGATTCTGTTTAAAGGTTGAGATGTATCTGAAACTTGCTCTGAGGGGTGGGTCAATTACAAAAGTGTGAAAGATAAGTGAAAGACAAAAATGAAAAGAGACAACAGAAATGTGTATTTTCATCTTCACTACAAGCAATTCTAGTGCCACATGAAATGCATTCATTTCATGTGACACTAGAATTCATTTTTGATGGGATTGAATATAATTAACAACATTTATTGAAGCACTCCTGCCTTTTATGACTGGAGTTTCAGTGTCGGTGAAAACTCCGAGCGGATGAAAGAGTAACTTTGTTCGGCTAAACCAATCAAAACAGTGGCTTATTAAAACCAGATTTGTGTACAAATCAAAACAACACGAGGGTGAATCAATAAAAGTGGAGTGGGATTATCAGGGCAAGTTTTCAGAGACTCGGAGACAGGATACAGGACTGAAGCTGAATCTGAACTTTACAAATTCCCTTTATGTCCCAGGGTCTAAGTCACAGCTCCCTCGTCTGCCCACTGCTGGACACAGAGTCTGGCTGACCACACTCAGCCATTGTCACATGAGCTGTGGTCTGAAGAAGCCAGTGTTCCCCCCTCTGTCCCCCTCCCTGCACCCGTTAATCCTGCTTAATTTGAGTGCAAAGAAATTCACATGTGCCACTAAGAACATTTACAGAGTACACTGCCTCCATTTTCCTCCCTAAAATAAAACAGAGCTTAAGCACTAAGCTTTATTGATCTTACAACTTGATAGTGTGATTAAAGGGGGAAGATGGTGTCTCTAAAAAAGTGCAAGCCACACGGCACTGTTTTTAATTGGGAATTCATTAGCACGGCTGCAGAGGCTCGGCAGGGTGGTCCCAGTGCATTTCACTGTGGACACCTCTATGTTTAAATGCCTCACCGATTTTAAAGGTAAATAACTGCATGGCATGAAATGGTTGCTCGTCCAAAACAGTTAGACGCTCCTTAAAAGGGATAATGTGTTGTTGTGACACTAACTCTGGCTGCCATTGCCACCACTTACCAGCCACCGTAGGGGTGGAGTGGATCTTTGTGTGTTTATGTGCGAGTGAGTGAGGGAAAGAAAGAAAGAAAGAAAGAAAGAAAGAAGAGAGGAGGGAGAGAGGGAGCTGTGGGCCAGAGAGATGCAGATTTGTCCCAACACCTCCATATTCTGTGGGTGGGCAGACACACAGAGCGACACAGAGCTAAGGGGCTGCGTGGCCACCCGGTAGGAGAGAAACTCTACACCCAGGCGATGGTAGGCATTAGTTCAGCACCAGCTCTCCAGCTCGCACACACTCGAAAACCCAACGGCTGCAGAGGTAGCAGCTTTGATCACCAAATCACTGCCAGTGACGACACCAGCGGATCTACCATTTAACCCAATTCCTCTAAATCGCAAAAAATCCCAAGTCATTTTCTCCCCTATTGACTACTGAAGAGTTTAAACCGTGGGTCGGTCCACGGCCCTGTGAGGTGACATCACGATTTAAACAGACAAAACACTCAGTGTTTGTTTAAACATATATTTTTTTTTATCTAAACCCATTTTGTATTTGATCAGTAAAAACTTTTGTAAAGACTACTAGCAGTTCTAGCAGTACTACTACCATAAGAGTGTACCTGTCGACAAACAGCACAAGAGAACGTGTCCCTGCAAGAATCCAACTTGGTTTAAAAAGACAAAAAGCATTTGTCTATAAATGTTATTTTGGGAACTACAACTTCACGTATTAGATGCACTGACAAATCAAACAAAGGCAAAACCTGCTCCATGTTTTTTTTTCTAAGATTTTGTGCACATGAAGCCAAAAGGTACGAAACACGAGACGAAAAAATCCTCAGTTGATAATGACACTATTCCTCATTGTTGTGATGCTGAATGTAATGTCTCAGATCTCACTGGCATCTTCCTCTGGCAGCTCCGCTCGCTCCGCTTTTTGTACTTTCATTGTGGATTGTTGTTTACTGGCTTCAGTTTGTTATATCAGTGCCTCTCTTTCCTCAAAACACCTACTCATTTGAGGACTGATTCATTCCCGGCTAATTCATATTCCCGAGGGATTAGCGACATCTAATTTGGTGATATTTCTGTCATGCACACTTTGGATGTAGTATTCAAACAGTCTTCCCCTCCCCCTTTGCCACAAGCACAAAAAAAAAAAAAAAAAAAACGCAAAACAAACACACTGCAACCCAGTGTAGTTATCTCTCCTGCCAACTATCTTCTCCTGTGCTTGAAAGACTCTCGGTTCACGTCGTTATTGGACATCTACATTATGGTGTGTTTGGCAGATAAGGGTTCAAAACAGGGACAGGAATAGAAAATAAGTCTCACAGAGATAAGTGTTTCCAAAATGAAATCAGAGTGTAGAGGCAGACTGGAGCACAAACCCGTGATGGATCCAGATAAAAAAGACAAACAGGGGCTGATTTGGATTTGGACAAGGCCTCAAACTATGCAATAAACAGATTAGATCAGATGAAATAGAAAATGTGTGTATCCAGTACATCCCTATTGTGTATGCTGCTAATTCCGTGTTTTTAAAATGTCAAGTACAATTGTCATTAGACAAAAAAAAAAAAAAAAAATCTCACAGGTGCCAGATCTGGGATTTCTCTACATCAGGCCCCAACAAGGAGCCACAATTCATCCAGAGGCACCAATATATGTCCAACACCCAAGATTTTTGACTGCGACAAAAATACAGAAAATATATATTTTCACAATTTGTTTCTAAATGTGAAGAGGAAAGAAGCACTTCCCTGTTGAACCATCGCTCACATTGATATTATTGGGAGTTTGAGTTTCTGTATCTGGAGCCCTTAGGGTGTGAAAACTAAAACAACATCAACAGATTCCCTCTCCCCTCTGTCAATGGAGCGGCTCCTGGCGACGCTTCAAAGCAACATCTCAAATTAGAGTAACATTTTTCTCACTTGGAGGATTGTTTATTTCCATGGGAAGAAGTCTGAGTTGAGTTTGCAGGTTCAAAGCTTCCACCCTGCAGACAGTGACTCCAAGACTCCTTGAGCCACAAGTGTTGATGCAGTTTCTCCACATGTGCGACCTGGTTTTCAGGGGTGGCGTGACAGTGATGGATAGCTGTGAGCTTGGTACCAATAAGAGCCTGCAAGTGCTCGATTTGGGGCCCATGGCTCCAGAAGATGTGGCCCTCCAGGAGACCCACTCTAAATTAAATCCTCAGAGGCTACCAGGCTCCTATGACGCTGTCCCTGTGCCCCACGCCCGGTCTTGAACGCTGCCTCCAGCCAGCCTCACTTTTGTTCAGCGAGAACAAGTTTTTCCTCCTTAATTAATTCAACAAAAAGTAATTAAACCTCTGCATTTTGCCGACATGCCTTGTCTGCCCCTACCGTCGGGTGGCACAAAAGAAATGTAGGATGGTGAGAGGGGGCGCAAGAAATTTAAAACACTCAGTGCCAAATGACCGTCGGAAGCAAAACAATATTAGCCCCCTGAGTTAGTGGCTAGGACTCATAATAAAGGAATAACAAGACTGGGCATAGAGCTGAGATGAATGCTGCGGGGTGGCGGTGCAGGTTGTATTGTTCCGCGGGGAGGTGGAGGCTGCTGAGGTGACGGCCCCAGCCGCGGAGCCCGCTCTTAATTTGCTGAGTGATGTAAGACCTCAGGGGTGCGTGTTGTTTGGCCCTGAGGGGTAATAATGTACTTGGCAACTTCTCCTCGTCTCCCGTGCATTCAGCACTTTATGTGGAAATTTAAAAAAAAAAAAAAAAAAAAAGGTTTCTGCCTCAGCTCAGAGTGTCTCCACTTTAGTTACCTGAAGTGCAAACTTTTTTTAAAATCTTAAATACGTGAAGACAAAAACTAGTATAAATTAATCTAATTAATTTACCAAACAAAATGGATTTGGCTCCATTCGGACCAGCTTCAAAATGAAAGGCTACTCATTTTTTTTTTTTTTATATAAAGCATCTATAAAAAATAATAATACTCTTCTAATGTAACACTCATGTAGTCGTGTTTCTTCTCTCATTACATTTTCAATGCGAAAGTTTTGATAGTTTTTTCTGTAGAAAACCAATCTTAAGGCTTCCTCCACCTTGCCTGAGCTTTGTGCTTTCCACTGAGAGCTTGTTTGTTGTAATCCATGTGTTTCTGTTCATCGGGCCCCTCTGGTAATTACCTCGGTGTAAATGAGGCACATGATCCATCAACACTTCTTTGCTCCATATGTTACACTCACAGTTTCACCACAAAGCTCTACAGTTAGATGAGAACGCTCATCATCGTCTCCAGTGAACTGTGGCGAGCAGAAACGATTCATGCCCAGTGTTCTGGGTGTGGTCCGGGGATGTCTTGATGGTTTGTCAAGTAAAGAGAGAAGTTGGTTAAGCCCGTGTCTTTGAACTGTGATGTTGGGTCAGACAGCCAAAGCAGATATTTGCCCAGCAAATATTTTAATCCCCAACTAATCACTTGGTGAGTCCAGTGGGCGGAGGTTTGGGGTTGTGGGGGTTGCGAGTTGCGAGGGGGGCTGCCGCGGTGGCCTGGCACATTCTTTCTGTCAGTGTGATGCCCTTTTTTCCAAGGGGATTGTGGGAAGAGTCAAACAGGGCGACCTCCGGAGCGAGCCGCTGGAAGGCCCGTAGAAAGGCCACGTGGGAGCGTGCATGTGGCACCTAGATCCACGCAGGTACTCACGAATCCAGCAAACTGCCACGAACAAATGCCTGTAATTAATAAGATATGACTGCGTTTGTAATTGATCTAAATATTAAATCTGAGGTATAAATCAACATTGTGAGCGTGCGTCTCTTTGATCCTCAGCATAAAGAATCTGCCCTCTAGAAGCCTCTCTCTTTCTGCCGTCTGGATTACATTCCCTTTGAGTGAAAACGCTGTGCATGCACCGCTCGCTCTAAACATTCTCTCCACTGATGCAGAGGAACAGGCTCTCTAACGCCGCGGCTCTCCAGATTCCTCAGCCGTTCGGTGACTCTTGGCATTTTGCTTATTATCAGAATATTCTTAATCATAGTGGAGACAGTGCCAGTGGAGAGAGCGAGCCGAGAGAGACACGTCAAAACATCTCCAACCGTAAAGGACCAGACAGCAAGCGTGATGGGCAAATTAGTCAGAGGCGCTGCCTAAATGGATGGCGAGGGCACAGGGGGAGAGATAGGGAGTTGCGAGCGTGTGTGTGGAAGTGGCGAGGGAGCGGAAAACAGACAGAGAGAGAAAGAGAGCAACCCTCTCCGTTTCACCATTGAGCCGTGCCTCGTATTCCCGGAGCACTTCGCCAGATCACAACCCACTAACTGATAGAGAAATAAATTAAGGAAAGGCTGCTCAAATAGATATGATTCTGAAGGAGATTTAAGGAGTGGAACTGATTGTGCATGTCTGATTCCTGCGCTTCAGAGCCTTCACCCGGGGGGCTTGGCTTTCAAAGCTGAGTGACTTGCACGGAGAAACACTCCATTAACAAAGTTCAGCTCCCCCCCCCCCCCCCCCCCCCCCCCCCCCCCCCCCCCCCCCCCCCCCCCCCCCCCCCACACACACACACTCCTCTCTCCCACTCTCTCCCACCACAGAAGACCTCTCCCAGGCAGCACGGCTTCTTCTCTAATGATGTTTCAGGGTGCTCTGCCTTAATAAACAGGAAGAATGGAAGGGAGCGAGCCTCGGGCCGGGTTAGAGCGTGGAAGCAGGATTCCACTTTATTACAACTTGGGTCATATTTGATAGTTCAGGCCATTATTTCCATCACTTCCGATTATATTGTATTCACTGGGTTAACTGCTGATATGTGGGGAGCGTAAACGTTGCATGATGTCCCTACCCTCAGATTGACCCACAGGAGTGGAGCGGTCGGCACATCTTCGTCACCATGGCAACGGCAGTGGGCATGAGGTCCAGTCTGAGGTGTAACCACATCTTTGGTTAGGTTCAGGGACAAAAACGACCCCATAAGCTTTGTGAAAATATTGTGGTTTGGGTTAACATAAGAAGTTGCTTGAAGTTCAAGGGCCTAGGTTGTCATGGTTACAAAAGCAAATATCCTGTTAATAAGGACTTAACTACTACCTACTATCACCTATAACCTGAGATAAGTTTGGGGATCAGTATCAGGAGAATCTAATAAATACTCTAAAAAATGGTTCACCCATCTATCTTCTAATTCCAGGAATCTCCATCTGTCTGCATGTGGCTTGGATATCTCAAGGACCGCTCATCAAGGTGGCTTCAAGCAGGACACAAGGAGGTGCAGAACCATGTGACCTGCAGGCGTGTGAGCAATGACGTTGACACATCCACTTTGGACTCTGCTCTCTTTGAATAAACAGCTGCACGGCTAAGTTTTAATAATGCTGGGTTGCAATCCGAGAACTCACTGGTCCTTTAAATGTATTGGCAAGATAATTAGCTTGAGCACAGCCATTCTTATTGTAGCTTAACTCTTAATTAGCATTCTTCAGTTACTGAATTGTGGTGAAGGGTTAACGTCGGCCGAGGCAGTTCAGAGAGAGACAGAGGGGCATTGAGCAGGCAGCATGGACGAGAGCAGTAGTTTGGGTCCCGAGTCCCAGGATTAGAGTCATGGGACTAAGCAGAGGCAGGACCATTACCTCTGAGTGGAAAGGCTCAAACCCAGTGACTCCTTCTCAGATGAGATGAAGAGGAAAAGACTCAGAAAAAGAAGAGAGGGATGGAGGGCGGGGGTACACGTCCGAGAGGAGAGTTGCAGAAGTGCAGAGCAATTAGCTGTGGTGGGTGGGACGGGGGCAGATGTGTTTTTATGTCCAGGGAAGAGTCTTGTGATCACGTTTGAAAGAGGGTGTTCGTAATCTCTATGGAAGGGTTACTGTAGTGAGAGTGATTGTGGTAATGGAGGTCAGACTGGCCCTCGCCACTAAACTTCATTTAACTTATTCCTTCTGAATCCATCTGATACCAGCCCCGTCCCCCCATCCCATGAAATCCCTGGATTCTACCAGTGGGGCCGTTATCACCTGAATGGGCTGCAACTGTATCGCTAGGCTCATGTCTATGAGTGAGCTCTCCCCCATTAACCCCTTTAACTTGTCAATACGGCATTGTAAATATTAGACTTTTATTTCATTGCATGGGTGAGGAGAAGGAGAAGGAGAAGTGGGAGCTAGGTGAGTGTGGATAATTGAGCAGTCTGCAGGCATGGAGCCCGGAGATAAGTGAAAGAGTCAGAAATTGAGTGTGATGCTGAGGCGAGGGCCAGGCCCTTTATTGATGGAGTAAAAAGAGGAAACGGGGAAGAAGGAGAGGGATGTCTCTGAGGAGGTGAGATAGACGGCAGCAGAGCGAGGGACATAGAAGGAGAAAGATATGGATGGCAGGCAGCAATTACGGAGACTGCGGCTCAATGTGAACACTGCCAAGTGTGTGTGAGTGTGTGACAGTATGCGAGGAGGAGAGAGGCAGAGAGCGGGGGGGGCGGCAGAGGGAGGATTGAGATCTCTGCCTGCCTCGGCCCCTGCTGACTCTCATACAGGCAGATCACAGGCTCATCATGTCAGCTCTGTTTGTGGAAATCCTCCCTCATCAAATGACAAATTTGCTACACGTTTACCTTTATCAGATCTGGGAGAGAGAGGCAGAGGAGACGAGCGAGGGGGAAAGGGGTGTGTGCGCGTGTGTGTGTGTGTGTGTGTGTGTGTGAGTGTGTGAGTGCCTCTCTCTGTCGCCACTACTGTCGAGGGGCCAATTACTTGCTCCTCCGAGAGCAACTCTGCCATCTCAGGCCTTTCATCCAGCCACCCTCCTCCTCCTCCTCCTCGGAAACATCTGTCTCTGAATATGCAATGAGCGTGTCTAAGAGAATACACCCACGTCCTGCACAAAGCTAATATTTGCTATCATCAAACCTGCCTGTTCTGCCCGCTACAGTGCTGCGCTCGAGCGGGACACCGCCGGGGCTGCCGGGAACCTCTCCCCCTCCTGCTGTAAGATTACTAGCCTTGTCACTGACACCATACCTCGCTGCCCTGGGCCGCCTCCTCCTCCTCCGCCTCCTCCTCTCCTTCCCCGATCATCCTGCTCTTATCATCCAACCTGCTCCTTCTTCATCATTCTCCTCCATTAAGGCTCAATTAACTAGACTTGGGCCTCATCAGTCTCCTTGTATAAACATCAATATTGACCTTTTTTTTTTTGCACACATGAGATATTTATGGATCATGGATGAGTGCGTAAGAACGTAGTCTTTACTAGAAAAAGAAAATATTCAGTTCCTTCTGTTCCTTGTGTTTTATCAGCTTAATCGTCATCGTCTCGACTTTAAGGACAATCCTAAAATCAATAGGCAGATATGGAGATTGGATTATAGCTGTAATTCTTGGTGTTTGTGGAAAATGAAACCGTTTAGCTGTTATTTACTCTACTTGATGTTTGTGCGTGCGTGCGTGCGTGCGTGCACATGTATTTAGAGAAGTATGTAAAATGTTTTCAGCCACTGTTTCAACTTGTGTTTTACTGTCGTCATCTTAAATTCACGATACAACCACGGATACATAACGAATGATGAGAATATATGAATATTTAAATATTCAGGCAACATATATTTTTTTTGCACAGGTTCCTCTACATTAAAAAAAAACTACATCCAACTTTTTTTTTCCATATATAGTGCACCTGTAAACAAACTAGGTCTTGTAAAATTGGTGGAGCTCCAAGAAGAAACCCAACTCCTCTGGTCAACTGGTGCATGTTGTAGAAATGTACATGACAGTAACTAGCAATAAAACACGAAGAAATACATTTTAGAGCATAATGTACTGCGCCACACTTAACAGTTAATTAATGTTGAGGTTTCTTTCTGGTTTCTAGTTTCTTTAAAAGCATGAGTTTTTTTTATTGGATGTCAAGGATTCCTTCTCTTGACTTTTAATTTTGCTTTTTTAGTTTTCGGGGGAAGTGTCACTTCAGAGGAGAGAGTACAGTGAGTTGGAGTGGAGCTATTTTGACAGGAGACACTCTCCACAGTGTCTCTGTCTGTGCTGACGGATGAAGATTAAAGAGACAGGAACAGAGAGGGGGAGATTATAGGAGGGCAGAATTTGACTGCTAAAGAGAGAGGGAGAGAGAGAGAGAGAGAGAGGGATGGAGAGAGCATGTGTGATAGCAGGCTACAGAGAGAGAGAGCAGGGGAACATTTGCATAATGTCCTCCACCCCAGTATGTCCCTGAGGCTCGCCATGCTGGATAACAGAGGACCAATACTCTTAATTCAATCTCTTTATTTTTCTAATACTTCATAAATTAATAATTCGTCCCCATTCCACCCACAGCCGCCCCCACTCGTCCGCAAAACCACCGTGAGCGTCGAGCTGAGCTGCCTAAGTTTGTAACTTTAACCCAGGAAATTGATGTGAGCGGGCCTCGAGGCAGACCTGCTAATGAATGGATAGAGAGAGAAAGAAGAAAGTTAAAAGATGGTCTTTTATAAAGTAATTTAAGAAAATCCTGTTAGCTGGATCAAGTACAAGAGTATAATTTCTCAAAATGGGGAAGAGAGGAGCTTTTGCGCCTCTCCCGCACATTTAATAACAAAATTAAGGAGGTAAAAAGATAAAGAGAGGGAATCAATTAGGCCAGGGCTGTAAACAGCACTAATTGTGGAGAGGGTGGGATGGCCCGTGGAGGTGGGAAGGTGGGTGCTCACGCCCTCAGGGCAGCCTAATCTCACGCCACCTCCCACACTGACAACTTGGGTGAGACCAGAGGGGGAGCAAACTCAGGACAGGTGCACACAACCCTGTCCATCCCCCTGCCCTCGTGGAATGCTGAGTTTAATAGAAATGGTGCCACATGGTTTTGATTCATCGATTCATCCCTGAATGGATTTAGCACGTTGTTGTGGTTTTGTTTAAAATTTTCTCAGATTATTTACAGGATACTTGATATTTTGATCTCCCAGTTGGTCCTACTGTGTAGCCTACTGTATAGCTATATTTTTCATGTCTGTGATGACATCATCTCTCCCCTATGGCAGAGGCGTGGAGAGACACCCATCATGTAGACAGCCTGTTAACCAGGCACTAAACACACAGGAGATAAGAGGAGATTATCAGACTGTTATTGTTCCAAAGGGAAGTCCTCTGTCACAGAGACCTGGCCAAGGCTCGGTGAGTCAGAGAGGAATGAAGGAGGGAGGAATGAATGATGGATGGATGGATGGCAATATCTGATGTTGGTGGTGATCATTCCGGGAGAAAAGGATCCCTTACTCTATCTTCCGTCTCTCGGAAGGAGGAAACCTTGATAATGTTTTTCCAGGGAGTAAAAATTGGAATATTAAAGATTTTACTCAATATTGATTTAAAAATGGCAGTAATGTTATTTAATAGGCTTAATGTGGGTCTATAAATATATGCATTTTTTTCAACCTATAGATAACACTTTTATTCTAATTTAATTTTCTTAAAATCATCTGATTAACAGTTCCATCTACAGCACTGTATATAGATTATCTTTTCATTTACATTTGTCTATATATAATATACAGTAAATCTATATATATATACTTTATTGCTGTAAATATTTCATCAAGTTTATTCACTTTATTATACACTGCAAATACTGCATTATATGCACAATATTTAAACATATAGAAAATACTATCAAAAAATACAAATGATGCAATGTAAAAATGCAAGATATAAGATAATTAATTGTACAATTTCAAATAAATGTGTATTAGAATTTGAATGTGTATTTAGGCCATTCATTTTAATTATGTTGTCATTATTTTAATTACTTTCTGTACTTATACATGATCCAAAGTCTTAAAAACAATCAAAATATAATTAATTACAACCAGTGCAAATGACAATGATATACTAAAGATAAAATTGAATATTCATATCTCATCTGAGGATGGATCTGGGATAATTGTACCTTTGCGTTGCCCTCAGAGGTGATCCTTTTGACCTTTCATCCAGTGTCTCACTTGTGCTCCACTTCCTCAGTAGATAAAAGCCAGGATGAATGGTCTCTGTGGGCATAACCAAACACTGAGCATTATTTGATTCAGACTCCCCTGGGTGTTACGACTGGGAAATAATTGTATGTATTTGTATTTGTTTCTTTTGCACTGTGGTGTGCTGGGTAATTCTTAATACCTTCTAGAGATTATACGGTAACTCCCAAACTCCCATGATTATAATTAAGCCTGACTTGGTTATAAAATGAGCAAATAGCAATTTAGTTTTGCATCGTGTGAGGGAGCATCTGTGTGTGTGTGTGTGTGTGTGTGTGTGTGTGTGTGTGTTCCTCTGTGCTCTCGCCTCTCCATACGTCTTCACATTTCTGAATATACTTGTGCCTGAGCTGGAGAGTTGTGTGCGTGTGCGCGTGTGTGTGTGAGACTGTGTGTTTGGGGAAAGTGCTGCAGAGGAAAGGCATATATACAGAGAGGTTTGGTTAGGCATGGAGACTGCTATCATCTTCCTTCTGGGAAAAAAGCAGAAGGAAAAAAAAACAAAAAAAAAACACAAACATTCCCCCATCCATTCTCCTTCTCCTCCTTATTCTCTATCTTGCACTGCCTCTCTCCCTCTCTCTCTCTCTCTCTCTCTTTCTGTATCACTTACAAAGGAGCCGTTTCCTCCAAAATGAGGCCACGTACGGAAGGTATGCAAATGAAATCATTGCTCGTGGATTAGAATGGGACACCATATACCCTAAATCATGATTGTCAATCATGGCTGGGGATTAAGGGATATGGGCTCACAGACCTAAAAAAGCAACATTTCCCCCCTCAGGCAGATCCCCATTGTGAGGAGCTCTAAGGAAGAGAGGGCCTCCATGGGGGAGGAGAGGAACACTGGAGCACTAGTGCCCCCTTCTGTCTCATGTTCTCCGCCACCATTTCATCATCATCATCAAACACCGGCAGCCAGTCTGAACAGAAATAGCGGCTGGCACACACAAGCCTATTCATTTACACTGCATGTAGCCACGGGCGAAAGCTTGATTAGACAAATGCACATGCTTTGGTGATGCAGTGTTTCATCTTCAGTGGAGGAGAGAGAGACCTCATTTGTTTCTCTGGCAAATGTGCAGGCTTGGTTCAACATCAGTGGGTTAGGAGGGCCATGGGCCTTACACATGTAACAGATGTTTGTTTGCCCTGTGAGTGAATGTGTTCGGCACTGAAGTCCCTCAGCCATCACAATCAATTTGTTCTTTAGATAGGTTGTGTATCCTCTGTGAATTTGTATGTGGACTGTGCTTGTGCGTTTGCCAATTCGATAGTGGTAGTCAGTGTGTATTTTAGCATACAGCCACGTATTCAATACTGTACTGTTTATTGCGTTGATAAAAGTACAGCCATGAATAGATTAAAGCCTGGTTGAATTACTGGTTGGACATAGACATATTGGTATCATTGTTAATATTAGCATATGAAATAAAAACCATATTTTAGAGAATAAACATTGGGGGAAATCTTTAATCTTTATTTTAGTATACTGACTTGGTTTCATTTCATTTTTTATTTGTATCTATTGCTATTATTTATAAGTTTATGATTAAACTGTGAAATATATAAGTCTGAATCTTTACAATAAAGATTGATTATGCCATCTAATTAATAATTGCAAAGTTTAAAAATAAATAATCAGTATAGGAAAGTTATAGTCATGTATATATTATTATTACTATCTGCCCCCCTGAAATCCACATCAGTCAAATTGTACTAATAATACAGATTAATAATAAACTAATTAAGGATTAAACATAACATTGAACATTGGCACATTGAAACGTATAATAATTAATCGAAAATGTGCTTAATATGTTGAATTCAGAGTCTTCTACTTCATAAGTGCAGCTTCTCACACAGAGACATGTTTAGTGGATTGTGTGTGCAGACCCTGGAGCCCTCAGCTAGAGTGCCAGTCTGTTCCTGTGGAGCAGTCAACCAGACAAACCCAGCCAAGAGAGAGCAAGGTACAGGCACGGGGCCAGGAAACAGCACTGGAAAACACTCCACGGTGGCACAGAATTAATAGTGTTCTTTTTTTATATAGGTGACAGCGTGGGGCAAAGTGGAAAAATACACAAGCATATTAGTTGAGGATCATCAAAAGGACAGAGGTGTGTGAAGGAAGGAATCGAGGGAGAGTTTGGTGATAATATAAGGAAAAGTGAGCAAAGGAGGAGTTGGCACCATTCACATCCTGCTCAGTACTGCTCCTGCCTGCCCAAGACTGAAGGTGGTGCGGGCACCTGTGCCATTTTGGCCCCAGCAACATACAGGCAGGAGGTCAAGGCCAGGGCAACATCTGCATCACATCAGAGAGCCTGGCTGTCCGCCCACACCATAACAGCCTCTCGCAGAGGAATCCTGAAGAATAGATTTATAATTGCGCACTGTGAATTCTGCAGAAATATGGTTTGAGCACCATCATCATCTCATCGGCTCAGTATTCATGTCACGATGCGTCCTGTGGAGTTAATTTAACGTTAAACCCTGATCACCTCTGCTGCAGGAAATAGTTATGTGTCCGACCACACTTACCTTCTGCAGAGTGCGCAATAAAAATGACCTGACATCATTTCAGACAGGGGGATCCCAGACGGCCACAGCAACATCACCTGAGTCCCTTCCTGATGGCGTGGAAAATAAACCCCCCGAAATTAATATGAGCCACCGGCACACTAAAGAGCAAATCATTATGCATCATTAGGTGAAGATTTAGTTTAAACGTGTTTAGCAGGAATTAAGCAAAGCTGTTGTTGACATGGATTGACTGCTGTAATGCTTTATTGTCAGTGCTCCAGGAGGCAGAGGGAGGGCCGGCCTATTTGGGGTATGTAGCGGCAGAGATGAACCGAAAGCGAGGATTTGTGGGATGCTGGGAAGGACTGACTGGGTGGAGGAGAGAGAGGGAGAGAGTGGACAGACAGGAAAGTGTGGTGGATAATTTGGCAGAGGATGTGGAAGAGAGGGGGATGAACGATGAAAGGGTAAACACGTGTGGTCAGGGGAGGAGAGGGTTTGGTTGAAGAATTTAAAATGTTGAACCTTAAGCTCAGTGTGAATGCTGGATGTGTTATTAAAGACTGTGGATTTGGCCTGAATTTGCATGAAAGAGGGTGCTCTTTAGATTTAACGCACAGGAGATTTGTTCTCCAGATAGCCAACATTGAATCCACACAAAATTTGAGTTCTGGACTAATTTTAGGACTCAGTCTGACTTTATTTAATTGTGCAAACAGATCCCGGGCTGGGTTGCCAAATCTAGGCCAAACACTGTGATGTTAGGAGGATTCCCTCATACCTGGATGACTGGGAGAACAACTGCTGGTGTGGTGCAGCTTTTTGAAAGATGTGGATGAATTCAACTCCTGTAGGAGAAAAAAGCCACAACAAGAAGCCGAAAGGTGGAACACGAACAACTCTTCTGTGGTCAGTTCATCCACAGAGAAGTTTCCCCTCTCCCGTCCTGACGCCCCCTGTGTTTGTATGTTCTGGCGTCTTTATGTGTCTGAATGTGTATGCAAGAGCTGCTCAAACTGACGCGTAAGAGAGGACAGTCTTATCCAGCTCTCCAGTGTTGACAGTATTACTAATCCCCTCCACCTGCTCAAACACCCGCCCCAAAAAACACATCCCTCCCCCTCTCGCATGCGCCTGTGCCGGGAGTCCCTGGGGCCGGGCTGCGCCTCTGCCTTCGTCTCCACGCCAGTTATCGTCCCCGGCCCGGCTCCGCTCCCCCAACCTTTCCCCACGCCACGTACATTAATCGCCGCAAAAACAAATAGTTTTCAAATGTTTGGAAAAGACCCACTGTTTGCATCAGGGCCTAACAAAATAATTTTTACAAGCTATCCAGTTGTGATTAGGGCTGAGAGAATTGAATTTATGTGGCATTGATAATATTAATATTAACCTAATTAATTATGTTGTTTGAACTTGCACAGCACTGTGTGTACCTTCTACACAACACTAACCAGCCGGAGCTGGAACTGAGCTCTCAGGCGTCTCTATCTCCCCGGCTCTCCCCCAGTCCATGACTACTGCACACAATTCATCAACTCGTAGATATCTAATCCCCTGTGGCTCCGCTCACTTCCTGAAGTCTAAGAAAGAACTTTACTCTGGTGGCAAGAATTCCCATGAATACTTGATGACTTCTATAGAAAGGAGGACCGTTTCATCTCACTTTGAAAGTGACATTCATGAGAGAACTGAAGTGACTTTTGATTTGCAGCTCTGCATTAATGAAGGATATCACGAGCAGGGATGAGAATAAAATGCAACATCTTATTTAATGAGTCACTAATTAAGGTTAACAGCAGCACAGTGGGAGCAGCTTTGCGTTTGAGACAAGTTTCAGGCATCGAGGACGCGATCTTGCGTCTTTCTTAGTGCAAAAGACAGTGAGTGTGAACCTCCCCTAAGCCCTGTGTGAAGATGTCCCCCCTAGTTTGTTTCCTTCGTCGGCAGAGGTCAACATTTCAATGTCTCCTGACCCAGAAATGCTGCAGATCCAGTCAGTGTGCACCGCTGGATGAGCAAGTGTTGATCTGTGCAATTACAGTGACACAGTCAGTGACCCATCGCACCAGTCATCTGAGCCTAAGAAGGGACCACCCAAATCTCCAGAGAGGCTCTCAGGCTCGCGGATAGTTCAGATCACAGCTCTCTGTGATGGCCCGTTGACCTTTAGCTTTGTGGTCGGAGTCTGGAGGTTAGAGAGGTGGTCATGTGTTTCTCTCAACCAGACGGAGCTCTATGTCATGCTCGGCCGGGCGGCGTCTGGTGTCTGCAATTCACTACGAGGAGAAGCTGTTCCCGATAGACAGTGCTACTGCAGGCCTGATGTTTGAATTTACAGAGTGATTGTTGACCGTCTCCCTTTACAGCAGCAGCTTCAGGGTCTTTGCTTGTGCAGCCACAGAATATATATTTGGCACAATCAAAAAAAAAAAAGGTTCTCAATTTTCTTGTTTCACACATAATTCAATGTTCTCCATTCCCTCATAATATTAAGAGATCTTACATTTGTGATGGATTAGTATTTAAAAACAAATTAAATCTTAAGTCAATAGATATTTAAATTTCTTGGACAAATTAATTGGTAAAATGCACATTTCCCACATTCAAGGAGCAGTGGCCTTTGCCTCCATGATGTACAAAGCGTTCCCAGTCAAGTCTGTATGCCTGGGCCAGACCGATGCCTTCTCTGAAACAGGGATGGGTTTCTTCAAGGTGCGTCATCTCATCAAAGCATTGGTTACTGGACGGAGGGCAGCAGAGTGTGGTATCAGTCACTAACTGAAGTGGCGGCCCAGTCTGGCTGATCGGTAGTCCACTCTGAGCTGGACGAAGGCGTGCAGGAGATTCCGCTCCAGGTTGGTGAGCTGCTCACCCGAGCAGACCTGCTTCAGGTTGTCAGGGGCGACCACCAGGAGGTTACAGAGTGCGTGGAGTGTGTCGAAGAGCTGCAGCACCAGAGGAACCTGGAGGACACAGAAACAACATTTTCAGTTGTCAACCATGTCATATCGAACTATATAACTCAGTATCCTCCGGGCTGGAAACATAAGCTGTTGACATCTTTGACACAAGATTTTCTGTGCTGATGAGTCCATCAGCAGAATTTGTTTCTTATAAAATTTCTCTTTGGTAATTTCAAGTTCCAATATTTATGTAGTCCTGGGTTACAATTTGCTCTTTTCATATCTGATATAATTGCAAAGTAATTCATTTTTAAAACATGAGGTGTTAGTGTTTTACCCTATGACCAGTTTATCCTTGACCCCACCCCCCACTCACCCTGAAGTCTTTGGCGCATCTTCGGTATTCAGCCACGTCGCAGATGGCTAGCATGCCACCCATGGAGCTGTAGCTGTACTGCTGTAGGTGCTCGTGGATGAGCCTGTGGAAGCGCACGCCCAGCTCCGTCAACACCACATCCACATTTTTCCCATCCATGGATTTTCTTACGTGCTCCACCTGCCGACTGACGTAGGCGCAAACCTTGGAGCAGGCCTGTTGAGCAGCAATACAGAAATGTAAATGTGACGGAGATTCTGACAGACTATCGAAAACCAGACAGTTTAAAAAACTTTCAGTGTCAAAGAACAGGATAGAAAAATGAGCCTGAGGCCTTTAATCTCTTACTGTAGTGTACTGTATCATGACGTTGTTTTCATCTTCAGGCCTAAAGTCAGTCTTTTTCTGCTCGGTTGCCAAAATATGCTTCATTTGCCCCACCATGCAGTTCAGTGTTCTGTGTGTGGCAGAAAAAATATACCTGAGAAAAGGGCTCATCTTGCCATTTGTTGGTTTAGTTTTTACATTTTAAAGATAAAACGTCTCCCTTGACAGTAGTTTCCCACCTATTATGTCCTCACCTGTCAATGCCCGTGTCCAGTTTCACTTCCATCTGTTCTATCACCTCTTTCTTTTTGTGCAGGCACTCGGCCAACTTTTGAGATGAGCTGGAGAGATATTTCAAAGGGTAAAATCAGAGCGCACCCTTTCATCTAAAACAATTTGACTAGACAGACAGTAAGTATATAGCAAAATAAACATTCTGAAATGTACATATAGCCGCTAACTAACCTTATTAGAGGCATAAGCTGGTCATTAAACTGCTTGTCAAACAAGTGGAAGATAGAGTTTGCTTGTTGAACCACATCCAAAAAGTACAGGTTGGCATTCTTGGCATCTGATGAGGGAATGGCTGTGGATCAAAGAGAGGGTAAGAATATGTTTAAAAAAAAAAAAAAAAGTAGATGAAAGAAAAAATCAATAGGATTCACAAACGCGGAAATCTGCTGTTGCCCGCTCTCATTGGGTCGGCGTTACAGCAGCACAACAGATGAAACAGAGATTCTCATTCACATTAACCCTCATTCACAGAAGAAAAAGTCATCAAACCATGGGGGCACCAGTAATTCACCTCCTTAAAGCAGAATATTTCAACCACTGTAAGATACCAAATTCATGTTTCGTTCCACTGTAGCTGCCTGGGGGTGATAAGCTGTCTCCTCATTATACAGCCACATGCAGCATGTAAAGACGTGCCAGACAGTCTCCTTCAGAGTGCTAACTTGGATATTTATCTGTTACACTTGTTAACTGCAACAAAATGTGTTAGCCATAGCATCGAGTGGTTTCCATGGCAACACGCTTCATTTGGTCGCTGACAAGGTGAGAGACTTGTGATGAAAGTGATGAGACATCAGGTGTTGTTTTCCTCAAGGTGTCAGAGGAAAGACTACCGTGGTGGCATCACTGGTTTTTAGATGCGGAGTAAAGGGAGACAGGCTTGAAGGTTTCATACGCTTCATCATCAAGAAAGCCAGACGGTGGCATTTCAAATGATCTTGGCAAAGAGCTTATAGTTTAATTTTGGCTAAGAGGACACAACCTATGCATTCTTTGGTCAAGTTGTGAATAGAAGACGTAATTGTGAGTGTATTTACCTGAGAGGCCAATCTCCAGGGCGTAGTCAATATGGTCCACACACAGGTGTTCGACCAGCAGCAGGAATATTGAGAAGGCGTTCTTGGGTAGGTCAGAGGGATCTGAAAGCTGCGGGACCCCATAACATACATGAAGTAAAAAATCTTTTGCTTTCTCTACCAGCTCAACAAAGCAGAGCATCTTACCCTGTTGCATCTCTCAAAGGCATGGCGTGTCTCTTGCAGCAGGTTGACGACCAGCTCTGGGGACAGAAAGGTCTCCCCGTGAGTGTCGATGCTGGGGCCCAGTGGAAGGTTTGTGCGCTGTCTGATACGCTCCTTCAGCTCTTGAATACTGTAGAAGAATGTGGATTAAGATTACTTTGTGGAACGCATTTTATTATTGTGCCAAAAAAGGATTTTCAAGTAATCCTAACTTAATCTGGCACTGATGAAATTTCTGACCTGCCGGTGCCTATGGGGCGTTTCTGGTGGTTCTTGGAGTCATAGTATCGCTGCAGAATCATGGACCCTCGAGTGCGAAGGTATTCTCTCTCCATGTCAATGTAGCTTTCCAGGTAGGAGGAGAAGATGCTCTTTATCAGCTTGGACAGGAACGTGTGCTTGTCTGAGCCCAGGTTAAACTCGGTTAGCTTGGTGGCTAACGCTGTGGTTCTGAGGAAAGAGCAAATTAAAAATTGAAGTCGTGAAGTCACATTTGCTGAACAAACAAAAATGGTATCAAGCTGTTTACCTAGTGTAAAGGTCATAGAGGTTCTTGAGGTACTGTTCCACATCAGAGTGTCGCGTCTCATCCAGTTTATCCTTGACGTGGGCCTGCAGACGTAAAGCCTTTAATTATAACAAATGAGACGTAGCCACTAAACCCTTAGCACATGAGCGGTAGGAGGAATACCTGTAATTTGTTCTCAAAGATGTTCTGGATCAATTTGGCCATAACAGTCTCTGGGCTGCTGAAGACCTCGCCCACCTGCTTGTTGACCCTCTGGCAGAGGACCGCAGTGTCCTCAAACACATCATTCCTCAGGTACGCCCCCTAGAGACAGAAAATGGTTCATCTAGAGACTGTGGATGCCACTGGCCCCCAAAACATGCAACGTGACAAATAAGAGGAAACGTTTTACTCACTTCTTGACACTGTTTGATATAGACGTCCACACAATGTGCATAGCCCTTAAGAAAAAAGAGACAGGAGTTATTACAGTACAACAAGCAATCATGAATTACATCAGACAAACATGATCACCTTGAAATGTAGTAGAACTGCTGCAACTTCCCTCATGCGTCCGATTTCACCCCTGCGCTGGGCAGCAGTGAACTCCTGGATTAACTGTCTCTCCAGGTCATGGTACTTACCTGGATAGAAAAGTAAAAATAAAGAAATATGAAAATCATATAAAAATTTCTACCTTACCCTTTTTATTGTGTTTTTAATCATTATATTAAAGATAAGGAATGCAAGTCACAAACTTACTGGCAATTTTTGCCTTGACATCTGCAAACCTGTCAGAGAAAAACACAACAAATCAATCGAGAGAGAGAGAAATACAAATCACCCTTCACAATCAAGGTCAAATGTTAACGTGCAATTTATTTCTAGAAACGTTCAAATCAAACTGACGCGTTAATTTGGATAAAATGCTTAAATACTGGATATAATCTGCAATGGCCTTACACTCCCAGGAATAGTTGACATCACTAATACACCACCTTCCTCTTGTTTGACAGTGCTCTTGTCTAAAGCTGCCTTCAGGATGCCTGACTCACCTGTCGAATGGCAGCTCCTGGGCAATGAGATGCAGCTTCTGAATGATATCAGCAGCCTCCTTAATCTGAAGGAGAGAGAGAGAGAGAGAGAGAGAGAGAGAGAGAGAGCACAGCAGAACCATGAGAGGTGGACATCCAGACAGAAAGCGGGCAGGCCGCCGGCGGTGTCTCCACTTGGGGATCATCATCTTAGAGCAGCCCTCCTCCACCTCCCTGTGTTGAACAGGGAGCTGATAACAGACAGGCTGCGCTCACCTGGGCATCGGCAGCAACAACAGCAGCAGCAGCAGCAGTCCTGACTTAGCAGCACATCCAACTCTTTATTGGCATGCCTTTTCTGAATGGGCTGTAATCCCACAGGAGTCTAAATCGCCTTCAATAATCTGTCCGGCCAGGGATATCTGTCTGAAAAAAGGGGGCCCTGTCGAGAACTCCCCTTCCCCCCGCCCCTCCTGACATACACGCTGGCTGAAAAAGCCCCAGACCTACGAAAGGCCCGCCGTCCGCAACTCCTCTGTTCCTGCAGATGCCTGCCTCAGCTAACATCATTACTCTGCTCCCGTGAGGAGGATCCAGCCTTTCTGCTCGGCGAAGGTTTTCTAAGTATCTGTCCCCCAGCTAAGATTAGCTAAATCCCATGTAAGTAATGTAGCCGTCTCCCTGCAGTCAGGGTTTAGCAGCACTTGTCTCCACGCTGGCGGCCCAGCCCTCCCTTTCAGAAGGATTAGCAAAGCCACCCCCCTTCAGCTATTCACTTGCAGCTTTCCTCTTTCCCCCTTGTCTGGAGGTATGCTCAGGAAAAGGAATCTGGCCAGATATTTCTGCATGCCTCTCCAGAAAACTAGCTCCATCTCCAGCTCTCGTCTCTGGGATTGACCCCAAGACTCTGCTCCGCATCCGCAAATGATGTTGCTACCAACAAGAATTAATCTGAAGCGTCCCAGCCTCTCGTTGTCACTTACAAAACCGCAAAATCCAACTTTCAGGGGGTCACTTTTCTAACATCATCTACACAGCCTATGTGGAGGCTGAAACTAAGGTGGCTATAGCATCATGTTATAGCCACCTTTAAATGTACGATCACGCCTCCAGCTCTTTGCCTCTGTAATGCGGCACAAAGCTGAGGACCAACTAAATTCTTGCTCCGAGACAACTTACTGGAAATGCAATTAGGGTTGACATGAGCATGTTGACATCCATGTGAGTCGATCACCGAGCTATTGTCAGGCAGCAAATGACAGTTTATTAATCCAAATTAGCCGAGGGATCCAACTAAAGGGATAAACTTGACAAATTAATATGGATGCTTTACCTCCTAATCCTGTTCATTCTTACCTCCAGCAATACCACAGCAGGGAACCTTGTCAATGGTCACAGTCACACACACCTCCTCCGAAGTGAATGGAACAAAGGCGTGCAGCATACGCACCTTGTCTGGGTTATTGAAGACGTCACTGCGTAGGTCTCCATCCAGGAACTCGTTAAAGTAGGTCATCAGGCGCTGAGCCTCCACAGCCCTCTGCCGGGGTGTGTTCACGCCCTCCAGCTGGTCGCCAAGGTGACAAACTTTGGTGGCCACATAGCTGATGTGCTCGTCAAGCTCTTGGAAATGCTGGAAGGCCACCTGAATTGGCACAGAAAGTGAAGATCTTAAAAAATGTGTGTTGTTTTATACGCTCTAATACATTCAGGGTGCTGTTGGTGTTAAGGGTCATATTTGATGATACAACAAACCTGATTGCTTCTCTGCAAATCTTGCACTTTGTGGGCAAATTCCTTGGCTTCACGATGACACTGATGCTCAAGCTTCTCCACCCGTCGCTGGATCCTCTCATCCAGCTGCTTCAGCTCCTCTATGTGGTTCTCAAACTCCTCCAAGAGCCTTTAACATGGGCGAGAAGGTACCACACAGTAAATAAACACACAAACATTGCTTTTATTCATAAGGAAGTAATTGCAGAACACAAGGTTAAATCTGTCCCACTGACCTCACACTTACAGTTAATAGTACCCGACGCTTAATTCCTGGGTCCCCAGACTTAAGAAGCTCTGAGAACCAGCAGCTTCGTCAGCTGCATTTTAAGTGTCACCAGGACCGCAGAGCAAATGTTCTAAGTCAGCACCACATTTCACAGAGTAAGAAACATCCTAAAATGATGAGTGTATAATCTCTTGACTAATTCCCTCAGCACTGGCTACAGCTTAAAGACATCTCCCATCCCTTCCCAATAGACACTCATTCCCTGGCTGGTGACTCACAGTATGGTGGCCTCCACAGATATGTTGTCTGTGACTCCTCGCTAAGAGCTTCCAACGAGGTGGTAGCAACAATTTTGTGAACGAAAAAGATAAGACAGGATGGATCTACAGTACAGTTAAAGTGTTATGGCATTTTTGCTTACCAGACGTAAGTAGGTCCCCAAGTGTAAACAGAACAACACGCAGTGAAAATGCCGTGGAAAAAAATCTTTGACACTGATATTTCTGGTTTTAGTCCAACCCAACTATCAAAGACATTGAATAAGCATAGAGGACACCGAGATGAGAAGTGGAAAAGAACAGTAACTCTGAGTATTAGGGAAGTTAGCGCTGAAAGTTTTCAATCAAGAACTATAATCTTAAGTAAAATATTTTCATTGTACAATAAATGTAGTAATTTTTCTGAAAGCAAACTCAAAAAGAGACAGACATCTTTTGGCAAGATACTGAACTCTAAATTGTATATGTGCTATCCATAGATGCATGAATGTGTGTGCATGTCATGTAAGGCACTTTGAGTGGCGCATGCATGCAGACCATGCGTGTGCTGTGGATAAGAATACAAATCTGACTCTGTACCTTTTAGGGTCAAAAGCCTCAGCTCCTCCTTTGGAGCCTCCTCCAGGAGTTCTCCATGCCAACCTCTCAATGTACTCGTCTGCGTCAAAGGGCTCCTGGGAGGGGGGGGGTGTCATGTTAGTGATGGTCACCTCCACATATGATCAACACACACTAATGTCGTGATAGTGAAAGCACGCCCACTGGGATCACTGATGAAGCTGCTAATAAATTAAACAAAATTCGCAGAACACAGTTAGCACATCATGGGGCAAATCTGCTCCAGGCTGCTTGAGTCGTAATTAGACCGTAATGACCCAGTGATAATGACTTGCACCGTTAGGCTGCCCTTAACGATACTTAGCAGCCTAGCTAACCTGACAGCTAACACAGCTCCGGTCATTTTACCTCGAACAGCTGAGCGGTCGTGGCCATGTTGACGCTTCGGCTGGCTTCGTGTTGAAATGCGGGTCAGGAGAAGGCGCTCGGAGTCAGTAAAGCCGCCGACCTCCGCATGGATTTGGTTATTGGTGCAGTTTCGCCCTTTGTTGACAGCCTGGTGATTAGCAGCCCAGCTTCCTGTATGGGAGCAGGGTGGGGATGGCTGCGGCCTAGCGCGCGTGCGCGGGTGTAGGCTGATTGGCAGTGGAAGTCACGTGACACAATAACAGGAAGTCGGTCCGCCGTGGATATGTCATGAGACTGCAGCGAGTTTTATCTGTGACAAAAATGTGATTGGACACGATGATGGACAGGTTTCATGTCTCCTACCCTGAGGATTCAGTGCAGCCGGAGAAATGAGTGTCCGAGCCTTGTGGATTATTTCTCACGAGAAGGGAGAAAATGTGTCGATGCGATTCTCACGGTTTGTAACTTAATGTTGTCATGATGCATAATGGCTGAAACCAACTCACTTACGTTTATTATTATCATCACAATCAATATTTATAAGGTGTGTTATGTAAAAATATTTGTTTATCATATTTGTTTGCATGTCTAGTTTCGTACGACGGAATATTACGGCCACATTGGAAAAGAGATTAAAGTCGTACATTTACGAGATTAAAGTCGTAAATGTACGAGAATAAAATCTCTCGGTTTCACTTGATTAAAACATTAACCACTATAACAAATTTGAATAATTATATCTACTAATTATATCTAATTATAGCCATTTTCTGATTCTTATTATTACTGATAGTAATGTTATTATTCTTGTGTCTCACCCCCACAGGAGGTTCCCCACTGTGGAGCACCGTGCTAAACGCCTGGCAGGTTCCTCCTATGTAGCAGTCCCAGAGGACAGCACTGTGCTGCAGCTGCTCCTCACTGAGCTGGGCCTCTCCGAGCCAGACAAGTCTTATGTCGCTCTCAGAGACGACTGCCTTCATCGCCAGCGGTCACCAGCGCTGGAGCTGCACGTGGATGCTCCTGGGAAGGGAATACTGTGGCCGGTGTTGGCCATCTCACAAGGGCCCCTCATCCTGGCGTGCCTGTGTTTAGTGGACGCCCCCCCTGAGCCACGGCCACCCCTGGCCAACCTGCTCTCTGTCTCACAGGGTCTCACGCTCCTGGCAGGCCTGCAGACTTTTCTCCTGGGCTCAGGGAATAAGCTTGATTGCGAGGGGCCAGCCTCTCGCCTGGCAATGCTGCCTTCTGTGCTCAAGCAGGTTTGCCCCCTTGGGACACCCCTGGATGTACCAGCGACGGGGACACCTACTACGTCCACAGCGCCCACACCTGCTGGGAACCAAAAGCAGCCAGCCTGGAAGACGGGTGTCTACCGGGGTCGGGCAGTTGTGAACGTAGCATTGAAAGAAACAGTACGCTCCATGCAGTACGGTCAACAGAGCAGACAGGACCTCTGGGATGTTTATGGAACAGTGACATGCAAAGTAAGTTCACAGATGAAAGGGGAGAAATCCTGTTAAACATTTTTGATGATTAACTAACATTTGCTTTCTATTTTCTCCAACTTTTCAAAGTGTGAAGTGGAGGGGGTGCTACCAAATGTGACGGTGACCCTCACACTGCCACCAAATGGTTCTCCCCTCCAGGACATCCTAGTCCATCCCTGCGTAACCTCACTGGATTCCAGTATCCTGATGGCCAGCAGCGTTGATAACTCTGACGGCTCAGCATTCTCTGGGCCGTATAAGTTCCCCTTCTCTCCTCCCCTCGAGCCCTTCAGACTGTGCAGTTATACATCTCAGGTAGAGGACTGAAGCACCTTCTGTCATCCTTCTCGTTCCACATGTTCGTGCTGTTGTCACATGCAACTCTTCCAACTCTATCATCAGGTTCCTGTTCCCCCTATCCTTGGATCGTATCAGCTAAAGGAAGAAGAAAACCAGCTGCGTGTGTCGGTGTCCCTGAAACTTCACGAAAGTGTCAAGAACAGTTTTGAGTACTGTGAAGCACATCTGCCATTCTTTAACAGGTGAACTGTTTTAAAAAAAAAGTTTCATAAAAAATTAAAGGGAGTTCTAAAAACAAAGATATATTTTTTAAGAAGAAAAATATATCTTTGTTTTTTTTCATGGTCTTATGCCCATTTTCAGTTTTTGTAAGAATATGTGTTATATGAAATATACAATTGCAGCTCTGTCAGCAGTTTGACAATGTTTCTGTCATCCTGTATCGAAAATGAGATTGTTGATGTTTGTATTTTGGTTTCAGGCTTGTTTTTTTTTAGAATCATTTCACCCCTGGAAATAAACTTTTTCAGGGAATTATTACATACAGAGTGGTTGGTAATATGAATGATCACATTTATATGTGGGCTGTGTGTGTCTTGTGCAGGGATCAGATGGGTTTGGTGGATGTGAAGGTGAGTTCTGGGCAACTGGATGTTTCAAAGGAGAAGAACCTGCTGGTGTGGACACTGGGTAGGCGTTTTCTCCTGCTCATCACTGTGAATCAAGACACTTTTATTGCAGCTGTATATTTTTTAAAATAATGACAGATTCCTGTTTATGACATGTAGGACAGAAGTTTCCTAAAACTCGTGAGGTCACAATGGAGGGCAAGATTACCTTCTCTGGGCCCGCACCAGGACCTGTTGACCCTCTTTGCACAGAGCTGACTGCCTACATCAAAGTAGGTTAATATAAATTACGAGAGACAGAAAACCGCTGCAGTCAAAACATGTCTTTAGACGTATGTATACAATGTTCATTAACAAATCCACTGTTATTCTCACAGCTGTATTTCAAGGTGCCTGACATTACGCTCTCTGGAGCCTGTGTGGATCAGCATTCAGTGCAGGTGTATTCCTCTGCCAAACCTCGGATTGTAACATGTGAGCAATTTAAATCTCAAAAATTTGTAACAAACAGCGATTGCAGTTTTGTTCTTTTCTGAAAGTAAAAATTGCCTTTGTCTGTCTGTTGTAATTCCAGCCAGAGAACTGCAATCCAAAGAGTACTTTATATGGAACTCAGCCGGGGCTGCTCCGGTGTCCTCTGGGCAGCTGATGCTGTAGCATGGATCCGTAAAACAGGAGCTTTTCTTTTCAAGGTGCACAGTTCACTGGATTACACTTTATTCTATTAATGGGACTGAAGAACATGTGAAGGACATGTGACATGTGCGTTAGATTAAGTTGTCAGAAACGTGTTGTGGCTTGACCATTCATAAATGAGCACCTGCCAAATGGTTTATAGATGTAAAACAAATCACGCTATGCAAACTGGGACTGGCAGAAGCATTTTTTTAACATCCCCTTTCTGGTGGTTAAATGTCTTTCATCCCCCAACTTTCACCCTCCCTAAAATTTATTCCGTTGCAGACACAAGGGCCACCCCTCGCTCTGACAGTCCCACTTCAGTGGCTCTCCATCAGCCGGATAATTAGCAGCTGGGACCTTGTCATCAGCTGTTGTGGGCCTGAAGGAGACAGGCGGCTGGGCTGTGAAAGGCCAGGCTGCTCTGGCCAGTGTTTTGGCTACAAAAGGCTCCTCTTTTAGAGCTGGCAGGAGCCCTTACCCCTACCAATCACTCACCCCCGCCTCCTTTGACCCCATCCCCGCCCTGTCAACTAGTGGTTCGTTCAAACACACAACCTCTCCAGCCAGGCTGTGATTGAGCACTGACCCTCTGGCCCTCTGAGACTTTAAAAGCAGACGGTCCCATTCAGCGGGCAGGGGCTGCCTAATTGGTGAAAAAGTCACAAGGACAGTAGTGGTGGGGCAGCCTTTGAGGTTGCAGAGGTGTTTTAACTTGATTAATGTCGAACTTCTGGTATTTGAATTATTTTTGTTACAACTCAGTTCTCAGGGTATATCTTTCTTTATCTTTTCTTAAAGTGATTGAACAACATACCTTGCACAGTTAGCGCTGAATTACTAATGAGAAATAATAATAATGAATAACCAGCCGACGAAGGGTTAAATCTGAGGCCCACTGCTTCTCAGCAGCCAGACTCCTCTGAGTGGCCTCATTGTGTGCTGTTGGCCTCTTGTGCCCCTTGCTGGTCCAAATGCTACATTCTCACGTGGATTTCCACTCTGAAGGCTGACCATGACCAATCCTCTGTCAATTGGAACCAATTGCTCACACGGCATCCTTCACCTTCTTTTTATGTGGCAGTGCGGAGTGGCAGACACCAAGACCTCTCGGCTCTCCCCTCCACGATGATTTGGCTTTATGGCCCAGTGTATGTGGCTAGCGAACTGGAAGAGGAGACTTTTTTTTTTTTTTTTTTCTTGAGGAGTTGGGCCACTTTAAATCTCCTCAATATGTGGTCAGTCTGGCTCCTGTCGTCTGCAGTCACTGGCCTCTCGCTGGCAGACTTTGCTTTGTTGATTGAATGGCACGCTAAGTAGAAGACTGGTTTTGATGCGTCGCTGTGGTCCGGTTCCTTCTGCTCACACTTTGGGGTGTGAAACCTAATGTGTTTTTTCCTCATTGTTAACATGCAAACATTAAACATGAGAGATTGACCATTTTCTTTTTTACTACTTCAGAACTTAGACATTGTGGGTCATCATGAGTTGTGTTAATACGTAATGTGGATGGATAGGGTTAAAAAGGGTTTAAAAAAAATGTATGTGATGATACGAGAAGATTTTCCAAATAAAAACTACACAATTAATAAAAAACTAAACTTTTTGTCCACTGAGCTGTGGACATTAACTTCACTGTGTCCCTCAGCCCAATCATGACACCCAGTGGCAGAGCTCTATACAGTTCATATTACACTTATTCTCTTTAATTCAAATTTATTCTTATCAAAACAGTTCCACTTATCTTTTGCCACACAATCTTTGCTATTGAGTTCCTGTCCAGCCCTCTGCCGTGCATGTCATCACAGCAGGGTTCCTCTAACATGTCGTGCGTGAGGAGGAGCCAGGCTTTTGTCAGTCGCTGTGGCCTCAGGTGTTTGGTGATAGTCCAGCTCCTCTCAGCCTCTCAGACGCTCCCTGAGAACCAACCTCGGAGAGACCACTCGAGGAATGCTTCCTCTTAACGGTTCTCATTTATTCCTCAAGAGCCACAGAGCTTCAGTGGATGCTTAAGGATTCTTTCGTGCTAATATCTACACCAAATGTCCGATGAGAAGGTGTCTGTCTTCAGAATCTCTCAGAATTGAATTTAATTTTTCGATGTTCATTATCAGTATTGTAGAAAGACTGAGTTTCTTCACGTTAATGCACCACTTTCACCTGTAGAGGGCGCCACAAACTCAGTCATGCAGGGAATTTGATCTCAACCAAATTTTGTTCATCTGGAAAGTTGATGAAAAATAAAATTTGATTCATTTGTGAAAGCATATGAAGACAAAGAGAAACACAAGTCCCTGATTTATTACTAGCCATGATGCTATATGATATGATCATATAATGTTTCTTGTGTTTTAGCTTTTTTTTAAGTATTTTAAGTAAGTCAGTTTGTTGAACAGTTCTCTCCTACTGTCTGTTTTTGGGACCTTGAGCTTGATCACTTTGGCTCCGATCTCCTGCTCTACACTGACTGTTTTGGGCTGGTGGAGCAGAGAAAGAGATTTTGGCTCCAAACATCCATCTGTTGTCTTGTCCCAGAAGATGTCTCTCTCTGTGGGCCTTCTTACGAGTTTCAGCTTCTGGCTCCCTTCTGTATTTAGACCTCCGGCTATGTGGCAAAAATGAAACAAGCAGATCATGTTAGAGCCAACATCACATCCAGTTGTAATAAAATTTAAAAATAACTAAAATAATAAATTGCGTTCCTACCATTAAATATGTAAACAGTCCTATGTCTTCTCTGCTCTCTGGCTTGACGGAGGTGAGCTCACTGATGTCGATGAGTGTGTAGAGTTAGAGCCATTTGGGCCTCCAGTAATCCTCCCTAGAAGCCAGTGGTAGAAAGTAACTCCATCTATAGTGTATTTAATAATAAGTACATAATAAGAGTGTTTCAATTTTGGATTTGCCCCCTCTTCCTTTTGCCCTCTGCCCCATCTCCACCCTTTCTCTCGCTCTCTCCTTCTCCCTCTTTCCCCCCCACTCTCTCTCTATCTTAAGCTCTGCTGCACACTTGAATTCTCCTTCAGTATAAAAATGTATGATCTAAATTATTGATGCTGTAGATGCACTTCAGTGCTTCCATACTTTGTCCTGCCACTTTACCTGAATCATTCTGCTGGTGCCGGCGCGTCCTGTCTGGCCGGTTATAGAAGACTGGTGGACACCCCCATCGCTGTAGTCCCTGCCCTACAACAAACATCACAAGTCCTTATTGGGGTTAAAAATAGGATGAGGTTAGGGACGTTGGGGCATTCAGCAGGCATAGTTCTCCTCACTATTACCATGGCAATTTGAGTGGCAGTGCTTGCACGGCCAATTTGAGGAGGCAGTTGTTGCAGTGCCTGAGGAGATAATCATGGGATGTCTGGGTAAAAATCACATAAGAAAAAAATGCAGAAATATTTATACCAGAGTCCCAGGACAGGACTGAACAGATGGGAAACTTCTGTTATGAATCAGGCACAAGAATAACCTGTTATAGTGAACTATATGATTCTTTATTATATACAATAGCTGCCTTTGCTGTGCTAACCTGGGGTCTCTGAGGGGGATGAGAACGAATGATATCGGAATTGCTGCTTTGCCTTTTTGTGAGGCTCCCTGAAAAGCATGGGTCTGTCAGCACAGACAACAGTGAATATAGTGTTCACGCATATCACAACACAAAGTGATAAGAGAGAAAAAAGAACACCCCACTAACCTGAAAGTGAGGAAAGAGTGAGTTCCTGCTCCAGTGGTAAAGTTGTCTTACTCCGTCGCAAAGATTCCGATGGCTGCTCCGAGGTGACCGGAAGACAAGGCAGGGTCCACTGGGGTTTGAACCGTCCCTGTTCATCTTGTGGAATATCACATGGGGCCACTTTACGCACCCTGGGTCTGGAACCTGTAGAGCCCATTGTCCTTCTCTTTGCCTCACACTAAAGTACTTGTTATCAAGTGTGAGTGAGATCTGTCCTTCAAGCTGTGTGTCAGTAGATAAATGATTTCACCTTTTCATTGCCTTCTCATATCTCACCTGGAGCTTCTGGCACCATTGTCCACTGGTGAGGTTAAGACTCTTTGGCCGCTCCTCAAAAAAATCTTTCAGTAACAGAATGACTTCACCCACAAATCCAATTGATCATCGGGTTCCACTTGTTCAAACTTTGTCCTGAAGCATCTCCGGTTGGTCCCGAAGAACAAATGCAATAAACACTTGGTTATGGTTAAAAGACTTGGTACGTAGCCGATCCTGCCTTGCATCATTACAATGAGCAAGGTTTCTATGGCAACACTCCCTACAGGTTTCTGTGTGACTTCTGAGAAGTGAATGCTTGAGGAACCTGGTATTTTCCTAAACCCAGAGGGCTGACGTTCTTCAGGAAGTTATTAACTGAGTGAAAACTGTGACTCTACTAGTGCCATGAAAACAACAGGAAGTTGACGCTGTTATCATGGTGCATGTTGGACTGAAGCTGTTATATCATCACAAGCTAACTTAGAAATATAACAGCACTTTCTCAAGATTGTCTACGTTTCATAGATGTGATTAATTCATTGTTATATTTTATATAATGTCGGTAAAAAGCCATGATGGAGTCAGGAAATATCTCAACACAATTCATGCAGACATTCGTGGTCCCTAAAAGATAAATCATCATGACTTATCGGAGCCCTGACCTTTAGTGCCACTATGAGTTTGACATCAGGTCCATACATTTGTTTTTTATATATATTTTCGTTTTTGAGCATATTGCTGGAACCTGCTGATGTTAGCAGCAGCTCAAAAGCACTGCAGTCCCAATAAGTGAAGTCTGACAAAGCTGCTCGTGTGGCTGTCAGCTCTTGGCCATTTTATTTATATTCTTAATTATTCAGCTTGTTTGGAGCACTATTAGTTGTCTCATGTTCCGTTTCAAAGTGCTGAATGTTCGGCCCTTTTGGCCCAAAAGGTGCTGATTGGTGTTTAAACAGTAATGTGACCAGCTCTCGTAGCAGAGGTTTGTAAGTCTTTACAATTTCTGCTCATATTCTTGCTGCCACAGTGTATCGGTAGTGAATAATACTGTTTACTAAAATCTGTTATTGTGGCTGAAGCAGCATCTTCTGAGACCTCTTGGACTTTATTGTCTCTTATCAGCGCCCAGACAGTTACTGGTGGAATTAGAACTTGAACATTGCCCATTCCTTTGTTTCTTCTAGCTCATTTGTTTTGTTATTTGAAAATGCCACTGACGCTGTCAACTCAGCATATGCCTCATTAAACGCAGCACCTCACTGATGGTGCGCCCGCAACCATAACGGCACTGTGGTGCGACTGTGTGCGTGTGTGTTGTCACCATGTTATGTGAAAGTCAGAACCTATCAGTGTAATGCCCAACAGGCAAAACCTGTCCCAGGAGCTTTTTTTCCATTGCCAACCAGGCAGACATGTTTTATTACCGCAGACTGTGTGTGTCTGTGCACAACAATTAATTATCAAAATTTGCAATGTGTGTATATGTTTCCTTAACAGCTACAGTCAGCAGCATAAGCATAGTATACAATACTGTTATGGTTCTTGGCCTTGAAGTATGTTGGTCACTATGGTGGTGATTGAGTTGTTCAGTGCTACAGTCTTAGTTTTGTCAATGGCTTAGATTTATCATCAATTAGTGTTTATTCCGCATGTTTTTATGTTCAAGTGAATGTTAACTAGGAATTATACCAAACAGACATTTTATGTGGGATCAACAGTTTGAATCTTCTTGGGCAACACATACATTAATTTCGCAAAACACAAAATATTTGAATACACATTTACAGGGAAAAAAACTAGTAATATGCAGCAACGAATGAAGGTTTTAAATCTTTTATTATGAAAACCAAATGATCCTGTACATTAAGCATAGTATAATTTCCATTTCTTTATATAATACTATTCTATAGCACTTAAAATGTATACTCTTATTGACACAGCTCTAAATAAATATAATAAATGTATGTATAAGATTAAGCCAAAGTGGCCCTGCCAATATTTATATTCACAGAATACAGTCTGCAGAGCGGGTCGGGGGAGGCTACTCAGCTCTTGGGTTGGGTGCGTGCAAGGAAAAGGACTGAGCGTGGCAAGTATTTCAAGAAAGTCAGTAACACTTTCCACCCAAGAATGTTGTCGTTTGTCCTCCTGCAATGAAATGACGGAGACAGAGATGCACCTCCGAAGACAGGTTTAAAGTTCGAGGCAATGCTTCCTGTCTTCCTCATGGTGGGTCCACTGAACATCCAGCCACACCTCCTGGGTGTGTGATGGAGGGGCACGAGCAGATGAAGCTTCATGACTGGTTAACGGAAACTCCTCATGTGCTCACGACGGCCCTCACGCCAAGGGAATGGAGACCGTGCCGTTTGCCCGACTGCGAGTGTGGATGCTGGACTCTGTGAGCTCCTCGCCGTGTTCCTCGGACTTCTTGTCTGCGATGGTGGCCAGGAAACGCATCGTGACCGAATCCCACTCCTCTGGCAGCAACAGGAGCAAGAAGCCCAGGCAGATGATGCAGGTGGCCGCCAGGCGCACCACGCTGAAGATCACCTCGTGTTTCAGAACATCTACGGCTGAGGGAGCCCGAGAGCAGGGAGGGCGAGAAGATGCGAGAGAGACAAAAACAAATTGAGATTAATTACATCAAGTAAAAGATAAACCACAGGGCACTGCGGCTGGAGGGGATGAGTGCAGCAAATGCGGCTTATAATGAGAACAAGCGATCCACTTCATCCTCTGTGTCTTTGTGGTCTGGAGCCTCGGGACGCGTTGGCATAACCCACTGACCTTCATGCAATCCATCGTGGTTGAAGGAAAAAAAAAAAACCTTGACTGTAGGCATTTAGTGTCGCCTTGGCAACCGGATCCTCCCACAGCGAGATAAGAGTTGCACGGTCTGTTGAGGCACATTGATGATTGGGTTTCCAGGATGAGAGAGCCAGACTTGCTGTGTCATCTGTATGCTAGAGTGGCCCTAAGTGCTGACCTCTCCATACCCAGCCACAGCATACGCAACCACTCACTCTCATTTTACAACCAGTTTTATTTTCCGCCACAATGATCAAGAAATAATAAAAGGACAATTGGCAGTAAGACCTATTAATATTAAAGAAGCCATACCTGCGTTGCCCGGCACACTGAGCAGCGTCCCTATGGAGATGAGAATGGGATAGGTCAGCACCACGCCAACGTGGACCAGGATGTTGAACACTGTGAAAGAAGGAAACACTTGAAAACAAGCTAAACAATTCATTGAATAATTAATCAGTGAATTAAAAAAATCTATTATTTAAGAACTTGAAGATGCACGTGCACGCTCACCCAGCCAAAGGCCTGCCAGTCCACACATGTATCCCCAGGGCAGTGAGGACAGCGAGCCCCAGTGCTCCACCTTGGTGAAGTAGAGGATGAGGGGCACACAGGAGATGAAGATGAGGTTGAAGAAGCCCATGGTGGAGAGGAAGTGAGCCACCTCTCCCAGGTTGGCGCTGCCCAGAAACATCTTGAACAGCACCTGGTTGATGAGGGGGACACGGATTCATGTTAGGTGGCTGTACGAGGAACCCAACACCCTCCGACCTGCAGTCTGACCTTGTATAGAGCTGATGTTGAGGCCGAGCCCACAGCCAACGCCACGCCCACGAAGGAATCGCCGTGGAAACCGTCGGCATAGGCCATCATGACGATACCCGTGATGGCCATAATGGCTGCCACGATCTGCGGGCAGAGATTGGGCGGCTTCAGTGTCTGCAGCGGAATCATTTACACACTCGTGTGGTGTTTTCATACGGACCCGAACGCCCATGAAGCGATCCTTGAGGACGATCCAGGACAGGAGGAAGACGAAGGCCTTGTGGCAGCAGTAGAGCGCTGAGACGTCAGTGGCAGTCAGTTTCTTCAAGGCCAGCAGGTACAGGTAGTTGGTCAGAGTGAACAGGATCGAAAAGGGTGCTGTTCTTTTTACAAAAAGCTTGAGAGTCATCCCATCCTCCCCAAAGAGCTTACTGCACTCCCTGAAGAGAGAAACAGAAGTGCCTCTAAGAACTGTGTTTCAGTTTCAGCCTGACAAAGAAATGATCGTTTGAGAGAAGACCACCTGACGTATTGATTGACTCTACCTGAATTTCTGTATGGGCGTCTGCTTCTCTCCTGTGGTGACCACGTGTCCAGAGAAGTAGATGGGAAAAAACAGAATGTTCCAGTTGCTGCTGAACCAGGAGATGAAGAAGGGACAGGAGAAGGACTGGAAGGTCAGCTTCACCACCTGAGTGGTGCCCACCCAGGAGGACGACACGCACAGCACCACCAGCAGACCACCCAGCACCTTCAGGGCCGTGTTGGTGCAGCTCTGGTTGGAGCGGCTCTCTCCGCTGGTCTCGCTGCCCGGCGTCTCTGCGTGCGACTCTGAGCCATCCTCTGCTGATCGGAGACGAGAGGAAGAAAGCGGATCGTACCATCTGTATCTTTATGTGTTCAAGTGTTCCATGACAATCATATTAAACCATGTGCTGGGCAAATTTAGTTGTACTTTAATTATCTTCAAATCGTTGAAATGATGCTTTATGCTTTTCCCTCTCTCCCTCCCGTTTGTTATATGCAAGATCATAAAATTTGACAAAATGATTGATGGGAAAATGATTTGGCATGGATCAGAGAAGAACCCATTACATTTGGTGTGGGTCCAATAATATTTTTATTACTTTTTAACATGGCAATCTAAGTATCATATTTTTCTGAATAAGTGTTTTTTACTTGTTCATTAGTTAGTAGAATTATGCAAAACCCACTTAACTGATTCATATTAAAATTTTCCGCAGGGGTGGCGCATGACTGGAGGAGAAATCCATTCATATAAGGAGAAGAAGGAGACAGAGACCTTGGCAGAGGTATGTTTGTCATTGTAGTTTCACTAAAAACACATTTTCTCTAATTGTTGAGTATTCAGTAGTTTTTTTGTTATTTCTGTACGCACGTATACTACAAGGTAGCTTGTACAGGTCACATGGTGGGGTGCTTCAAATAAGCATTTACACGTGTGACAAGGCTATGTTGAAAATGTGTCGAGGTAGCATCATGACTGTGCATGTCATAAATATCTCTGACACCTCATCATGCAGAGCCGTGTTGGTCAGGAGTGCACAGAAACCCGAGGACAGCACAACTAAATCACATGGCACTCAACAAGAAAGTCATGTCAACCTTGGCAGCCTCTCTTTTGTCTGTTGGTACGTTCCTGCTGCAGAAAGAAATTGTGGGTTTTAATGTTATGCCGCTGACGCACGGCAGATTTGGCCCAGTGCCGGACTGCAGAGGTGAATGTCTGCTGGATCTTAACTGCACTGTAGAATATGTTAAGTGGAGGGTGTGTGTGTGTGTGTGTGTGTGTGTGTGTGTGTGTGTGTGAGTGAATGTATGTGAGCGTTTCCGGAGAGAGCGAAAGCTCAGATCCGTTCTTTACCTTTCAACAGCGTGATCAATTTACACCAGGGCAGGCATAACAGACGACATGTGCTGGGTGTTGCTGCCTGCGCCGTCTTTTGCTAACTCAGCACGTGAAGCGCTGCCATTTCCATCATTGCTTCAGACACTAGGCCCCTGCATGCAGGAACTTGTAATTCCCTCCCTATAGGAGCAGTACAACGTCAGGCAATGAGAGCCCAGCTGAGATCAATGTTGTGTCTAATGAAGTGGATTGTGTGCACAAGTACGTGTTTCTTTTACCAAAAAAACAACCTTTAAACAAGTGACACACTTATAAGAGTAAGTAAGAATATCAAGCAAGTGCCGCTTTCTCTGTAGTTCCCCTGTTTACTAGATATCAAAAGAAAGCAGGGAAGGTCATTGTATTCAGTCAGAGAAGAACAGTTTTGGCAAACATATCTGATCTGCCTGATGGATGCATGAGATCATCGATGGCTCCCAGTAAGACTATTAAAGTTAAGTTCTGTCTGTAGCTTGCAGTTTACTGGTTAGTGGCCGACAGAGAATTATCAAAACGTAATTCACAGACAAAACTTAGCTTACCCAGGTTTGTTATCATATTTTGGGCTTTCCCATAATTTTATCAGTCTGGTTACGAATAGAAAATAGAAATTCAGTGTACTTAAGTAAAGGAAAGAAGAGTAATAGATAAAGCACAATATAAGTATGTGTCAACGGTATTCATTTGATGTACATATATTTTTCTACATTCCACCACTGCATCAATACTGAACTATTCTCATTGTTGTTTTTCTAGCATTGAGAAAATGTCAGCTCATTGGATCATTCCGAGTCTTTATTTGTTCAGTTTCTTCCAGTTGATCTATCATCTGTAAAAGCTCGCAGATCAAATGTTTCACCCCAGCAGGCGGCAGGTCTACAGAACGCCGTGAAGCCAAAGTGTTCAGCAGCGATACAGATTTGTTTCTACAGAATCATCGAGGGATTTGGTCTAATTACGTTCTGTCAAAGCAAAGATTCTCAGTCAACCTAATGAGCCTGGTGGCTGCAAACTGGGAAACTGGGATCTCATAGTGCTGCTAAGGAGAAGCTGCTCTTTTTATACTGTGCTGCTGCTTCCTCGTCCACCGTGCAGCCTGAACAGAACATGAAGCGTTTTAGTGTTGGATGCAGGCTCTTCTGTTGCTGAAGTAAGAGCCACTACAGACTGATCTATTGCCAAGATGCAGTAATATTATAACTCCACTATTCCCCTGCCTCATGAAAACAGCCAAAATTATATCCTCATCACACGCTGTGTTACTGCTGAGTAACAGTGCTGCATTTTGGGTCTGTTAAAATGTAATCAGTCAAAGTAGTAATCAAATGTGAAAGTGTAGACCCTCTGAAAATGCAGCAAGAATATCAACTTATATTTTGACTTTATACTACCATGTACAAATACAGAAGAGAATTTTAGTCTTTTGCCTTTTCATAGATTTAGATTCCAGTGTGATGAAAGTACATTTCATCACAGAGACCACAACATATATCAATCACTCCATTCAAAGCGTTTATCCCCTCCGTGTGACGCATGTGCACGGCTCCAACCTCTTCAATCTATCCCTTCGCTTTTATCATCACCACTGACGCTGCACGCCAGTGACACTGATGGATGGAGCCCTGCTGCGTTCGGTTTGGAGCTCGCCGTCACATCTGCAGTGACATTGGTGGGCTTGTCCTGCAGGCTGCAACAGTCCTCATCCCAAATCAGGTCAGACAATGTCATTAAGTTATCAGCGATACTGTTCCATTCTCTTTTAGACGTTCTATAAGAGGTTTGTGTCCGTGTGTGAGTTGGGCCTTACATGCCAGCCAGGAACAACACAAATGCTACTGCCACAACACTGGAAACTGCAGTGATGCAAATGTTTATTTACACCATCCAGAGAACTGCCAAGAAGTCTGAAAGTCAAGAGGCTAACAGAACTAACTGCCCTCTAGTTATTTCTCCGTGATTTTAATTACTGTTACAACGCCTGAATGAAACACGCTACACATTTAAGACGTAAACAACCAAAATTGAAATTGAATAAAATGACTCGATAGTTGGAAGCAGTCTGTCTGATCTAGTGCCGTCATGCTGCTCATGCTGACACACACACACACACGCTGTCTCAGGTCGCTCTGGTCCTGTCAGTTTACCTTCAGAGATGGGGCAGGTCAGGACCTGAGTGCTGTACGAGCTGAGGGGAGCCACTCGGGCTGAGTGCTTCTTCATCCTCCACTGGGGGCACAACACACTGTCCTTCGCTGGGCAGTTTGCGTGTGTATGTGCGTGCGTGTGTGTGCTCAGCAGCTCCTCCTGTTAGCACTGTGCATCTTCCTGATTCCTCTACTCCGTCTCGGACCGGCACCCTTGATTGGCACCCTCCCCCCTCTCAACTTCCTCCCAGATCTCTGACAACTCTTCTGTCTTCTTCTTCTTCTTCCAGTCCTGACTCTCTGTTCCTCTCCAGCCTGGTGGTTTCACTGTCAGGCCTCCTGCTGTTCTCTCTCTCTCTCTCTCTCTCTCTCTCTCTCTCTGTCTCTCAGTGTCTCTCAGTCTGTCTGGATGGGGACACAGCTCAGTGAAGTGGAGACTCTACTGTTTTAGTGTCATGCCGTGATCCAGCGCTGCCACTGTCTCCAAGGGAGACTAAGCTTCAAGTGTGTGTGGCATGGCGCAATCACTCCCCTCATCTCTCTCCCTCTATCCTCCTCCTCCTCCTCTGTCTCACTACGCCGCTCCCCTCCTCTTCGTTTGCTCCACAAATCAGCAGCTTTGTTTGGAAGGTAACCAAGCAGCCTGGCCTAATTATGCTGCGTTAGCTGCTGCCCCCTCTCTTCCGCCATCCGCCTCTCCTCCCCTTTCTACCTGACCAGGCTCCGCTCCTCAACTCTCTCAACACACACTTGTCCCCCGTCTCCCATCATCTCTCTCTCCTCTCAGCTCTTCAGTACTTCTTAACAGCCGTGTTATTAGCACAGCTCTCTCTCTCTCTCTCCTGTTGCCTTCATCACTTGCAGATGAGCTCTAAAAAAGAGAGTGTAACTTTCCTGTCCACTCAACGCACAAATTCATGGCTCTCCCAGAGATGCTGATACTGTCGCACACCGAGGTCATTTCAATATGAAGCCCTCTATACCCACATACACCTTGCACCACCACGGCAGCCCCGCATGGTGATGCCATAGTTCATAGTTTGCATGGGTTAGTTAAACCTTATTAGATACTGAACCAGTGATTTAACACTTACATGTTAAAATCATGAATTTGCTGCAAACTCCATTAAAACTTCCCCATGTTCTACTCCACAGAGTTGAGCAGTATAGTAAACACTCAAGAATCAAGGTGTGAAACAGTGGATGAGGGTATTATTAACTTTTTCATGGGGTGAGGTTCATTTAACTCATCTCAACAAGTGTTTATCTAAAGCAGATATTATGAATACTGTACAGATCAGGTTTTAAGCGGAAGTGAAACCTATAGCAGTTTTTTTGCACAATCCTGGAAGCAATCAAACACATTCCAAAGAAAACACAACCATCTTGGCACAGGTATAATAAATAACAGCCTGTAAGGATGCCATGATCGTTTCTTTAAATCGTGAGATTATTTAGACTGAGCAACATTAGCATTCAGACTGAGTGTCACTAGTTAGCTGTGAGTGAGTCAGTGGCTGTGGATCATTAATGACACAGATGATGCCGATCAGCTCGTGCTGACACTTCCCCACTTTATCATTTTACTTTCTGTAAGAACTTCGGACTCATTTCTGTAAAACCTGATGTAGAAGACCGTCAGCGCTGCATTTCTGCATTAAATATTAACATCATAGTGCTGCTACATTCATAACATTTATATTTCTCATAGCAGTGTTGCACAGTCATGGGAAATCCACCCATCAGTAGCTGATATGGACCGAGGTGAGGAGCGTCGGTCTGGGTCATGTGAGTCATGCGGTCAGGAGTTTCCATCTCAAGGAAAGCCCTCAGACATTCTATCTCCAGCTGCGGTTTTTCTATCAGAAGATAGAATGGACCTGATGATGATGTGGGCCGATCAGTGCCTGTAATATAATCCTAATATAACCTATGCTATGCAGTGTTGACCCCCGGGTAAAATCGATACGTGCCGAGCCAGGAACAGCAGCGCTATGACCCGAGAAAGCGAGAGCGCCCAACATGCAACGCAGTGAGTGCAGCGTCCTGAAGGAGGTTTGGTGGCTAAACCGGTTGTTTTAGAAAAATGAAACGAGGGCTATTGTGCAGTCAGTGTGGTCCAGGATCTCTGTCATTATTTCAACATCACCGTGAGTATCTCCACTCTCGGCTGCCTCTACTCTCCAGGGCCCATCAGCCAAAGATGGCTCCTCTACAGAGAGGAGAGCCGATCAGAGGGTTTTCATTCTCCAGGCTGAGAGCGAGAGCACAGAACAGCTCAGTGACTGTTACAGTGGAAATAATGCAGGGCCACATTCAGGTGAGAGTGTGGTCAGTTCTCTGTTTGAATGCTGAGTTCAATATTGGAAAGGTGAAACTGTTACACGTCAGGGCGGTGCCAGGGTATTTTTGGAGCCGCAATGCAAAATGCATGATATCGTGAGGCGGAGCCCCGTGTGTGGAGCGTGGCTGATAGTAATGTTTGGTCAGGTGTTAGCAGGGGATGAGCTGGGGGTATACGGATCCCCTGTGACGAGGAGGGTTAAACTTAAAAATAGCTCTGCTGATGAGAGGAGCCAATAGCTAGACAGGGAGGGGACAGAGAAAGCGTGTAGTCAGCAGAGCCCAGGATGCTAATCACCATTAGATTAAGAGAACTACCTGGAGCAGTGACGCTACAGGAGGCTGTGGTTTAATGTCAAATGTTAGACAGAGGACTCATCGTTTACTTTAGCTTAACAGAGGATGTGATGGGTGCCAGCTCATTTGTCAGGAAAGAGCAAACAGTTCTGATCAGAGGATGGATCTAAGACTGTATTTATTGTCTTCATCATTGGTAGACAAGACTTTCTCATTGATTGAAAATCTGACATGTTTCTGACATCTCCATCACACCCAGCACTGCAGCCTACAGCATCATCTAAGAACACAACAAGCAACAGCCCCAACATATTCATGCTAAGGCTAATCTAACTTATCTGGGTGAACTGTACCTAATAATCTGGAAAACCACTATGCTGCATCCACCGATGAAAAGCAAAAATAATACAGCTTCCTCTCTCTTACCCCCATAGCAACAGTGAGTGTCCTGTGCACACTGATGCACCCAACTCATTCAGGCTCTTTTGTCATTTAGATGAACAGACACTCGTCGGTTTGTGGTGCGAGGCCCTTTGTCCTCAGATCCTCTCAGTTACTCGCCATGTCTCGACAGGGACCAACACCATCAATGACAGAGGAGGTGGAGGCGGTTTACAGAAGAGATGCAGGGATGAAAACCTCTGAGTGACATATTCACTGTGAGATGTTTCAAGATGTGAATCATCTTCTCATCTCAGTAGTTAGAACAGTAGAAGATGGGGACACCTAGTGGTAGATATGATGAATTGCAGTACAGGAGCACAAGACATCAGGATTTACCAATTAAACCTGCCCTACCATCCACTCATTGACCACACTGTCTATAGAGTCAAAAAGACAGAGATCGTCTTTAAAAAAAAACTGATGCTTTGACTTTTTAGTTTGGTCTGTTTCCATCCACTAACATGGACGAGGCGGAATTTATGGCCTGTACTGCAGAGAAGTTATGTAATCCATTTTAATATCTAGTCTATGGTAAAAAAAACAAAACAAAAAAACAACTGTTTAATTACCTGGCGCTAACAGAGTCAGTTTATGGCAGTATGATGAACTGTACTCTTTTACAAATGAAAAAGCAGATTTTAACTTAGACTCGTATGGACATGCAAAGACACATATGACACGTTTCCCCTTACTCTACAACCAATCACATTACTTAAACCCCATTCAGCAGTCCAGCAGATGATTGCAGAGTTTGTCAAAGGACAGTTTTCAGTTAATGCTATCAGCAACACAAATTGAATTTCTGTCAGCCCCTGCGGATCAGCTGTGACAGCAGAATTCTCAGGGACACACATCTCCCAGCGCTGGCCAAAATAATTTCTAACTGCTTTAGCTTAGAATGAAAGTTCCCGCTGGAAATACAGCAGATATTAATCATTGCTTTCAATCGGGGAATGGGATTCAAGGAAGATCAGGTGCTCCCTTCTCTTTGCATGCACTGTCTTGCAATATGCAGCACATGATGTAACAGAGCACAAGCTGCTGCTTTCTCACAGCCTCTGTGTGTGAACCAGTGACATGAGCCATCGCACATGTGAGGCGTGAGTCTCAGTGATTTACACATGTAGGTATTTATCAGCAAAGGTTTACCGTCCAGTGTGAAGGTCACTGTGTTGCTGTTGTTGTTGTTGTTGTTGTAGGATCCTCAGGCCACTAGAGGGCAGTGTGATACCGCTGACAAGACCAAGGTTGGCGTGCTCGGCCTGACACACCAGTCACACATATTGTGCTCTCATGTTATGTAATGACACTTTTGAGAAGCAGAAAGTTCCTCACACGAAAACCATCTCAACCATGAAGCAAACTGCTGGAGCCAGCCAAAAAAAAAAAAAAAAAAAAACGCAACAACATTTAGTCACCCAACCTGCAGCAGCACTACAACACATGCCCCATTCAGCGCTGTGTCGCAGGAGCACAGGTCAGCACTTCTGCAGCTCCTGGGGAGGAACATTTGCACCCATTACTTGCCGGGTGTTTCTGCTCGTACCCCCAGGAGAACGTGAGCCGAAGCTCATATCCTATTCGATGCTGGGCTGGTTATAAATAGCACATAGAGAGAGCAGGCATGGGAACGGGACAGTCCAAAATAAGTGTGTGCATGTACAGAGTGACTGAGGCCATGTTTGAGGAGGAAAGTCAGCTATGGACGGTTTCAACATCGCTGCAAGCCCCAGCGTGTATATACATCTGGTTTTCTCTCAACTAAAGTGCATTAAACTGAGCATTATTGTAAAATGCTGCCTTTCCCACATCATTTTCCTGAGTGCTGCTGTCTCGCTGTAAAGTCAGCGATGAGCGCAGGTGCAGTGCTGAGTGTAAGTGCCCCTACGAGTACCTGTCAGTGCTCCCGCGCTGTGCCTAGTTACCTCAGCAGGGAGCACGCCAGCCTCACAGACAGCTATTATCTATTCAAAATAATACACAGCAAATTATTGTAATAGCTTCCCAGGAGATGCTGAAGAAGCGTTTACTACCCGCACGCAATCATTATCTGCTCCAGCATGAGCCGCAGATGCTTCTCTAATATGCCGGTTTTGTGGGGGTGCTGCTGTTGAGATGTTTTATGGTTTGAATCTATTCAAATGAATAATTTTTGTTATAGTATTTTTAGACCTGTTCGCCCAGGATAGCAAGAGAGGAAGAATAATTCTCCACATATTTGTGTTTTAACAGCGAGTTCTCTTTGCTCGGTTGCATCTGTTGGAGCCAGGGCTGAGTAATGAAGCCATAGAGAGTGGTTTGTGGAAGGAACATATTACTCGGGGAGGATGCACTCTGATGTTTTTGCAGACAGTTTTTGCAGACAGTCACAGTCACAACAGTGATTAGAGATGAGATAATGTTCAGACATATTGCCCCCAACTCAGAATTTTTATTTTATTCTAGGCCTACATCATAGTTTCTAATGCAACAAGTGAACTACTCTATTTCTTCATCCTTTCACTCTTGCGTTTTCTTTCTTTTCTCTCATATCTTATTGTTTGCACATATTCCATCATATCTTAACTGTACAGTATTACTTCTCAGACCCTCTCACCAAATGTAGTCCACAGTCCCCCTCGGAGGCAACTTCTCATTCACCGCAGATGGCGAGTGGCAATAATAACAGACTGGCAACAGGATCTTACTAAATATATCATTACCCCATAGGCTTGGCAGGAGGAGCCCACTGTTCTATTTACGTGCTGCTTTGTTTTCATCACACTTTATGGAACGGAATGCTCGCCACTCTACGGGACACGTGATTCTCAGCTCAAAGTTTACAATTGCGTGAAACTATGACTTTCACATCATTGTTTCTAAGAACAAGAAAGAGAACAATTCGGAGAGGACGAGGGGCTGGTAGATGAGCGATTCAGTCAGACTCCTTCAGAGCGATATGACTTATAGCATGTTGAACAGCTGGAATATCCACTGTCCTATCCATGGGTCGATGGAGCAACACAGGGCTGCAGATGGCACATTTTATTGGGAAAATGGAAAATGTCTCTCAGATGAAATAACTTCTTTGCCCACTGATGGCTTCATAGGTTTAGTATAGGGGCTATTACAGTCCACACCTGCTCCTTATTCGGAAAATCACATCACAGACAACACCGCCTCTTTCATTTTCCTCTACAGAGTACACAGCAGGCCTGGAACAGATGGAGGCCAGGATACTAAGAACTTAAGCTGTGTGCTGCAGGTTATTTTCATTTTCTTTATTATTCAGTCTATGTTTTCTGCAGTAATCAATTCTATTACCTCTGACAGCTCAGATACAGTCAGTGTTTGAATCTTTGAGTCAATTGAGGACCCAACATTCAGTTTACTGTCATATTAAAGAAAGAGAAGCAGTAAATCTTTAAAGTTGAATTAAAAATATATATTTGAATCTCATGAAATAATAACAATCAGCCTTGCAGCTCTATTGAGGACAAGCTTCAGTAAAATAATAACTTCACTAATGGACAGCAGTGACCTCTGTCTCACTTTGTTGTTGTTTTTTCAACTAGCCACACAGAATTAATAAAAACAAGGCTGATTATAGAACTTCATTTACCTAATTTCCACTCTTAGTAAAAGGTTAAATATCATTACCTTTGTATCAAAGGTCCTTGAACTGCTAAAAGCTTTCAGATCAGTTTCGGGGGTGCCCCTTGTTAATCAAAGTGTTTCCCAAATGACAGCGTCTGATTGTGTTCATGGTTAATCTACTGCAACCGTCACCCCGAAAATGAGGCCGATAATGAGAGATGGACTCATTTCCTGCTCCTCAGCCTCCATCTTGAAATCCACTGAGTTGTTCTCAGCTCAAAAAAAAAACAGAACACAAATGCCTCAACCGGCGATCTGGGATTGGATTCCACTGAGACTGTTGATGCATTATGTCACAGGATGCCAAAGTCATAGAGTGGAGGAATGTCAAATTTAAATTCAAAACATATTCAGTCATTCCCAGAGGGCAATTCAAACAAGTCCCAACATCAAGAGAACTGCTCGCTCCTGTATGTGTTTCTATTTTTTTTTTATTTTAATTTATAGTTATATTTTTTATCTAATTGCCTGAGGGAGAAGTTGGGGAGCTTGCGTGACACGATCAATTTATTTGTGTTGGACTGTATCAACATGTGAAAAACAGGAAGATGACCTTTTATATCTCAGGTGGGTTTATTCAAGCAGGGTGCTGGATGAAGAATGATGAAGACAAATAAAGTGCAGGCTGAATATTGAACAGAAAAGTGGCAGGCCCAACCGACGCTGCACTGAATTCCTGCTCTCCACAGCTTGCTTTATTACCACGGAGAATTTGTTGAAAAAGAAAAAGAGCAAAGAGCATTGCAATAGTTGCTCTTTTTTATGTTCTGTTATAATTCCTTTGGCGGCAGCCACACCGAGGCAGGACTACAGGGCGAGATTTTAAAGATCATCCACCGTAAAAAAGTGCATCATCAGCTCTCTCCTCCGGTCCCAGCCGTTGTCTTCGTGTCAGCAAAATTCAGAGTATTGGTCCACCAATCAAGACCACGTTGACATAATGAACCCTACAGAGAAGCTCAACAGCATTGAGGAGTGGCTGCACGTCAGGGAGCTGGTGGTGGTATGCTGTCTTTTGTCTTTGGGGGAAATTGATTGTTTTAATTGAAACATTTGGGAATTAAGACGAGGCAGCCACCCGAGTGAGTGTTTGCACAGACTCACCAACATGGCTGTTGAATGATTAACTCTGAAATTCAATTTGAAATGTCTGCATAATTTGTGTAGAACACTTGGCTGTGTAATTGCATTGTGTGACTCTATCTCTACTGTGTGTGTGTGTGTTAGGTGTCTGGTATTACCAATGTCATGGAGACACTGATCTCTTAAAGCAGTCACAATGTGGGAACTTTTCTTCCTTATAGGGACAAAAATCTGGGCACAATATGAATTTCTAGAAGAAGGGTTTTTTTAAGGTGACGTTATTGTTTGTGTTAAGGTTCGTGTTGGCTTAGTAACATTGATCAACACTGAAAGTCATCTTCTAGATTCGTGCATATAGGACTCGGTGCGTACGTGTGTGTCACAGATGGATGGACCTGTGTGCAGCATTGCTCAGCCTCCAGCTAACAGTGGCAGTGATTGACACCATGCTCCTCTATAATAGCCATAATTACAGGCTGGTAAAGCTGAGTTTGTAAGAGCCATGAATTTTGCAAAAGCCTAATTAAAATGACAACTCATCTGGAAGAGACCAGGATCTGCACACACACACACACACACACACACACTGCAGAAACAGAAGTTGTTTTCTTTATATCACTAAATCCACTGATGGCACACACACACACAGGCTCGTGCACACACGTTTTAACTCTTCCATCCTCGCACCTCGTCACTGCAACATCCGCAGATGGCCCCATCGTTACTTTCTGCACATTGTTTCACACTCACTTCTGTGACTGGAGTAGCCCGGGTTGTAGCCGTAGTAGCCGGTGATCCTCAGGATGCGGTCCTCTATGTCGTGCACCCCGTTCGCGGTCACTTTGGGGCTGCCGTCCATCAAGCACGCGCGGCTGCCACCCGTCGGCGTCGCCTTGCCCGGGAGGTGCGTGCTCGTCAGGGGATCCAGGCGGATGCAGGGCTGCTCTCCGCCGTCCTCTCCTCCTCCTCCTCCTCCTCCTCCTCCTCCGGTGCTCGCTCCGGTGCTTATCATCGCGGGTCCGAGCGGGCAGAGATCAGCGGGGAGCCGGAGGAAGGGTGAGCCCCGGCCACCATGAGATCCGGGCTGCATCAACAATTAGCAGAGCGGGGGGAGGAGGACGTCCAGAGACACGGTCACATTCCCTCAGTGATGCTCCCGGACAAACAGCAAGGTTATCAAAGTCCCGGAGCCCTGGCAGACGTGGGACACTAGGGGGCGTGTCACCACTGTCACATGCTGCCTACCTGTGGTGGGGAGCAGCAGAAATGCATCACATGTACCTGCATGGAAACAAGTGTACAAACATGGTGTCGCTCAGTATGAGTGGCAATCCCACAAGCATGTTTTAATGCGTCATGACCTCAGCGCCATATTGTGTCCAATCTGGTCTTTTTCTGCAACCACTCAAAGGTCCAGGATGTCAGATGTAGGTGAGAGGGATGTAGTGATGTAAAATTCATACAAATAATCCCAGTGATGTTTTCACTCATGGGTTCCATACCAGTTGTACGAATCGTTGTTTCCTTTATATTTAAATCTTTAATATCTGCATCAGGAGACGGTCTTCTCTGCAGAGGCGCCCATGTTTTGTTTTTTTTTTCATCCATTAGTGCATACTTGTTGTTGGTTCTAGAGTAGAAGGAAAGACCCCAACTGGGCCTTGTGATGTCAGGGCCACACACCCAGGTTTGATCAGCCTGAGCGGGGTTGATACCTGCAGGCTGATACTGGACCGAGTGGTTTCTAAATCAGGGCCCATAAAGGTGCCACAGAGGAGCCATTCTGTTTCTCTCAGGCACTGGTGCACTGTCCTCTGTCGGCCACAGATGTCAGTTCTGGTTTCAGCACATTCACTCTTTCCCATTTATAACTTATAAGTCTTTACACTCTACCATATACTACACCAAATAAAACTTTCTTCCTTATTATTTCCAGGCGCTCATTCTGACAGGAATGTTATTCTAAGGTAAAACCCAGAACAATCTCTTTTCCTCAGCTGGCCACAGGTTCTTGTGCTGGCTCGGGGAAGCTCCACTTCACTGGATCCCCCAGCTTGCAGATACTGCGCTAAAAGAAAAAAGAAAGGAAGCAAAGAAATTCAGAAAACTGGGTTCCAAATCCAATAACACAAGATGCAGTATTTCAGTGTCTCCCTGATACGCCTCTTTCCAAGTCCGCCACTATGTGTGTTAAATCGATTCCCTCTGTGTGTGGAGAATTTGCGCCCCTGTTGGCATTGTTGTGCAGACTCATGCTGGGGTTTATGATGCCCTTGGATGCCAGAAGTGCTTCTTCCCCCTCTCTTACTTACTAAACCAATCTCCACCTCATGTTCTTTTGTTTCAGTTTGTTTGTGCTCCAAAGCACTTATCTCACACATTCAGTTCAGGGACAGCTTTGTGGTGACAACAATGAAATGCCAATGCCCAGAAAGTTTCTCCATGCCTTCTGAGAATTGCTAATTTATTATTGGACACTCTCTTACAAGTCTGTGCCGCTGCAGTCCAAAAAATAAAGTTTTCCTCAATCCGCTGCTTTTGCATGCAGCGCTCCGAAAGTCTGTAGCGTTTGTGTGTGTCGCACAAAAATGTAAACAGCCACATCGGAAGAGGAAACGTTTGGTTTCGGACGTACTCAGATGCTTGTATGTTTCTTTTAGAATATAATTCAACTCAGAGAGAAAAATTGTTCTCTGAGCAGCACACTCATTAAAAGTCTCTGCAGCCACAACCCCTATTAAGAAGCAATATATGCATGAGGTGCCTCGTTGTAAGTCCTGACTTTTTTTTTTTCGATTTTACAATGCACATATGATGCACTGTGTAGCATTAACGTGTCGCTGCCAGATAATCTCCACAGAAATCGTTCCATCCTTGGAGGAATATCTTAAAAGCCATCGCGAAAAAGAAGATCCTCATATCTGTTTTAATATCATCTGTAATTGTCCCCGAAGCAACAAGGGGGGGGGGGGGGGGGAGGAGTCGCGGGGGGGGGGGGGGGGGGGGGGATGAGGCTGACTTCAATCTCAGACATCATAATTAGCATTCAGTGCATCCCCAGACAAAAGTCCTCTTTGCATGTCAATCGTCTAATCCTCGAACACTTCTACTTTTCAGGGGAATAATTCAAAGGTCCTGAGCTTAAAATTCCTGTCATCGTGTTCATCTGATCTTTGAACATTCCTCTTTACTTTAATGTGATTCCACATGTGTCGTGACAGTTTCAGTGCAGCTTTTAATGTTGGTGTGTGCAGAGGCAGCATCTCTGGAGATTAATTTACTGATTTACTGATTTTCACCATAAGGACCTCAGTGTAATATCTCATTGACTTCTCTCTCCGGCATCCGACCATAAAACATAATCCTTCGCCCAAGTAGAATAAAAGGACACACCGAGGAGACAATATGTCCCATGCGACTCCATTCGAGGCCAGCCCCAGCGCTCCTGCACCCCCAGCAGAGCCTCATAAAGTCACCTTAGAGATCAGTGACCGACTCCCCAGCCACCTGATGTATAAATATTCAATGTGCACTAAAGATAACCTGTTTCATGCAGCGGGGCAAGAGAAAGAGGGATGTTTGCCAGAGGAAGGGTTTTGTATTTGAATATTGTGAGCTCAACTGCTTGTACACGTGTACATGCTGGCATGTTGGCCCGCAAAGGTCACGTTTGAAAGCCTGGTAAATATTGAATAACTTTGATCACCAGGTCTCTGAGGTAATGTATGGCTTTAATTAGAGCGACAAAGGAGGGCGAGCACATTGAGGAATAAAATAATCCTGTTCCAGCCGATTTACACTATGAATAATCATAGATGTTTCAGGCAACCAGTTTGTGATGATGCCAGAGAAGAACTGTGATATTTCTTCCTTAAGAGTCGAGGCCTTTCTCATGCAGGGCAACACTGAGTGTTTTACTTTCTATTCTGTTGTGGCTGTGCACAAGCAAAAATATCATAATGTCCTTTGAAGCTCAATGTGACCTTTCTTTGTTGTTAAAGGAAAACACAGCCTGCTGCTTAGGAAGCCTCACAGAGCCCTGAACAGCCTATAGGATTTCCTCGTCCTCCTCCGCCTCCTCCTCTCGCTTCAGCAACAAAAGTTAATTTGCTCGTGGAGGCGTTTGGTGACTGTGTCTGCTTGGCTCTCTTTTAGAGGATGCAGGTCCGCACATAAATAAAATATACAATGACCAGGCTGCGTTCTTAAAAATAGAAGATCCACAGAGAAAAGCTTCTCCGTCATGCCAATTCACTGCCTGCTATGTTTTCAGGACATGCTTTTATAGCACAGCGGTTAAATAGAGTGTGCACACCACAGACTACACAGTGCACCGCAGTGCCACCACTGCCACATGTACAGTCACAGCCGGCAGTTAGCCTCGATATCACGTACATGCTATGTCTAACCTATGAGGTGTTTCTGCACATGAAAGTTTCATTAGCAGCTGTCTAGGTATCCACGTTTCTGAAGGTCAACAGCTCCATGTGAGGTATAGGAAAGCATGCAGGGAATAATTCAATGTGGCTAGATGCTGGCGGTCCTGCACGTCACAGGCGTTGGCCTTTGACCTGAGATTATGTTGTTAAAGAAAAATCTATACAGCAATCTTAATGAGTGCATGTCAGAGTAAGGCACTCCATGTCATTAGCATGGGGTTGCAGTAAGAGACACTTTATATGAAATGCTGTGTGTGTGAGTGTTTATTGTTTTTAATATGTCAGTTAATTTATTTAATTAATTCTCTCAACTCACCCAAATGTATTTACTGGTACATGTTCAACTAAATTTACTGAATTAAATGTTTAAATCAATTTAATGTAATTGATTCACAATTGATTTTCCAAATGTGTTATAATTCTAGAAGTAGTTTATTCATTTAGTTTGAAACACTAAATGACATCAGTCAATGTTATTTACATGGGAATAATAAATGAATAATCAGAATAACAGTGGTCATTTTTCCAATAACCTACATAATTAGATGAAGCAACAATCAACAAAATGCATTTGAAACTTTGACTTGAGTTGAAGGAAAAAGAAACGTGAGGGTAGTAGAATCCAAATGAATCCAGATAAAATGCCACTACCCTCTGTCATGTGTTCAATCATATCACCGTGTTGCAAAGACTTCCTGGTCTCGTTTAATAAATGTAGATAAAGGATGGGTCCCTCTCTGGGAAGTTAGACTTCATCTCACCTGCAGAATCTAGGTGGAAAAGTCTGAGGATTTATGGCCTCTGGAGACAACAAAGGAAAATCCTCCAGCATTGCTTTTCTGCATGCTCCTTCCCTCCTCACTGCAGTCAGCATGATGGATTAGGCTGCTGGTGTGGGGGCCAAGGACCAGGGGCTAGAAAACACCAGCCATTTAGTCTGATCGACCAGATGAGATAGTGAGTAATGTTCACATCGATGAGAGCTCACGCTCTGGCTCACCCTCACCTGCTCTGAATTTCGATCCTTTCAGAATGTTTCCTATAAAATATTTTTGCTCAGCCAACTTAATGTACAGATATTTCATTTCCTGAGGATGTGGAATGAAACGTCCCTGTGCAGAATAGCAAACATGCATATTCTGGCCTGCTTTAAGATCCAATAAAAAGAAATCTGGCACCACTTTCTAATAAAGCCTCAGCAATGGGAATTATATTATATTTGAAGAGGGTTGTTTCTCATGGCGCTGTTCCTGTCTGAGAGCCGTTCAAAGAAACAGTTCATCATTCTTTTCTATCTATGAGGGGTGTCCCCAACTGACCATGTGGCCGACTGACTGATTATTGGCCTTTTGCCTTCCATGTTAAGGTCTATACGTCTTACCCCTCCACTTTATCTCACTGTTGATGATAATTTAACATCAGATTCTACCAAAAATGACAGAGATTTCATTACAGGACCTGTGCTCCACACAACAACACTTCCTGACTCCCTTTGGTGGCGCCTTCAAACGTGGCCTACAAATGCAACCTTTTCCCAACATCCCAGAGAAAAGGAAGGCTCCAGGGGTTGGAGCCTTACCAGCCCAACCAATCCCAACATCCATTGGACTTCAGGGACAAACCGTTTTTCAAGGTAATTCCGCTGGTGAGCATTAAGACGTCCAATTCTTTGTTGTCCTATCACTTAAATTCAACCATGCAGCTGCAGGAACACGTGAGGAGTTTTAATGTTTTCTCGCTGTGTCCAGCTGCATCTCTGTTGCAATAACGGCCAGACAAGAATGATGACCACAATCGTGGAAATCCTCTGTAGACCTTGCCAGACTTGACCAATCTTAAGTCAGTTTTGAAGAAAAGGTGAACATTAGAACTGTTGTTGGGGTAAACAAAATGGCTATAAAGAAATTGCACCGGTGAGTGTTAGTGTTGTATCCTCTAGCTGCAGCACCACATTGATTCGTTGCCTTATAAGGTGGAAATGGTGTCTCTCGCTCTGTCTTCTGCTCCTCAGGCAGATTAATTGTCCCTTTGAACTCTCAGCACTAAAGCTACTCCCCTGACAGACCTTTAAGCACAATCTATTACTGAAGGGGATGTCAGCCCAAAGGGTCAATTCTCAGAGTCAAACTCGTTGAACACTGATACGAGAGGCACGCTGACACCGGGACTTCAAGGTTGAGACGGGTATTGACTGGAGGATCTATTAAGGGAGTTGGAAATGGTCCACAGAGTCCTCTGTAGAACAGTGGGTGAGGCCGTCATGGTTTGAGCTGCCCAGGGAGAGGTGGGGGAGACGCGGAGCAGAGCACCATGTCCAGGCGTTGAGCTGTATCCGCTTTTATTCCTTAATCTCTGATTATTGATTATTTACATTTGCTTGCAGACAGAGACACTGAGAAAGGACTAAAAGAGAGACTGGCCCCAGATTGGGCAAGAGCATGTGCAGAACTAGTAGCTTATTACTGACTGGAGCACACAAGTGTCGTCAATCTTCTCATCTTACTCTAAATCCTATTTCATAAAACATCCAAGTGCTCTTCTACCTTTGAGATGAATGTCTTAATGTCTGAAGAGAGTCGTTACTTTTATGAATGCAGTGAGACTCGGTTGTTGTGTCTCAGCTTAGCTTTAGAATTTCCTTTCCATCTGACCCAGTGTGTCTAACACCAGTTTCTCTCTCCAAGGTCCAGATGGATGAAACCACTTTGTTCATTATGGTGTTTATTATTGGCACAGTGGTTGGCTCTTTCTCTCTCTCTGTCACTGTATCAGAAGAGAGGAGTTCACAGGAAATCCCTAGCACTAACTCTGAAGGCCAGCTAACTGGAGATGCTAAGTGATAGGATTATTGATCGATCATTTGTCAAACCTCTAGTGTCCACAGAGATATTGTTTTTGTCCTGTCTGTCTGTCTGTTCCGTTCCTGTGAACATGATCGCTCAGCAGCATCTTGAGGAAGTTCTTCAAAGTTTGGGACGCACAGTTGGACTGATTAGAAGAATCAAACAATTTGATCAATTGTTGATCAAGTGTTTGTAAGGTCAATTTGATCTTACAAACACATTTTACTCTTTTTAACACAACATTTAAGGAAAAACAAGATTTGGTAGAAACTGTAACCTGAAGGCAAACATAACTTACATATATTAGTGCATAAATCTTTAAAAATATAAACATCACACGTACGCAAGGGAAATCATCTCAAGATGAACACAGAGGATTCTACAAACAATAAGCCATTAAACCAAGCTGTGGTCTTTTAAGTTCAACATTAAAAATGCATGTAGACTCGGAGCAGCTTTTACCACATGTCATCACATTCTCTTTAATGAATAATTGCTTCACTTCATCATTGTACAAGTAGGACCACACCAGCATCACATGTGTTATGAATGCATTAATAAATCCTGCCATATGGTCTTTATTACTATTCCATATTCCGCAGTTTTCTATTTGAAACTGACATTCCATGTAAATTACACACGTTTAGATGGAATCTAATATCGACGTTCACATACATTATCTGTGCTCAGGCACTGCTGCCTGCAAGTTCACGTTGTGTGATGATCCAGTAAAACAGACATAACCTGAATGTAATTTCTTTTCACAGACTAGTTTTCTAATCTATAACCTCCTCTCTTGTTCCATCATTGCCAGGCAGATTAGAGATGTGTTTTCTTTAGGGAACTCATGCATATAGTTAGAATACTGTTGGTGCTAAATTCATCCTACCCTCCTATTAGAACACATTGTATTATTTACCATCATTTTACAGCTGTTACCAGAGTGCCACCATCTGGTGAGCGTGCTAATCACAGATGCAGAGCAGTTCTAAAGGGCATTTCACGACAGAGATGCTGTAAACAACAGAAGGAGAGAGAGAGAGAGAGAGAGAGAGAGAGAGAGAGATGGAGATGACACATTACAGTGGAACCAGAATAACTTGTGCGTGACATTATGTTATATTCAAAGACAATGATGTGTTTTATTAGTTGAGCTTTTTGTAATGTTTTCCAAGTTTACATGCAGGAATTTGCAACTATATGTTTCGTGTCTATGTATGGATTTCAGCCTCTAGGGGGACACAAGAGTCATTCACTGCCTCCAATTAAAACTCGTGCTCATACTGAAGAGAGTGTACTACTACTACTACTGCTTCACAGCTCTTTTGAATTCCTTCTTTATATCAAACCATTTTTTAAAGAATGTAATATTCTTAACAAAAACTGAACAGTTATTGAAGCATATACCAATATACTATATCATATCATACAATATAATATTAAAAATCGTATTATATATTACGTTTTTCAACTTCGGGTCACCCAAAAATGTATCTGATGTATCCGTACTAACACTATTATAGGATAAAAATATGGTATGCTAATATTGAGAAATAGAATATTTGAAACGTACAAACGTATGTAAACTTGAATAACTTGAGTCATGCTCAGCTAACTTGTTTAGAGAGAAGAAAAGGAACATCATGCACATGTAGGGGCCACTGTGACAGGTTGCTGCTTCCCACTCTAACCTCAAGGAACAAATACCCACTTTAATATCCAACCACCTTGTTCTGTGAAATGGTTGTGGTGTCACTTTTATCCTCCGCAGTGATATTTCATGAGGAAAATTATCCAGTGAAGTCCAAGTGAGGAGGGTCAACATTCTTCTTAAACAACTTAATGGAGAATAGCAGACATACACTGCGGGACAAAGAAGATCATGTCTGGAAACAGCCTGACTATTTATACCTCCCTTGGGGGATTTAGATTTAAAGCTTTTATTTTTCATTTCATAAACTGAAACAAGAGCCTGTCTAAGTGCTATGAAGACATGCAGAGCTTGGGGGACACAAAAAGAATGGTCTAAAGAATGGATTTGGGCTAAAATCTTGTTGCTCAGCTCAACCTAATATTCCTTATATGAACAACTTCCCAGGGCATCCTGTATCACAGATTGGAGACTCTCAGTTACATTCCTTTTTTTCTCGGATATTTGCAACTATTCACTATTCACAATTCCCCTAAATTAAGTGGGTTATGAACCCAGAGGTATTAGATTCAATATCAAGTGGCCACATGACTCCGTCTCCCTCCTCTGCCAGCACTATCAATGCTCACAGGGATTTGACCAGACTTCCTAGGGCAAGCCAAAACTTATCACACTGGCACATGATGAAAAACACAGTTTATTGCTTGAGGCGGTCGTGGTGCACTCTGCATTTCCCAACAACTTTTCTTTGGAACTGAGTTTGGGAGCAATTTCAGATGTTGTAATGATTACCAGGAGCAGAGTGGATCCAAAAGCCCCAGTCTGTATGTTCAGTCAGCGGGTTAGGAAAAAAATGGAACTGGCTGATCAGTTCATAATCATCACTGTTGTTTCTGACTGGGGCAGTTGAACATAATATATATATTGCGTTTTAAATTGTTCAAATGAGCAAGTTTAAATAATGGTGAAATGGATAGAGGCTGCAATTATCCATGATAGTACATTAGGTGATTCATGTGGATCTCAAATACGCATGATCCAACTCCCTCTCCTGTGTAAGCATGTGGACCTTATTATATATTGTACATGTCCCAGCTCTATTTAACTTTTCCCAAACTCTGCATTACTGACAATTTTCCTCTCCCCTATATATTTGATCCATATTCTGCGTAATAATTCACATTTATCTAAACTATCTCATCCTCCTTGTAAGGGGGAGCTGGAGCCAATCCCAGCACACTCTGGTGAAATGCACTGGACAGGTTGCAGTATCAGGGGTTCACAGATCAGTCTATACACACGCTCCCATTATACTAACAGACCATCTGCATGTCTTGAGTACCTGGACAAAACTCACACAGACTCATGGAGAACAGGAGCTGCAGCCAATTGCAGCCAACAAATTCTCCAAAAACTGATTTCTTTCATTAACTTGTTTTATTTGCCCAAAGACATCCCTTCTTTGCATCCCATTTATTCCTGTAGCTTATGAGTCACCGAGTTGTATCGGTCCCTGATATCTTGGTCCTTGTTCTGTTATTAACGGTGAGCGAAGCTTTCATGTCAGTGTCACAGGGTTAGGGTTACTGAATTCACTGACGTCACGTAGTTAATCCACTTCAGTCTAATGCTTGATGAATAATATTCTTGAATTAAGTAATTTTGGGTTTTCAGGCACGTTTTTCTTCACAATAAAAAGACAATCGCAATAGTATCATATCCTGCAATGGGTCTAAATCGTATTTTTCTCTATCAGATGTGAGCTGAACCCGTAGACCGGATATAAAGAGGCTGAACATCAGGCTAAATTCTTTGGGACAGTGGATATCCAAATATAACAGATGTTTGTGATTCTGATATCAAAGAGTTTACAGCATTCTGCTTCTCATTAAAGGTATATTCACTCTTATGAGGTAAATACACAAGCACATTGTTTGGAGAAAACCCACCAAGCCAAGTCAAGTGCCAAATTGCATAATATCTAGTCCGCTGTGATTCAGATCATGGGAACGACCATTTCTTGTTAATTCGAGGTTTTTCACTTGCTTTCCTCAGGAGACTCTCTCTTGGCTCGCATCTATCACATCATCTACGATACCATCTGCTTCAGACAGGACAATGAGTGGAGCATTTGAGCTTGTATCTCCCTACATCTTTGAAAACTACAAATTGCTCTTGTCCCTTCCCCTGTTCCACTTTTCCTCAGCTTCCATCTCATTCCCAGAGATAAATATGTTGCGCTCCACTGTCATTTGTGACTTTTTGAAATTTAGGAAATGCACGTAAGAGAAGCATCAATTCCACTCAATTCTCACAGTAGCATTCTATTCGATGTAAAACACAATGGGAAGTGCACACTATATTTCATTTCACTTATTTCCCATGCCGTAGTTCCTTATGTCTTCCAGCTGTTCAACATCTGCAGATTCGTGTTTCCTGCCTGGAGTAAAAAGGGTCTGTGGATTCATGAGCACATTTCCCATGCTTGCGTGCTCAGCCTGATCCTACTGCTTCCATTCTATGCGTCCTGCACTGCTCTCTTCTCCAAGGCCTGTAATCTGATCCTGGGCTCACCAGAATACACACCATCCACAGCGCCACAAGGCACCCTGTCTAATAGCTACGAGACATGCAGCGCCCCCCCACCCCACCGCCCACCCACCCACCATCCCCCTCCTCGCTGCTGCGGACAGAGGATGAACAGCACTGTGCAGACTCCTCAAGTTAAGTTGGCATTTCCTTCAATGACTTCTTTACATTGATAAGAGCCCTCTCGGGGGAAACTGGGACCAGAGGACAGAGAGGGGAGGGGAGGGGGGCTGCAGTGTAATTGCTGGTATCACGTGAGTGTGTAAAACCCACTTGCCAGGACCCATTTGTCTGGCTTTATCTGCCATTTGGAGGGCTGTCGAGAGCCGGACCAGAGGTGGGGGAGCGGGAGTGAGAGCTGGCGGGTGGGGGTGGGGGGTGGGGGGGTGGGGGGGGTGGGGGGGGGGGGGGGGGGGGGTTCCCTCGGGATGGCAAGCCCCTCTAACCTCGCCCCTGTTCTGTGGTGAGAGTGGACAGAGTCACGACAGAGAGAGGAACCCAGACTCTCTCTGGGCGCAGTGTGGGAATATGTCTGTTCAGGAAGAGGCAGGAAGAATAAGAAGATGAGGGGGGGGGGGATGGGGGGGGATGGGGGGGGAGAACACTTGTAACTCCACCATCAAAGGCGGCAGATGTGGGACCGCTCCAACCCCTCGTTTCCCTTGGCTACGAGACAGGGGGAGCCCCTTTTGGTTTGAGTCTGAGCATTGAATTCCAAATAATGGCCCATTTAGTCTGCAGGCCGTCCCGCATACATTTCTACATGTTATGACCACACCGTCAGTTTCCCATAAATCACCTGCATGGCACCGTGTGCTAATCTCTCCATCTGCAGCGTGCTGGCTGCGCAGGTGCCTACGGGCTGGGGTTTCTTTACATCCCAGGTGTAGTGGAGTGCGAATGGAGACCGCGAGGTTTAACAGTGGAACATTAGAGCGGAGTGGCAATTGTTCAGTTCCAAAATATGTCAAAATGATAGATGGCTTCAATACTAAGTGCTCGCTTCTGAATGTTGGGAAACGACAGGTGTAAACAAAAGGCTGTGATTCTCCTCTGATCATGGGCACAAAGGCAGCTGATGATTTTTGAAGCCTTTTGACATCAGGTTTGACATGTGCGACAGAGATCCTGTCTAATCAAGAGGGCTCAAATTGGACTCTCACTCTTTCACTGAAGTATATGCTATGCTCAGGTTCTCTATCCCTGACATCCTTGATGCAGCAGCAGTCTCAAACCAGAACAGCAGAGTCAATTCTTTCAGGTTGCACATTTCTTAATCTGTTTTACCTTTTGTTTGTATTATTCCCCTGAAAACTGTTAAAACGTTAAAAATCTGGTGAACAAAACATGACATGATTTCTACATCCGCTCCCTGATGTAGAGCGATGCCAAATTTTAACAGGTTTTTTGTAGCATGTTTGTCACTGGCATTGTGCGTTTCGGCTGCATCAGTGGGGAGAGCAGTGAAAGTGAAGCCAGAGTGTCTCAATTTACCGCCTGTCTCCTCTATGTTAGTGGATGGGACCAGAGCCCAATTAAAAGTCAACTTCCACCTGCTGATCTGAAAAGTTTCACTTTAGCTAGTTCTCATCGCACTGGTTCCCAAAGTGCTTGGGCTAAATTTGGTTTTAATTATTCAAAGATTTGAGGCTATTAAATGGGGTGAGACTGACTGGGATTGTTCCCACAGCTGATTCCAAATGTGAAATGTGGAAGCGTTCATATCTGGGTTATTTTGGATTCATTTGGAGATGGTGGGAGGAGAAGGAGACACATCGTCAATCTTACTACGAGTCCACAATCACGATACCACTGGTTTACTGTCTAAATACAGGGTGAGAAAGAAATGTCCTTGATCTTCATTAGTTAAATTAATTATGTGTATTAGTGCAGTTTATCTGACTGATGCTTTGTAGTGTGATGCAGAGTTTACCCTATGATAAAATGGAATTGCGGAGAAGTTATTTGACTGATAGGAGCATGCATACCACCAACTCTCCTGCTGATATGAAGCACAGGGTAATTCCTGGACACAGCTTGTAAACCCATGTCGGCACCAGTATGTGTACCAGTGTGTGTGTGGGTCGACGGGTGGGCGGGTGTCTGCCATTAAGCCACTGCTCGCCGTCCTTTTAATCCCAGGTCAGTCAGGTCTGCTTAAACAGCGAGCCACAGAATGTAAACACAGCCTTATTAACACTGCCAGACTCAGTAATCTTCCTCAGTAACCTTCAGCCACGACACAGGCTTCAGCCTCAGACGCGCATTGTGCTCTGCTCATTACAACGCAGAGCGTCTCACGAGGGTTTTACAGTCAAAGTGCCTGTTTGTGCATTTGATTGGCTTCGTGATTAATTGGCGTCGACATCTCATCTCTTGACTCAGTTTGTTTCTCTGAATATAAAACTTTATACGACTTCAAAATCATCGAGTACATTAAATCAGATCGGTTCAATCTGTTTGTTATCGGGGATCATCTCCAAGGAATGTTTCGGCTTTCCTTTGCTCTACAAAAGTCGGTCATCAGGCGGCATCACAGAGGCTCATGGGGATAAAGCATCTTGCTCAAGGACACTCAAGCAGGGAATGTTTTTACTTAATTGGGGGCTTTAACCTTGGTGCTTTAATTGGCTGGGGGATGATCTTTCCAATGACTAGGCCACCCTGCAATCCTCACTGCCTAGACAACCTCATACCGAAAACCTTATCTGAGAGGATGGCATTGCAACGCGGACATTTACCAGGCACCCATGTGAAGCCTTATATCTTGTCCCTTTGCGCTCCCGCCTCGGGATAGTCATTCAGTCTCATCTCCAGTGGGAGCTCCTGTTCCTCCTCATGCTGATCTGTTTACAGACCATAACCAAACAGCCGGTGACTGGCCCAAAGTTCGTCTGTCTGTTTATGCTGTGAGACAGAGTATGCACGTCAGAACTGAGCCACGGGAGCCAAGGGGTTGGGCTCTGGGGAAGTCCGAGCGGGGCTCGAGGGACGTGCAGGTGCATGAGGCGGGGGCAGAGAGGATTTATGGCATCGTCTCCGGAGGTTCGATGGGAAGCCATGATTCCTCTTCCTGCCAGGATTGAGGGGTCATGAACAAGAGCAAAACAGCAGTGGGGTCGCCCTGGAAACGCAGGTAACCAGCGTTTGTCCGCCCTAATGGCCTGAACAGACGCTTCTATCAAATCGCCATATTTGTGTTTTTCCATGAGAAAGTTGGAAGCTCTTGGATCAGCTCCATGTGCTCACAGCTCTGTACCTAAAGGCAGTGCCTCCCTAAAAGGGTTTTTTTTCGTCATGTGACCGAGCTCAGGGACAGCCACCCTTCCCATGGTGCTCATGTTCCTCCCCCCTGTCCCCGGGGGGACGGCCGGCCAGGTTTGCCTCAACGACGGACGGGATACAGAGTTGGTGTGACGGCGAGAGAGCGAGACAGAAAAAGAGAGACATCTGCTTCTCATCTCGATGGGAAAATTCCCCTGATCCCGGAGATTAGGATGGAGTCCCCCAGACAGAGCGCGCTGGCTCCTCCGAGGCTCACCATTTGTAAGCAGGCTCCCTCAGGCCTTGTTGGCCTTAATCCAGAGAAACCCATTTGAGTGGAGTGGACCACTGTTTTAATTATAGTGACACCCACCCACCAGTGGTGCAGACAAAACAATATAAATAATTACTGGTGCAATTAAACAGATTTAACTTTGTGGGTTTATTCATACAATTAAATTTTTTTTAAAAGTCATGGAAGTAAAAGTGTCGACCGTGTCTCATGACGGGCCTCACCCGCCTGCAGCCGTTCTTGCATGGGGGTGGTGCTCTGTTTATTTTCCCCTGATTGGCACTGCACATTTTCACTGGTTCACAGCTCCAGTTGTGGGGAGTGGGAAAGTTTGTGGTCTGCGTTCATTCAACACAGGCTCTTGCAACTGTTCAAAGCTTATCACAACACCTTCCAAACACGTTTCCGACTCTGCTCCCCAACGCCCTGACGAGACCTGTGTTCTGATCTTTGTTGATCTTAACGCTGGGATCGTCAACCACCTGCTTTCCATTATTTCCCAAGCCGATTGCTGAGGACAAAATGAGCATTCGCCAAAGGTAGCATGGTTTTGTGTAGCCTGAAATCAATCATGCCTGTAATCATGCTTGATATTTCTGGGATTCCAGAGTCTTTCAAACAGGATGGATGTCCTGGTCTTCATCAGGGACGAATATTGGAAAGACCTCACAGTTGGTTTCGAAAGAAAAGAGCTTTGGCTCTGATCCTTTAGCTTGGCCCATTGGATTTACTGACATTTCTGTGAATGTAATGAGAAAAATTAGACGTTGAAGAGCTGTGAAGGTCTCACAGATCAACAACCTCACCATCAGAGATCAGCTTTTATAATTGAGGGGAGATCACATTTTATGCTTAGATTCAAACACTGGATCAGTTGTGTTTCATGTTTTGACTTATTCAATCATTCCCACATGTTTGAGGGATGTGTGTGGATCAGTTGGAACACTTATTCCTGTGAATTGAGAAACTACAGAGCAGAGAAAGACGTGTTTCCAGCTTTGGGGCAGACGTGCTCCTCCTTTCTCACAGCCCCAGCCTCACCATCCTGGATCTTGTCTATTTATTTGCTTATTTTCTTTTTCGGGGTAATGGAAAGTCAAACTTCAGCCACAGTGTCATTGAAAGAGTTTCCTTTAAAAGATGCCATACTGATTTGTCACAGACAATCTGAAGCTCATTCAGTGGAAGCCAAGCGAGAATATCACACAAGATGCTCTGGTTGAACTTCCCTCTATTGCTTCAATTTACTTCATATAATGTGTGGTCATCCTGCAGACAGGGTGTCAGTGTCTGGGTGTTTAATCCACCCTGGTGGTCCTCATTTATCTGTCCCCTCTGGGCAGAGTACCATCTGGGATTGGTTGTCTCCACCATGTCTCCCTGGCAACAACACTTAGACCCAGACACCTAATCGCGGCAGCGAAACAACAAACATTGTCTTTGGTAAAGGAAATCTCCCGTCCCGGCAAGTGCACAGTAGCCACTGAGCGTTTAGCCCAGTCGCTCTCTTTTTTAAATCTACTGATGATAATAAATGGCATTGCGGCCAAATTCCCATCAGTCGGCCATGTTATTTATTATTTCAAGTTATTAACTTTCCCCCAGCTCTTTGACCTCCACTGATCCTCACCCTGCCCTGCTCCCATTCCCTTGTTCCTTGTACTACAAGCTATAGCGACTTGAGTAAATGTACTTCTCCACACAAAAATAAATCTCAGGGCACAGTTTTGCTTGGCTGCAGTCTGCACACACATGAACTTCACCGAACACTTGCTCAGGCCACGGCCTACTTTAGTCATTTGTCCTCTTAGGGCACCTCCTCTGAAGGAGAATGGGCAATTTCACCACGAAACCTTAAAATCTCCAAATATGAGCCTCTGCAGGTTCATTATAATTAATATTAATATTATTACTATAATATTATTTGAGAAAGAAGAGTCTTTCCATGTTTCTAATATTATTATATCAGTTATCCCTCTTATCTTAGACTAGTGGGGACAGAATTCAATTTTGAACTGATAAAAGAAACATGAGAAAGGTAACAAGGTTTTGTTACCTTTAAATAGAGCAAGCTCTTTAGCTTCCTACATTTTTACCACATCTGAGTGATATTAATCTTCTTATCTGACTCTTGGGAAGAAAGCAAGTAAGCATATTTCCCAAATGTCCATCTATTTTTTTTTAAGGCAGCGATAAGCCTGATTATGATTATCTTGTTTTTGTAAGCAGCATTACAGCATGTTCGTGACCACATGTTTTTCCAAGCTCATAAAAAAACTTTGATTTCAATGTCATCTTTGTCCTAATTGTACGCTACTCATATCTACTGTCAATTTACCAGGAGTGTGCAGGAGCACTAATGTGTGGCTTTACTGAGGAGGATCTTCTCAAAGTCTGACACAAAGACCCCGAGGCAGGATAAACTAATGTGAGATCGACAAATTAAAAAACACTCTGCGGACTGAAAAAATAAACAGCAGCATTCATGTGCAATGGCACACCAGTAAATCTTGCTGCCTGATTGAATTCATGTTTACTTAAGTCTCTCCAAGTTCTAGGAATACATCTAATCTCAGTGCCAATCGATCTCTGTGCAGCATAAACTATTAAAGGGTATACTCCATTAACCTCAGACTCCTTCATCTCATTTAATAACATGTCAGAGGGCTGCAAAAATCCTGTTTGCTTACAAGGGAGCATGTTTACAGAGTAATCTGAGTACACCTGCTGGCTCTTACATTATATTTACACTGACCACAACGCTGGGGTTATTATTAGTGGAGACTTTTAACATGAGAGGGATTTTAAAAACATCTAATTTATCTGTTTGATGGCCCCGGCTGAACCACCACCAACAGTGTCAACACATGAACTTGTGAATGCGCTCCACATGTGGGAGCTCTTAATGGAGTTTAGAGTATCACCACAGGCCTGAGTTACAACCTGCTCTCTGACTGCGGGAGCACTTCCGCACACTTTGCAGCGCTCGTTCTTCATTTCTAAAGCGAACAGCTTTTTTAACTGCCTCTGACACAAGCCGCAGTAACTCACTCTCAATGCTGTTTTTCCTTTTCTTTCTGACCGACTGCAGGGCCCTGTCCGCACAGCACGTGGAGGTGACGACACTTTGTTCTAGACAAACAATCAGCTTCCTCTCGGAGCGCCGCTCATGCTGCTGTGCACCCCTCAGTGGCTGCTGGCTGGAATGGGATCAATGGAGCATTGTAAGCTAAGCATGGCGGCACGTTCATCATTTAAATGAATTGTCGTCATTTTAAGCGGTGCCAGGTCCCGTCCACACACACACACACACACACACACTCAAGCAGTCACGCGTCAGTATCAGCTGTCCATCAAAATGCTTCACGCTGTTTTCATCGCATCAAACAAATTGACAAACTATCCTGCCAGAAGAATTCATGCTTGAACATGCATCAATATGATAACAACCATATGAAGATGATAGAAACCCCTCTGAGAAAAAAACTATTTCATGTTTTAGTCCGGTCCATCTTCCGTTCATTAACATGGAGATGGCAAACCAAATGAGATAACTGCACACATTTCAGTTTAGATTAACTACATACAAAAACAAAACTTTCTGAACCTTGGTTGTGCTAGTAGGAGTACTTTTTGATTACTTTTGTGTGTAATTTTCAATTAATGCTTGGCTGTATGTTTCTGAACTCTACAAGTATAATCTTCTATGTTATGAGCGTTTAAATTTATTTATGGAAGCTATCAAACACTACTTGAATGCTGCACCTGACTCAGATCTTGAGTTCTTTTACCGTATGTCATTTTTGGGACAATAAGAACTCAGCCCACCGCCATCTGATATTGTGATGTCCGAGACACAGCTGCTTAAAGTTCAATATTAACCGGAGATTTCTGCAGTGACTAATTTGTGAAAATAACTTCCAATTGTCTGTTAGCATGTTGACGGGCTTCCTACAAAACAAAACAATGAGCCTGAAAACAGGATGACACCTGACAACCTTGGGAAAACATGCCGAAGACAAAAATATGTCGATGCGGCATGCAAATGTAAACAGGATTTGACATGTTTTAAATGAAAGAATGCGGGGTAATATAATGCTAAACACCTTAGGTAACAGCCAGCAGCCTTTACTCATGGCTCAAGCACTTCCTATTTTGCATCCAGTTTGTTTTCCAACAGGGTACAGTTTTCCTGACAATAATACAGTTGTTGTGGGGGGAAAGGATTCCCAGCTAATTAATGACAGGAAAAGAAGGTCTGGGTGTTAAATATTGTCACATCCTGTTTGGGTCGACTGCTCAGGTGGTTCAGGAGGAGTACAATCACAATGTTTGTGCTCCTGGGGTTTAGAATACGTGCACAGATCAGGACCACACCACAAGATGAGGCAAGACAATGAATGTGTGTGTGACATTAAAGAGTAACTTGTGTCTTTAGCAACCGAGACCTTGGTCTCCCTGAAGGGCTCTAACCTTTGTTAATGAGACCCTTCAAAGTGAGGGGCTCTCCGGGCTGTCCACCTTCCCCTTGAAGGCCCCACCGTGGCCCCAGCAATGATGAATGGACATCATTAATGCTGTTCATCTGTTTACCTTTTAGTCAGCAATCTGGGAAAATGAGGGGTCAACAGCAAAAGGGAAATATGCTTACTTTGGCGCTGCGGTTCCTGAAAGCCACCAGTTCGGCCCTCACGTCAAGAGACTCTGCTGAACGCAACAGCCCCCTCCGTACGACCGGCTGACCTTCCCTCATCAGGGCGCCTGAGGTTTAGCTGACATTTTATCATCAATCGTTAAAAGATATCAGACATTTTTGAAGTAGGAGACATCACTGAAATAGTCCTCAGAGTACATTTCTAACGAGGTGACGAATGATCTTTGGCAGAATAACCTTTATTTTTCCTGCAGACACATGGATAGCACTGTCAAGCTTTATGGTTGTAGTAAAAACTATTAGAGCCTCAATGTTGTTTCAAAAACTGACAGCAGGGCGATCCGTCTCCCTCGGCGTACGATATCACCCACGCCGGGTTTATTTCTCCTGTCAGCTTGCGTTTACAGTGCAAACAATTTGGAGTGATCTTATTAGGCCCTATCAGCCGCGGCACGTTTAAAAATCACAGTTCAGTCGACGAGATGCGTGTTAAGAATCTCGTTCTGTCCTCTGATCACACAAACACGTCTGTGTGGCGGCGGCAGCAGGGAGGAGAAGAAGCGATCGTTTGCTCCACCGTTCAAGCTGTTTTAAACAAATCATAAAAAATGACTTGCCCTACATCATTATGGTCTTACATAAGCCCTTGGACAGGATGAGGCGTTTTTTTAGGGTCACGTTTGGTTCATCAGCATCTGCAATTACGCAGCGATGATGGACAATGGCAAAGTCTGAGAGGGAGAAGGCTGATATTGCTGCGTGGTAAAAGTTTCTCATCCAAACAATGATGGCTTGGTGACAGAGAGAGGGCAGGAATAAAACAAAAATAATTGTGGGTTCAAATTTCCATTCTGCCTCCTCTCGATTTCAAAGAGCATCCCTCACAGTGGTGTGGCAATTTAGGGGGAAAAAAACCACAGTGATGCTGCCTGGTATAATTAGAGGAAATGTCTCATCATCCCTGTCTGTCTGCTCCCTCTGATGCTCGGGTGAGGGAGGCCGGATGGTAATGAAGGAGATGGTATGATACTTCTGCCGTTAAGTGTGGAGAAACGCAACACTCGAGTGTTTGGTCTGCACAATGGCATGAGGCGGCGGAGCCATTCAGCACTGTGAAAGGAATGCGTGGAAGCCCACAAGGAATCCTTTTGGTTCCAGGGTTTTCAGCAAACACAGAAGTCCCACACTGGAGATTAACTCTGTGTGTCAACAGTAATGGAATCTTCCTCTCTGTGCTGAAGCCTCAGAGGAAAATCTCTGTGCACGTCCTGCAGCCCAGCAATGAATCTATCACCCGAAACAGATCCCTCGCTGTTTACCTTCCTCACATGTCAGTCCTCGGAAGCAGGTTTCTGTAAATCACCTGTAGGGTGTGTAGACTAGAAACCAGAGCTGAGGCAGGAAGAAAAAAAAACTGCCACTTGCAGCATCTCAGAAATGACCATTACATGCAGCAGCGTAAAAAAAAGAAAAGCTCTGATGTCATGAGTGAGTTCAGTGGAGACGGAAGAAGCAGGGCAGAGAGGGGGAGGAGATTTAATGGCCAGCTTGTGAAAAAGGTAGTGTGGAGCAATTAGAGGCAAAGTGTGTGTGTTTCTGCCGACTGGAGCACAGAGCTGGAATGAAAACTGAAACTGTCGGTGCAGCTACACACATGAGCCTCTCTGTGGTTGTGAATGTATGTATATGTGTGTGCTTATTTTTTGTCCTGGGTCATCACTTGAAGATTTTTGGATTGAGCAGAATTTGAACTTTTTCTTGCAGCCGCCTTTTCACGTTTCAACTTTTTGATTTGAAAAACGTGCACATTGTATTTTTTTTTTTTTTTTTTTTTTTAAAGCAGTATTATATTTTTTTTTTTTGAAAGCAGTATTATATTTGTATTGTCCCAGCACCTCGTGGTGGCCTCTGGGGACCTTATTCATTAGTAAGCACCATCCACTTCATCATCAGGTTACACGCAGCAGAGGAGCTACGTGACTGCGCTCAGTTGCTCGAACCCAACCCCGGCAGCAGAGGACTTCTTGGCAGCATCACCATCTCGTTCCCGGGACTTTAGTTTTCTTTTTGGTGGATTGTTGTTTTCTTTGGACCGGGTGCTCCGGGAGCTGTCATCACCCCCGCCTCCCCACCTCCATCTCCCTACACTCGCACACATCCCGACATGAAACTCGGGCTGGTCCTGGAGGCTGCGGCGGCGCTGTATCTGCTGCTCTCACCTGCGCAGGTAGGAAAGTTGCAGCCCTTCTCCCGGAGACTCTCGGTTGTGATCGGTGAGGGAGGAAGCCTCGTTTTCAGAGTGGTTTCAGAGCGATGTCAGACTCTGGTGCTGATGCTCCCATTGTGTCATGCACTGAAACAGCCATGCAACTATAACAGGCGATGCTTATAAGACGTTAAAAAGTGTGTGCGTTGTGTGTAATGCAGGATATAGTCAGAAACCGTCGGGGTGAGCAGACTTGTAGATGCTTATGTCCATCAGAGTGATAACAGCCCGTGGTCTCTGACGCCTCACCGCTGGTTTCATTCATAAAGCGGAACGTGACAAAGTGCATCACTCTCTCTGTGGAACACATGATGCCAAGTGACTCACTGTTATGTTTGGCGAGACTCTCTAAGCTTCTAATTACTGCTGCATCAGTCTTGAAACACCCGCTCACTCCTGTGCGACACCCCCCCGCCCTCCCCCCCCCCCCCTCTCTTTCTCTCTCTCCTTACTTTTATGTGTAGAGTCCCATCAGAGAAATGCTGTGATTTCTAATATGGTGAGAAAGTCAGAGAGCCACTGTATAGAAACACCGTGAGAAAGTGAAAGAGGTGAGAGACCTGCGTGGTCTGACAGAGTAAAACTTCTTCTTTCCTATTCTTTACTTTTATTCCGCATCAGTACGTTTTCATTTCATGTCAGCTGGGCACGTGCAGGTTGAAGTATCAACATGCAGAGGAAGCTGTGCGTGTGGTAAAGCCAAATGTCCAGTTGTGTGTTTAGCGGCCAGGTTAAGGTCAGGGGCGGGCATGTTTGGCCATGGTGAAGGTTGAGGATAAGGTCTTGGTGTTGGCCGATAAAAGCCCATCCATAACTAGTACAACCTGTCAAGATACTGAGGCATAAGGGCTCTGCATTTCTTTTGTGCTATCTGCATAAAAATGATTACTCTTCTGCCCATAGCTGTGCACAACTTTGTGTGTGTGTGTGTGTCAAGAAATCTATTGAAACTTAATTTCAGGCATATCACTGTCTGGATTAGCACAAAGCTGTTCTGTTCTCCGTTGCCTGGCATTGCCTTTTAGTCTCTTTTTATGACAGTGTGCCAGAGCAGGACAGAGCCGAAACTGGTCCAAAGAGGACTCATGTGTCACGCCGCAGAAACACTTGTAAGAGAGATGCGCATTGTGCGGCAGGACTTGTGCCAACACTCAGGCTCTTGAACCCATTCAGTCTCTGATTTCCCCCCAAGGTGCCTGAGGGTTGGCAGCTGTCTGCGACGCTTCTCATGTTTAGCGTGCAACCAGGCCAGTCCTGTGTCCATTCACACTGCATGCACGGCGGCTGCCCGCTCATCTGAATGTGACGCTGCGTGCAGTCGCTGGAACAGTGTCACTGAGTGTGTGAGAGCGGCACACAGACTCAGCCGGGCTCCCGTGGTTGGAAAAAGCTCCACGTACACCACATTGTCTGAGCGGAGACTTTGCAGCTGTTGCTGAGTTGAGGGTGTGTGGGAGAGGCATGGGATCACCACATCTCCACTAATCCTCATAATCAGCTCATAGCCTGTTTAGTCAAAACAGGAGTGACAAAACCCAGGGCCCTCAACATGTACTAGTCTAAATGCCCCCCCCCCCCGCTGCAAGAATGACAGGGGCACGTAAATGGTTAAATTCAAGAATTCAACGTAAAGTCTGTCCTTCTGACAGTTCTCTTTGGTTCTCGTTGTTGAAACTGCCGCCACCTGCAAAGGAATGATTGTTTCACTTCCCTGCAAACATGCATCCTGAGGTTTACCTTGAACATATTTGAAGAACTAAATATTTCATATTAGAAGCAAACAAGTGACACTCGTGCCAGGAGACTCTCTTCTGCACCCAGTGACAAAATTAGACCCTTCTGGTTTGTCTCCGTGTCCTGCCAGCTCCCACAGTAAGCTGCCAGACGTGGTTAAGTTGAAGGAGCAAACATTGGCCTGGAAATGCTATTTATACATGTCTGTCTTTTGGATTCTCCACCAGTCAATACGTGCCACTCATTGATAATGATAATTCCTCATTGCTCTGAAACGTGGTGTGCTGAGTAGAGGGAGGGGTGGCCATCAGCTGATTCAGTTTCACAGCAGAGCTCAGTGTCCGTGTGTGTTTGGTGGGAAACTGTCGTAAATCCGTTTTTTTTATTAATGGAAATTCTCTGTTAATTGTAGTCCCTGTATTTTGTTTGCTATCACAGTTCAGTATGTATACGAGTAGTCTGCCTGATGTGTTCATATTTACAAGGGGGGGGTTTGGGGGCACCATGTTTTTCACTGTTGTCCAAACTGCTGCCTGATGTGCTCATATTTACAAGGGGGGGGGTTTGGGGGCACCATGTTTTTCACTGTTGTCCAAACTGGACAACTCATTCTTTTGAGTTTTCATGACAACTGAAGTTTACCACAGGAAGTCTTCTGTTTCTGTTTCTGGTAGAATTGACCAAAATGGCTATTGGCTATCATCTTTTTAATTGGTCAGAATTCACCAAGTCAGCTGTGAATAGTTAGTAGCCAAAAGGTAGTTGTCTGGATATAGAAGACACAATAGTATTGCTGTGTTTTTTTTGGAGAAACTTTTAACTTGTTTTGACTCGTTGCAGTGTAGAACATGAAAACTTTGGCTCGGATATCTACTCTTAGCACAGACAGCTCCAAAATATTCATCGTCAACCCTAGGAGCAAATGAAGGGCCTCTTAACATATGTTTTGTACATATTTGTCATCGGACAATAGTTGATGGGCTCAGAAAGCTCAGAAAGTCTATTATCTTGCTGCTTCACCTCCAATTTGGCCCGCAACCTCTTACGGAGGTCTCAACACTTTAAAAATTAGACACAAATGCTATTAAAACTTGATTTACGCTGGAATGACCTAATATTGTGTTCACACATGGCATCAGTGCAGAGTACACAGCACTGAACAAGCAGTCACTGGGCTTTCAGACATGAAGCTCGCTGCTGAGTGCGCGACTTGTACATCCCCCAGGACATCGCCACGCACCACAGTCATGCAGTGTCTGCATATGTTCATGTATTGTCATCGCTGTTGAATCAATATTACTGCATCAAAGCTCAGGAACTGTGAATGAAATCAATCTTGAGTCTTGTCATCGTGTCAAAATCGCGCGAGAGCTTCGACTGATAGAATCCATGTGAACCTCAACAACAGTTCTCAGTGCCCTCTGTGAATATGTACTGTTAGGGTTCATTGTCCAGAACTTGTCCTGGACACATGTACACACAGAATAACCTATGACTGGAGGTGGAAGCACCTGGGTTTCCTCTTGGAACAATGGCGACCTCCTGGTCACCTCATCACCAGGGCCAGCATGCTATAACTGGCATCCACCCGTTATTTTGCCCCATTGATCGACTCCCTTCGTCCTTTTCAATGTATTTTTGGTACCTCCTGTGTGTAATAACCACATACTAAATACAGTACACTGGATATGTCCACAGCTGTATGGGTATCGTTTCTCAGTGTCTTTGTGCTTCGGATTCAAAGGGCTTTGGAAATCACTAGTGTACCTGTTGCCTCCTGCCCTTTTCATAACGCTCCCCACCTCGTAACAAAACCACTGGAATGCTGTACACACGCACAGTACCTCACCTCCACTGCCATGGTGGCTGTGAGTATGAAAATGCAAGTGAAATCTTGCATCAACACAATCGAAGCCAGCTGTCATTAGTCAGTGTTTCCATGAAGATGCAATGCAGGAGCTAGAGATGGGGTCAGCTGCACAGCCCAGGATTCAGCTCAGAAACAAAAGAATCCTACAATACTAAGGAAACCAGCGGAGGATAAGAATTGTAAGCCTCTTTGGTATGAGATTATCAAATTCTTTTTTGGGTGTCTCCTGTAAAATACATCATTTTCCTGAGATGGAACCAGATACGGGGGGGGGGTTATGTTTGAAAGGATTTTGTCAGCCAGAAGATGAAGAGGGAAAAAAGAGGGAGATGGTGAGCCTCAGCTGCAGCTCTGGTTTGTGTTTGTGAGGACGTGACGTTACACAGGTGTTTCCTTTACATCATCTCCAGTAGCAAAACAAGACTTTAGTCTGACCAGCTGTACCTCACACATGTTTTTGTGTTCATGGGGCACGCTTTTCTTCACATTTCGCCATGTGTGCGCCACATTTCCGTTACAGTGGAGCCTCACAGGCAGAGAGCTCATATCTAACGTCAACAGAAAACATCAGGTGTCTGCTCAGTTTGCAACAACCAAACATTTCAAAGTCGAGTTCCTCCTTCTTCTGCCCTACTCTTGATCGTCTCTCTAGTCCTGCATGGTGGTTGCCTGCGAGGCAGAGTGACTGACTGATAGGGCTTTTGTTTGCATCGCTGTGGTATTTCTCTCTAGTTGTAATGTCCCGGCCCAGGGGACAGTCTCAATCGCAATCAGGAAATATGGATTTCTCCTTCCTCCTGCGAAGGAGGAGGAGGAGGAGGAGGGGTGTCGCTCGAGGCAGCCGTCTGCCCAGCAAGCTTTAATCTCACATCTGGATGTAATTTAGTGTGGTTTACACAGGGAGAACAGCGTTTACTGTAATGGAGACCACAATTACAACCGGTCAGCCTTATCTCAAGACCTGTGTCGTGTGTGTTTGTAGATGGGGTTTCACGGTTTATACAGTGGTTGTGTGTGTATTGGTGTGTGTGTCTTTGGGGGGACATTTGTACATGCATTAATGGACTTATACTGAGGAAATGGTGTTTATCTAAATCAGCATTTATTTGGATCTTTACATCTCCCTTGTCACTTGTTTGTGTTACTACTCCAAGAAACGCTGATACTTGGTAACCAAACACAATGGTAAAGACAAAATAGTTAAACCAAAGGACATAATCATATTTGTTAGAGGAATGGGCTTTTCATTAACAAGGGAATCACTTTTTAATATACATTCTTGATGAGAGGCAGGTGAGAAGATCGACCACCTTTCTTTCTGTGTATTGAAAAAGCAGTGGTCAGGAGACCATAGTGAGCCATGGTAGTGAGCCATGGTTGTGGCATCCTGGCCATGTGAGCTCTAGACCAATCATTACTCCTCACAAAGCATGGTGTGTCAGCACAGTAGTGTTCGGGGATGGAGCCCAAGTGAGGTCTCAGCTGTCAATCATATGCCACAAATTATTAATTCAACATTTACAACAACCATAAAGACGTCAGGTCCCATCCACTGACATGGAGGAGGATGGATTTATGGCCTTTATGTCAGCCAGAACACTAGATAGAATTCAAGCTTCACTTTTGGGAGCTTTTACTGTCAGCTGAACTACAGCTAGTTTTACTACAGTAAAGGTGACTAATTATTACTCATCCAGGGCCGAGTCATTACATGCAACCTGCCGCGACAGTGCACTACATAATCTCCACTCTTGATTTCAAAGGCTCCATCGACCCAGATTACTTGAGAAATTGTTGTGTCACTTCGACCACATGCTCTGTTGAAATTTGTTGCTGTTTTGACCACGCTCTTGTGATCACAGGCCCGACCTGACCACCCCAGAGACCCAGCTGGATGCTGTCAGACCTGTAATGGCATAGCTGTCAATGCGTGTTTCACCCACCGCGTGTATACAAAACAGAACCTGGCTTTCTTTCGTAGCTTCAGAGAATAGATACAGTGACCTGCTGGCCCCCGCGAGAGGCCTGAGAATGAATGTCGCGGCCCTGGCGTTGATGATGCGGAACCTGGTTTACCATAAAGAATGGATGAGGGGATCAGCGAGGCAGGAGGGGTGGCTCTGTTTCTCACTTCTCGAGCTGTCTCAGTGTTTGTGTTCAGTCTTTCTGCTTTGGTGCGCTCTCGCTGTCCTGTGTGGTCCCGGGTTCTGAGTCAAGCTTCAGTCAGATCAAAACCAGGACAGCATCTGGCCTACATGCGGCTGCGATCTGAAAACTCAGTCGAGAGCCACGAGCTACCTCCAGGCACTGTTTACCCACACTTTTACCCTTGCTGGTTAATTTTGAACTGTTTTGGGAATCTTTGTAAATAATGGCATCTTGCCTGGGAGCTGGAATCATTATTTGTCGAGGGGTTTTTCCAAAAGTCAGCCGCTCCTCCTGAACACTGACATGTTGACTAAATTTAGTTAGTCTCCTCTTACTTGTGAGTATAGGGACAGTGTTCTTCTGAGGAAGAATGATGTGTTAAAGTCGATGAAAATACAAACACTCGTGACTCTCTTATAACTGTTTTGAACAGTATACTTAATTACTATAATTAAAAATTCTGGCCTGGCCCCGACCCACGACCTTCATTACCTACGCCAAAGAAGTAGTGTTTTTGCGTTTCTTTCTCACTTGGTTTGTTTGTGGGTGAAATGACACTCATATTTACTTTAATTAACTAAACTTGGTGGGAGGATGAGGTTTACTTGATGAAGTTAGTTGTTGGACCTTGTAGGAGGTTTGTGTGTCTCTTGAGGGCCCTTCCAGGTATCTATATGAAGTAACATCAGCAACCATGAAATAGCTATTACTCAATAATCTAGCATATTTTGAAATCTGAATTTTTTGTTCTACTGTCATCTCACTTGGAAACAAGACAAAGCATGTCTTTGCTGTCATTGTATTGTGTTTAAGTCCTAAGGAGAAGAGAAACATGGATGAGTGGATGTGGTTTCACATCATTTTCTAGTCCACTTGTCCAGGAGAAGGAGTCCTATCGGCTGAACTGACAAAGAAACCTCTCTGCATTTGATTTGCAGTACTTCACACTGTGGGATATGCAGACTGGCTGGTATCCAGATCTTTTTGGCAACTGACCATAGTACCTGCTGTTACACCCCCCCACCCCCCCCCCCACCCCAGTGCATACGCACACACACACACAAATGCACTGGCCCTGCTTGACTCTCAAAGTTGAAAAACCTTTTATGACCATTATGCTGTGTCCCCATCATGCTTTATTTTTGCTCCCTGCACACACTGCCCCTCCTCTGACAGATGGAGTTAAGCGAGGAGGTTAAAGATGACGCAGTTCAGCTGTGTGGGAGTGGAGAGTAATAAGGCCTGGGGCCTCTGCGGCCTGACAGCAGGAGCCCAGGGACACAACAGGTCCTCTGATCTGACCCAGAGAACAGAGCAAACTCTCAGCCGGCAGTGCACAAACCTACAGAAACATAGAGGGCTACAGTTCTGAAAAGCAGCTTTCCAGTCGAGCTTTGAGGATCCTCGAAGCCAGCGTCCCTTGCTGTGCTTTTAGTCTGACCCCTCCTGCTCTAAGAAGCGTCCCCTCGCCCATCAGTGGCAGCACAGATACACAGGTCACTGAGAACCGGCTGTCCTGAGAAGAAAACAACTTGCTCAACTATGGGACAGTGACCGAGGATGCCTGAGGGACCATGACGCTCACTTCATATGTTAATGCTGCAGTGGGATTTGCTGTCTGACTCAACTGTGCTGAAAACACCAATGATCCTTGCCAATCTTTCTAGATCGTTATCTGTTCAGATTAAGTTCCAGTAAAGAATCTGTTTTCAGACCAGTGAACTTTGTTGGGGTATCCAGAAATCTTAACCAAATCGTATTTGAAAACGTGAAGCATGAATGCACCTCAAACATGTTAACTATACAGAGGAATGTCACTCAGCGATCCCTTCCTCACTCTTTTATGTTTACGCCAAAGCGTTTACGCTTCATAGGCCTCAGTTTATGTTCACATCAAATGTCATTAAATGAATACGAAGCGTTCTCAGTGTTACGTGAGAATTTCTGAAACTGCTGATCTCTTCAAATCTGAAATGGAATTTTGACTCAAAAAAATCAAAACACTGTGTGAGCGGCAGCCTTGTGGATGGAAAGCCTTCAACAACTCTGTGTAACTGTGGTGAGCAGAGAGGCATCTGGGAATCAAACATTCAGGCTTGGTACTACATCATCATGTTCCACTCTCGTCAGCCAACATCAGAGATCTGAGGCTGAGGTGGACACAGGTTCACCAGGACAGGACAGGTGGAGAGTGGACAAACTAGCCTGGCGTGGTGGTTCTCTATTTCTGCTTAGTTTGCTGACGGCACCATGAATCCATGGACCCAGCATGCATTGTGTGCAGAATCTTGAGGCTGGTAATGTAATGTTATGAAGCATCCTTTATACCAGTCAATCAGCTTACGGATACAACCTACTCTACGTTATTGATGTAGGCATCCCTTTATGGCGACAGCGCACCATTTCCTAATATCGTCAGAATGACGCATCATGTGACAAAACAACAAGCATGGTTGGTTTAAACTGGTTTCAAGAACATGGCGACGAGTTCAGTGACCGGCAGTAACCTTCACAGTCAGCATAACTGGATCCGACGCAGAACCTTTGGGATTTGGTGGAAGAAGAGACTCACAACATGAATGTGCAGCTGACAGATTTGCAGATCTGCTGGGACGCACTCTTGTCAATGTGGAGCAGATTCCCGAAGGAATGTTTCCAGCATCTTGTCAAATCCACACCGCACAGGGCTGAGGCTGATTTTTCAGGGGTAAAAGAAGGTCATTTGACTTTTTTTTTTCTTTTTGCAACCGGTGACACCAAATACAGTTTTGCTTCCCTCCAGAGCTGGATTCTGGTCTTAGTTGTGTTGAGTCTTTTCCCAACCCAGCCTGTGAAGTTTAATCTACCAGCCTCAGCCAGATACTTTGTGTGTGATCGTGCAGGAAATCAAAACTAAAATCTGAGCACAGTGAAGACATTTTTCCTTTTGTGTAATCGCGGCAGGGACTGTTTTTCTTCATGTTTTCAGAGCATTGGAGTGTAACTTTGGAAATGACGTTGTTCCCAAAGCCCAGATTTTGTGCAGCAGACACAGACTAGAGCTATTTCATTTGCCAAAACTGAATTCATAGTCAGGTCAGGTAAAGTTAAGCTTAGTTGCATAAGGCTTTTTTCCAGTTTTCTGTTTGGTTTAAGTACCTTCATTCAGAATACAATAAATAATAGTATACATAATAAGACCCAACTTCCTGAAAACGGTCACCAGAGAATAAAACGAAACTGCTAATTAGACAAGTTTATACACATGTTGCATCAAAGTACTAATTCTCCCTGTCTGCACAGAGCGTAATTACCTCACAGTGAGTAATAATCACACAGTGAATACTGTACGTGCCCAGTGAGGAAGGACTGACTACGTGAGGATCGCCATGCAGCCTCTTATAATCTGGCAGCCTCTTGTGGGCCAGCTTACTCCTCTGTTCTCGACCACAGGAGGTGCCAAGGATGCTTCTTCACCATGTCAAGGCTTAACCCATGACCAAGGTCAGAAACCTCACCCCCCACCTCACCACATTCTCGGCAGCAACACAGACCCAGAGCCAAAAAGCCCTTGTGATGTGGAGCAGACGAGAAAAAATAGAGAGGGCAGGGAGGAGGGAGGAAGATCATATGCCCATTAACACTGGAAAAGGATTTATTTTATCAGCCTGGCATTGCTGCTGAGGATGAAAAAGAAAATTATCAATGCCCCCAGTGAGTGGAGGTGACTTTTGACAATAACCCAAAAACAATCTGCGGCGTTCCCATGCTGCGCATGAAGAATATCCTGCAAGTGGAGCTCACATCCTGCGGTGCTGTTGTCAAACCAGCACAGTTCAGTGAGCGCCACCCTATAGAACAACTGTCAGCAGAACAGCTGCACGTTTTATCTTGAGGAAGAGAAAAAGGGAGGCGCCTCATCAGTTCCCCAAGACTCAGGGAGGACCGAGCATAAGTGGCTGACTGGAAGCTCTTGTGTATCTAGTGACAAGAAGTCTGTCACGCTGCCCTGTGCTCATGCTGCAATGAAGACAGATCACTCCCTGAGAGCCAGACCTGCATGACACATATCTCCCTGACAGCTTTACGGGAACCTCTGAAATGTTCTGCGTGAGTGTGAGTGCATCATCCCCATCAAAGCAGGACGTTTCTCTTTAATCACATTGTTTGAAGGATGCTGAGCGTTGCACTGTGCTGACAGATGCTATCCTCACCCCATATTTGGTTCATAACAGGAAATGGTCACAGCGCAGCAATGGACAGATGGTGGAAGAAGCAGCAGTTCCAACTTCCATCATCTGGAAGTCCTCCTCGGCCTGTTGTCGATTATCTAACATGTTTGGGGCCCCAGCGTTTCACACAGACAGCGTTGAAGTATGAATGTCCGAAACACTGACATGCAACACCACGGATAAGGAAGACAATGAGGAAGCAGGTTGTCTCCCGCCCCGTCCTGTAGCATCTGCCGGAGGGCATTTTATTAGAATACAGATTTTTCCCTTCCTGAAACGGGAGTCAGCGAGAGGTTTTGTGTTTTCCCATGCGAATGAGAAATGCGCTCTTGTTTATCATGGGCCGATGGGAAAAAACCAAGATAGAAGAGGAAACCATCAATGGGAAAATAAATAGAGAGAGAGAGAGAGAGAGAGAGAGAGCTGAATCTTACACGACAGGAAACAGGTTTTGAACCTAAACACTTGGGCACCAGGACAAAATGTGATGTATATGACAGCGGGAAACAGCTTCTCATCAGAAAGAGTTTTCCACCACAGGGTGAAAGCAAAAGTTCTGGTCGTCCTCTTTATTTTTATTGGGGTTTCAGCAATCACCACTCCAGACGAAGCTATCTGAGTAATCACTTTGGGCTGAGGTTGGAAGTGTGAGTTCAGGGAAAAAAATTGAATTGTGAGCAGCTCTTGCATATATTTGTTTGTTTTCCATTAGAAATGTATCACAATAAATAATGTACCTGTATAAATTGATCGTTATCGAGGCAAATCCTGTGTCTGTGCAGGTCCGTCTCCTCCATTTGATTGGCTGCTGAAGTCTATAGCGCAAACCAACAATCACTAACTTTGTTCCCACATGTTTGTGTGTTTTGCAGAGTCTACCTTTGGTGAGCGTTAACAGCACAACTGAAGGTAAGAACTTCTCTTTCTGAAATATCGCCCAATAAGAGCGAGTGCGGATCAAAGTTACTCTGAGCTGTAGTCGCCCCCACTGTTTGCTTTTCACTGTATTTGTTGTAGAAACTGGAGTCTGGTGGTTGCCAGTTTGTCACGCACCAATATATAAATATAATCAACTAAGCTTGTGAACCTCGCGTTTGATATTGAACCCGGTGAATTTAGAAAATAGCAGGACGTGTCGGGGCGGGCAGGGATTACTCAACTGCTTCTTCCGTTTTGTCCTGCCTCCTCCTTAAATCACACACATTCTTTTTATGCTGCTAACAGAGAAATCAGTTCAGTGTGGATTTGCAGGACAGGCAGCGAGAGAGGATCAGGAGGAGACGCAGCAGACGTACAGTCAGCTCAGTCTCTGGCCAGCGAAATGGCCCTTGGCGCTGTACGACATTACGGTTCACGGCCTCATCTCCCTACCGTAGATGCTTCCCCCGGCCGTCTCCTCCCAGCCTGTTTGCTTTTATATACAGATGTTGTGGTGTCGGGCTCCATGCGGTGACCCCGGGGGTCAGTGCAGTCCCAGAGGTGCCTGCGGGGTAGCTCCAGCTCCAGCTCCAGCGGGGCTCTGTTCATGGCCATGTTTTCCAGTGTTTGCTTTCTCTTCCTCCTCTGTTTGTTCGGCCGTAGTCGTCCCTGTTCCTCCCACACAGACTGTGCAACTGGGACACTTTCACACATATACTCCCACAGGAAAGCGTACTGTACATTATACAAACATTTTAACTTCAGAATGAAAACAGGATACTCGCTCTTGTAAGGATTCCCTGCAGAGTAGGAGCACATCAGAGTTGGGTTATTCAGGTAATGACTGATGCTGTATACAGTATCATCGACGGCCTAGTTTTATTCAAACCTTGGAACACAAATTTAAAATATTTAAGTGCCATTGCGACATTTATGTTTTAGGTTGCAGATGTAATTCAGAATTCCATGTTAATTAAACAAAACTTCATTTTTTGTGTTTTCCATATTTTTGGTTGACCTTAACCTCTGACCGAAAAACTTAATCATCTGGAAATACTCTTCCAAGAAATAATAGCACCAAGTTCTGGTGAAAATCGGTCCATGTGGTTTTAGTTATGTTGCACACGCACACATTTACAGCCGCTATCTTCCCATGTTCCTCTCAGTAACAACATCGTCCTGCACAAGCTGATGAGGGGTGTAATTCCAAAGTGGGCCACGCTCAGCCTCCTGTTCTCATCCACAGTGATAATGTTTCAAGAGGTGTGGAGTCGCAGCTTCTGCCGGACCATTGAGAAGCTGGTGGAGGTGGTGCATGAGTATCCGGCGGAGGTGGAGCACATCTACAGTCCCTCCTGCGTGCCGCTGGTGAGGTGTGCCGGTTGTTGCGGAGACGAGAACCTGGAGTGTCATCCCACCCGCACCAGCAATGTCACCATGGAGGTGAGAAAGCAACCCGGTTGGATGAAAACTGCTCTATTTACATTGTGTGATCCATCACCGAATGTGCGTCTGTCCCTCAGCTGTTAAAGTTCCGGCCGTCAGAACCGGGTCAGGAATATGTTGAGATGACGTTCGTGGAGCATCAGACATGTGAATGTAGGTAAGAAAACGATACAGATGCCAAAGTATACAAATACCAAACCCCCCCCCTTGACTGTTAACTTAAAGCACTGTGCCACATCTCATAGCAACATGATGACGGGTCAATTCCTTGGAAGTGCATCTGCCAGTGCATTGCAAAATGTGTCCATGTCAAAACTTGATGGATAATAGTTTATACAGTCATACAGTATGGGCCTATCGCAACGGATGATCATGATGATCAGAGCTCTGAAACGCTCTGAAGTGGCCTTGAGCTTATTCAAAACCACAACCATTTATTTTTTTAAATACACAAAAATTGCTTCTGTTGCCAGGACCTCAGTCGACGGGTTCAACGCCCACTACGCCCTCCTCCATGGCCTGTGTGTGCTACAAATATTTAACACTTCATTAGAAAATAGTTTCTCGTGAAGAAAATATGTGACAATTTCTCTAGAGAAGAAAGTGCCACATTTTTGTGAACAACAGTCTGTCATGTGTCATTTATACAATTATATATCGTAGTAGAAATACTTAAATTCACTCTATTTTTCTCAGGTCTTTTCTAAATACTTACGAAGGCTGCTAACTCATATTGCACCTTGATATTCTTTCTAACGTATTGAAACGTTTGTTCCTCAGAGTCAGGAAACCTGCTGTGGTTGAGAGGTAAGAACCTGAACACACTGACACTTCAGCTTCCTCAGATTGTTGAAAATGTTTCCATCTCAGTTAAAAAAGGGGCTTACTGGTCTTTTTGTTCACATTACAGAAAACGACAAAAAGGAAGAGGAAGGAAGAGAAAGGAGCGGCAAAAAACGAAAGATTGTGACAGGTAGACTGCAGGATCCCGGGACAAACTCCCTCCAAATATCAATGAACAACATTAAAAAGCTGTTGTCCCTTCTTGTGTCCTTAGGTGCCAGATCCCTCGCAGGTAACTGCAGTGGTGACCCAACCCCCCTGTTGCAGTGTGGCTCATTATTTATTTCCAGCCCAGTGACGGCATCAGGAGTCTCCTCCGCTCATCTATCAGGACAGTGTCCAGCCAGCGACTCAGAGAGCTGGGTCGTCTTGCTGACGCGCCCTTCTGCTGACGGGCAGAGTGTTTTAATAATGACAAGGTTCAAAAGGAAGAATGTTCTGGTTGGTGGAAACACTGCTGACGCAAACGGATATCCCTGGGAGCCAGTGCAATGTAGAATCAAACCGACTGATGCCTTTTCTTTCACACGAGTTTTTACTGTTTTAATATCAGTTATTATAATTTGTTGGATTCCTCTGTATTTAAAGGTGGTTAATTTTAAAAATCTATATTTATTGATACTGGTGAGAATACATTTGGACCAGCGACGTGTCAAACGTTTGTCATTCTTTATCCAAGACAACTTGACTTGTCAAAACTGCAAATGATGGACTGAGTGTGTAGCTGCTTTGTACAGGTAATAAAGAAATGTCGCCCTCTAGTGTCTGTGCAAAGTGATCGACTCAAAACTGATCTATATGAAATTATAGGTGAAGATGAAAGGTGAAACATGAATATAATCAGACACAGGACAGTCACAGTTAATCACTTCATCCCATGATTGGCATTAATCAGTTATTTAAGTCACAATCCCATAGTTATTGATTCTGTACGAGTCCTCTACATGTCACGAGACCACACGTGAATTGTTCGTATTTGACTGTCAATTCACACCAGAATAAAGGCAATATTTATCAGAAACGTTTATTAGCTGACAACGTCCGAAGAAAATTATGTATGATTAAATATATCGAGTATCAAATATCCTAATTGTTCTTTGAATCCTGTCTTTATTGCCTAAATTTGAGCAGGACAGAAAATCAAACAGAACTACTCATGTGAGGAATTAGTTTACCCTATAAGACACCAGAATTACATTTTGATACCTTGTGTTTTTTATGGCATCACAATGTTTTTGAAGATTATAAATATATGTATTAAAAAATGTCTGCTGGGTGGGCCCTAGTGGCTTCCTCCATATGTGTTGTTTGTGCGTTTGTTTGTGAAACCCCACAGTAAAGAAGGGGCTCAATTAAAGTAGTTCTGTTAAACAATGTCCTTTTTATTCTTCATGTATTTCACAAAGAAAATCTATGAAAATGTACAAAGTAACATTGCTACTGTTTTAGCATTTGAATATTTATTTTGTGATTAAATTGTTAAGGTTGTCTGCTGTGATTTATTCGTTTATAAATGAATCAAGTTGTTTGCTAAAGAAAATATCAGTAACAGAATTGTTTCATGATTTTGATATTTGTATTCTAGAAGAGACATTATCATTTAAATAAAAGAGAATTTGATTGTTATTTACAGATAAATTGAGGCATGTTCTACACCTGCAGGGGGCGCACTCACCGCTGCTGGAGAGCTGTGACGCGTTTCCCTGGCAACTTGTTACCAGTGCATCCTGTTTCAGTCCTCAGTTTTGTCTTACAGGTTCAACAGAGGATCGTATTTATGGAAAATGTGATTTGGGACTCGTATTAAAGGACTGTGTATGAGTCCCTGGTGTGATTACAAAAGTAAAGAATACACACTACGATCACTCATGCGATAATTGTGCCAGAGCGACACCGTGACGGGGGAGACTGCGCATTCCTGCCAGACCTCACTCTGGGATTACTTGTATGTGTCTACGGCTTTTCAACAAGATTTAGCTATCGTTGGCTAAACAACAACATACGACAGATAACGATTCTACGGGAGTCAGTGTGAACTGGTTCATGCTTTACACTAAACTGCTCGTTGGTAAGGATTTTACGAATGATGCTATTAGCCAAAAGTATCATTGACAACACAGCGACGAGCTAGTTGCCGAGCTAAAGCTAGCGCTGCTAACTGAGCTAATAGTTAACAGGGGAACGATTTGTAGAAATAAACAACAGCTTACGTGAATGTGGCTCATGTTGCGGGTCTTTGGTGGAATTGTTGTTGAGCCAGTTTAGTTTTATTAACAAGTAGCCAGTCAGTGTAAACCGTGTTGTGTTCGCTAACGTTAGCGTTGTCAGAGTTGACCTAAACAACCAGTGTTGCGGTACAATGCTTCCTACGTGTTCGGTTCCCTTCAAGTGTTTTAGCATGTTACACGAAACCACAGACTGTATTAAGGTTTGCATTAGGACACGTCAGGAAACGGTGAAAGCGTCCCATGAGTTTTCAATCAGATAAGATCAGTGGGAGGGACAGGCCTTAAAACGTCACCCTCACATATGTTGTTGTTTTACTCAGTTGTGTTTGCTATGATTGAACCGGACAGAGTTCAAACATTTGTTTATGTTTGAATATCAGCTCAATAGACAGCCTTTATCTAATGCAAAGTAGCGGTCTACAAATAAACGTTGATATCAAGGATAGCGTATTAGTATATTGTGGTGAATTACCTTTCATTATAGTAAATTAGAGTTTGTAATGCTATCTTCACTTCAAGACTGATCAGACATCATCACTGTTCTACTGACGCCGTCAGTACCCGATGTCATTTATGTAAGAACAGATTTGACAGAAATTCAGTCATATCTCTAAATTAAGTCTCCAATATGACAGAGGAAGATAGAAGCAAATTAAATAGCATGGTGTAACAGCCTCCTCTCTGCTTTGATTGCACTGAATGCCATCAAAAACTTTGTTATCCATTATATATCTTAAACTCTAGGTCAGAGCAAATTAACATTTTGAACTCTCCATTTTTCCAGAAAAGGCAAACATGAGCCGTTTTGGTAGACCTGGCAGACACGGGACACCAGTGTTCACCAGGGCAACACACCTTGGAGCGTCAAAGCCTGGAGACCTGGAGAGAGATTCAGGCTTCTCAGGTTTGTTTTGATTGCATTGTCAAAGCTTCATGTAATGAATCGCTGTAAGGGTTTATAGTTAGCTTTTCCCTGACTGGAAAAAAATGTCCGTTGAGACATAAACAAGGTCAACTCTAATCAAATCTGGGGATCTTTATGTATGCTATCCTCCGATGGGCTCATTTTCCAGATGCCCTGTATTTCTGCTGTGAGGGCTGCCCTGGATTTGGTTTAATCCTCCTCATCAGGTTAATGGCATCTTTTCTCAAGATGCTTCAGGGGTGCTCATTCATGGCTGCCACAGCTTGTATCAATGTTCTGTCTCAGTTACTGTACACAAGAGCAAGGTCTGTTGCTTTTAAACACGTTAATACCCATATGCTTGTCGTCTCCTCCTCAGATGCGAGCTCTGAGTACCTCAGTACAGTCGATCTGACCGACAGCGAAGATGCAGGAAGGACGGGGTCCATGTTCAGCCAGGACCTGATGGGTCCACAAGTGACTCTGATGGGAGGCTCCTACGCTGGAATGTCTCCAATGTTCATCATGAATAACTTGGTCCTAAATCAGGTAAAATATTACATTACTTTTTCATTGTTTCTTTGAACTTTTCCTCCCATTATAAACATGACTTGTGATGATCAGATGACTTGTGACAGCAGAGTCAATTCAAAGGATAAGCTACTTTTAGCTCAGATTGTTTGTTTTCATCTTCATCCTAGCTTTGATCATAACGTACAGAATCCAATTTGTTTGAGGGGTCTTAATTCTATTTTATTTGAAAATCTTATAGTATAAAATGATAATTTTTCTTCTCTAGCCATCCATGATGGCTCCAGCCGAAAAACAGTGGGGCTTTTCTTCGCCCTTGGAAGTGATGCCTCAATCACAGGTGGTTCTTCTCCAACCCATGGTTTCTAATGGCAGCAGCAGCTCTGCAAAGACTGGCTCTGAAAATACCCGACAATCAAAAGGCCACATGTCTGTTGTCAAGTCGTACCCTAGAATTGCTCCTCACCCCAAGGACGAGCCCACGAAGAGGGTGGGATCCTCCAGGATGAGGGGACGTTCAACATCAGAATATGACCAGCGACAGAAGAGGCATCACCACAGCCACAGGGCTAACACTTCCCCAAGCCTACAGCTGCCTGTCGAACCCATCTCCAACTCTGAAAAAGCAAACGCTCTGACACAGGTAGCCGACAGTGAGGAGCAGCTTATTGACAACGTTCTCTACCCACTGGCAGAGACTGTCACTCTGCCCCCCTGTACAGAGGACATTAGGACAGAGATGGACAACGACAGGATGCTTGCTGACAAATACCAAGACGACCTCTCAGTGGACAATGATAAACTGAAACGCTTCAGCAATACGTACAATATTCTCAACAAGTCCGGCTTGCTGGGCATCACCATGCGCATAAAGCAGCTCATGAAGGAGAACAAGCGCACCCAAGGCCAGCTGCAGCAACTTCAAGAGCAGACGTCTCTGCTCCTGGAGGTTCTGAGCAGCAGAGACCCGCAGCTCTGGACTAAACTCCAGCTGTCTCTGCAGGACACAGATAAGGAACAGTGGTGGGCTAAAGGTCAGAGACTCCTGGCATAATGTATTGGTGCATATAACCAGTGGCTGTCAACCTGGGGGACGGAATACAATTTTCTGAATGTGAAAAAGATTTCAAAAAACATTTTAGGCATGAATAATCAACACAGCATCCAGCATTTCAGTTAACCAAATAAGTGAACTCAAAAAGGCTTTAATGCTTTTAGGTTGTGTACAAACTCTCCTACATTCGCAGATAATGGAGGCAGAAACATTCAAATCTCAATATATGAAAGTGTAGCACATTCAGTTGTTCACTCTTGATAAGTGAGGGTGAGGTAGCATGCTTACATTTCAAACCTTTGCCTTTAATAATTGCTCTAGGCTCTGCTATTTCAAAAAGCAGTAGGGCTATGCCTTCTATACGCTGTCTGCATAAGCGCATGCCTTACAGCAACATGTGTGGGCACATGGGTTAATTCTTAATAGATGCTTTGTGATCCCTCTGATCTGCAGAGGAAATATGAGTATAATTTTTACCTTTAAGATTGAATAGGAAGCCCAATATGGATAAAGATTAAAAAAAACATATTTACCTTTAAAGTGGTTTAGTAAATGAAACTGAAAAAGGACATTCCTACTTTGTTAGGAAGAGGATCATAGAGTTGGCTAAAGCAGCCATTTTTTATGTAAATTTGTAAATATTAATTTGTTTACTTTATGTAATTTATTTTGAAAGGGGACCTATTTTGCTGCTGATGGAAATACACCACATCAGTTCTGGAGCAGAAATCTCAGCTTCTGTCTCACAGGAATTACTGTTACATAGGTTAACCTCATTACTGGACATTTAAGGTCAGGTGTAATACGGACACCTCACATTACAACAGTATGACATAAGATAAGGGAAATGCATTATAGGTCCCCTTTAATGCTTTCTTTCCATCATCTATGATGAATACTAAGGGTTCCATAGCAGTGATCCCTCACTCCCCAGCAACTTTTTAGTTGCTAGTAAATAACAAACCACTCCAGAATGTTGTGGGTCACCCTCCCAGGTGGTGGTAGGAAGCCAGTTGGATAAACCTGTAGTATCCCTGAACTAAAAGTGGCTAATTGGCTATTGAAGCTCACTCATGTCAGAGACCTTGCTTGTATGTTCTCGAAATCATACAATCATAGGTGAGGATCAAAAAATGCATTGAGTGGGAAATGAAAGCTTTGCCATCTGTCTTAGCAGCCACATGAACACAATGGTTCAGAGCACTTTATTGGCACTCAAAACTGGTTTAGATTCTGCAGGCTGTGTTTCCTAGCCATCTCCCTCCAGGATCCTCTTTTTGCCTACATGATTTTTAAAGTTCCCCTGTGATAAACTGTAGAGTCTCCAAGTGGTGCCTTTCCATAGAAGCCATCCACAGACCTAAAGAAGTCTGGACAATTGGAACTTCTTTTAATTGCATAAGCACAGACAGTCAGAGCCTTACTCTTTGTGACCTGCAGTAGAATTCTCCAGGTAGAACTCAATTACCCTACCCTGCAACCCTGTAAAAGTGGGTTAGCCCTGTCGAGTAGCTGCTACCACTCCAACTCAAATCCCTTCCTCAATGTCCCAACAGCAACTCTATAACATCACGGTTTGACATCCTTTATTTATTAAAGGGAGGGCTGGTTGAAGTTTTCACTTTAGGAGTCTCAGGGGTAAACAGCATTCGAACAGAATCCAAAACAATAGCAGTAAGTGGTGACCAAAGATTCTAATTACAACTTAAAAAACAGAACATGCCTCCATGATGCTTGCGTGGTGTCACCCAAGTGTTTGCAGGCCCCAGCATTCACATTTAACTTTAAACTGGCTAGTTCACACCCTGTTAAACTTAAGAGTCCACCAGAAGTGGCTAAGCTATCAAACTTCAGCATGTCTGATAAATGCACCTTATTGAATATAAAATTATCCTGGAGATGTTTTTCACTAGTGTTGAATCATCTTAATAGTAGGTAGTGTGGTTTTTATTTTCTCTAGAATTATATTTTTATATTTACATAGGAAGCAGGTCATGTTTTCCTTTCTGCAGTAGCCGAGGCAAACTGAACATCGACCGATGGCCACCACAGGTTCTCTTTCATGTTGCAGCTACTACAGGCAACTTTTAGATGTGCAGGAATGCACAAATCTGCGAGAACTTAAATAGTTGCAAGTGAAGTGCTGCAGCTTTATACTTGTCTTTATTTTGCATATGTTGCTGTCATGCTTACGGCCCCTGTAGTTTTAAGTGTGATATAACGGAGCATTAGTTTAATTTAGTTTATTACAACCTCATGCACTTTAGTTACAAGATGGATGATGACATTTTTTAGACAAATGTTAGGAGTTGCTTCTCAAAATGAGCAATCTGTCATGATGAAATAATGTGACTATTCATGTTTAACTGGAGGCCTGTGGCTTTTACATACTCCTGTCTGCCCATCATATCAATACATAAGCAGCATAGATTTCTGTTCTTCTTCAGTGTTGCAGTGTTAAGATAATTTTAAAGTCATAGATGGTTCAGTTCTTAGGGTTAAGTCTTAGGTCTTAGGTCAACTGTTGCATTATTCTTTTTAGCAACAAAACCTGACTGTTGCAATACTTACTCATCATACATCTTAGAAATAATCAGTCTTGGTTTTTCAATGGGCGAACTGAGGGTTAAAATTTATTTTGTAATATTTTTGTCATGTTATTGTGAAATGTGCTTTTCAGCAAAAGTCACTTTAATAATAATAATAATAATAATAAACTGTCATAAATTGTCATTTGATGACCTTTGGCCTCATTCCTCTCCACTCATTTATTGAACCTTCCCAGATGTGTAGTTTTGAAAAAGAGAAAAGCAGCATGTTGCATTTTGAATGATTTTATTGGTATAACAGGGATAGACAAAATAGCTCTAGAAAGAATACGTATTGAAATTCAAAACATCTCTTCGCGCAATGTTGAATATGCCTTTAGCTGTAACTGCAGCATAACAGAGAAAAGTCCTTACTTATTGTTCTACCAAGGGCTCTATCATTAGCAGTTCAGTGAGTAACTCATCTTTGGGGTCATCAGTAAGCATGTAAGACATGATTTTATGGCACATTGTGAATAATACCCTGGATAATAATATGGTACTCATCTTCACATTTCCCCCAGCCATTCTTACAGAGGAGCACATCACTGAACCAAGTCTGATTCTTTTGAGTAGAAAATATGAGGTTGAACAACATACAACTCTTTACTGTCGAAACATTGGCCTTGCAGTTTATTCTGACAACTGTCCTTGTTCGTCTGCTAGCCCTTAAGGTCAAGTGAATTATCTTTTGTAAAAACCATGTGTTTCCTGAATGTCGTTTTGTAGCATCCTACGAGGAAATATGGAAGAGCAACTCGCTTTGATGATCTCTGAGCGCTGCTGTCTGGCAGATCGGTGGCATAATACAAATTTACAAAGCAGTGTGTTCATGCATTTTCAGATTCTTATGTAAGCATGTAGTAGTAGTAGTGCTTGTAAAACTGATCTATGTCAGAAACAACTTATATTTCTTAGTATTGCCTTGTAAAAAGCTCCATCTATAGTGTACACCTATGCAGTTTCTTGTTGCTTATATGGCTCCTGTCCTTAAAGGAATGTTTACTAAAAGCTCACTATTTCAATGACTACTTGAAAAGTCATAAAGCATCCATGTAGAATTTAAAATGACCCCTAGAAAGCATTTATTCTACAACTTGCTGCGTGAGACCTATCGTGAGCTGTTGATTTGATATGTGGTTTCCCCTCATTCCAGTTTATGTGCGTCTGTTTCGTCAGAGCACATCTCCACTGTCTGCACAGGCAGGATAAGGCCAAGGATCCAGCGAGTCCCGAACACATCCTTTAGGTTGGTTCTCCAGGGGCTGCGGTTCTCCACGAGCTGCCCTCTCTGCATCTGGCACCAGGTCTGACCCCGGGCCACCAGCAGGACCTGCTGGCAGCAGAACCCTGCACAGACCAGGCCAATGCCGAGCCACACATACAGCATCAGCACCACAAACAGCTGCAGGCCTGAGATGGTTCCTGTAAGGAGGAACGGAGAGGGAAGCTGTTCATCCTCAAGTCATGTATCTGAAATGACAACCTTCTACTGCATGTATACAGCTACTCACCCATGAAGAAGTAGCCAGTGGAGAGGAGGAGAAGGGTCAGGAACGTCAGCGGGTTCTCAAAGGAGATGGAGTACTCCACTGTCAGGAAGGCCACGCCGAGAACCAGAGAGTACAAACACGTGCATGATGTGTAGATGCAGAACATAATGAAGTAGCGCATGTTTCTGTTGCCGATGCAATTCCCGGTGAAAAAGCAGTGGTGGTCCCTCTTGAGAATGACCTTCTTGCACAGTTTGCAGAAGTGGCGGCCGTTCAGGAGGTAGTGAGCGTCCACCTTGTCAGAGCAGTGAGGCGAGCACACAGGAACCCCAGTCTCGTTGGCACTCTCAGCGGGATATTTGATAGTCATAATGTAGTTCCCCAGCGCGTTGAACATCAGGAAGAGGAACACAACTGTGTGGAGAGTTGTCGAGCCCCATGGTGATGTGTTTGGGAATATCGTTGGAACGAAGAAGCAGAAGTGCAAAATGAAGGTGACTGCTGTAGCTGTGAAGAAGTACGCAGGTGCTACAGCGTTGAGGAGTCTCAGTTTTAACATCCTGGTGAACATGTCTGTGACAGTGAAGAGGATAGAGTAAGCATATAATGTAATCATGAAGAATTCAACAGTAACTTCAACTACTGTTAGAGGTGCGTATGCTCTCAGATCACTCCACCCCACCCCCCAATATTCACACATTTTAAATACTTGTGTATCCACAGTTTTATCTCATGCACAGAAATACGGGTCTGCTGTGAAGGCATACATGTACATGGAATAGAAATTGTAGAAGAATAAATAAACAACACTAAATATGAGGCGACACATCCTTCTGAAGTGACCTTTGCTTTGTACAGTACTGCAATATGTTTGCTCACTTCCTTCTTTTTATTTTACGTATGATGTTTCCAAGTAGATTTTTCTTCTGTTAACACCCGATCCTTTTGTTTCAGAAACTGTTTCAGTATTAGATGAAATAGCTCTTAAAATGTGGTGGAGCACCTGACTGAGAGTCAGTCACACTATTAGGCCGATCATAATTATATAGTGTCATCTCTTATCATCATACGGACAATGTGAGTCTGCACAGAGGAAAATTCATTTCTGAGCAATTATGGCTCTAGGGATTCTCAGGGGCCACTGAGAATACCAAGAATACCTCAGCCTCTTCACATGTGATCTCCTGACCTACAGCTCGAACGCCACAAAAACACCTAGAGTCGACCTGAAACTGAGTCTCTGTGCCCTCGAACGAAAACAAAACTGGAAAACTGATCCATGAATTCGCTCGAGGACAGAGGAGACTGCTCATTCTCCGTCCCCTGTTCCCCCCAGGAGGTTAAAGTAACCCGGTGCCAGTGATGGCGTCAATCATTTCATTTCCACGGCCACGCAGATGGAAGCGGTGGGACCCGGCGACCTACCTGCGGACGTCAGGGCGCGGAGGAGCTGTCCGTTCAGCACCACAGACCTCAGCACGTTCATCCACACACAGCAGCACGGACAGAAAGGTGATGTTTAGACACACTGACGTCTCTATATCATTTAAACGGCCGTCTGCTCCTTTGTCTACCGCCGCCTGTTGGTGTGGATGCGTCTTTTCGCCTTTCATTATTTTTTAAGGTTTAACTCTGTGTATTTCATGGTTCTTGTGACCCAAAATGTTTGATCCACTGGTTTACTTTACTCATTTCAGATATTCATTGAATGGATATTCGGAGTAGCAATACCAAGAATAAATAGAAGAGCTTGATTAGTTAAAACTTTAATTTGAAGAACTTGCATCACTTGGGTAAAACAAACTGCTATTTGAACTGTGGAATAAATGAGTAAAGTGGTTTGAACTGCAAGCACCCGGAGAAAGTACAAGTACCTTAAGTTAAGGACACAGAAAAGCAGCTGTGCTTAATTTGTGGATATTTGTAGGAGAGACAGTTTTCCTGTAGGTGGCAATCTATCCTCACCGATTCTACCTATGCTGCCTCAGTCCTGTCATCAGTCACATGGAGTGATTCGGTTATGTTCCTCTGCAGGCGAAATTATAACCACAGGGTACTTCCTTGGTCCGTGCACGTCATCAGCAGTTGTTCACGTTGTAAATATGTCACTTAATGGTGGTATTTCTTAATTTAATGTAGTATTTTGTGTGCGTTTGAAAATGAATGTTGATGTTTTGATATTGTTGAAACAACAATATCAAAAGAAAAAAAATCATCAAGCTCACAGCCATCAACATTTTGCAACATCATTTGCATCTGTACACTTCAATTATTTTTAATTTTAACAACCTGTCTGACGTGGATCCCTCTTCTCCCTCCCTATTTTTCTCCACGTGTCTGCTCGTTTTGGGAACAGTTGAATTTCTCTCATAGACTCGTAAGATCTGAAACCTTACTCTGTACAGTGAGCTGATGCCTGTTGTGATTTGTCGGTATTAAAATTAAATCAAACTGATGTCTAATCATTTGCATGCTCCAGAATCAGAGACGATAAATGAAAATTGTGCACTGAAATTATTTGACGCTCCCTCTGCAGGTGTGTCATTGTCAGACAGTCCCTGGGCAGGTGGGAGTTTCTCCTGTTTCTTGGTGTTGGACACATACACACAGCGGTATCGCCATCATCACCAGACGCCAGCGATCACTGACGCTTCCTGAGGAGGTGAGTGTTTTTTTTTTTTTTTTCAAATTCTTATAAATTCTTTTGAATCGTTGCATTGATGTAAACGTGGGCCGGGGCGGTTTGTTATTGTTGCTGATCGTGGCGCAATCGGTTTAAATCAAGTTACAGAGCTGGAGGAAGCAGGGAAGGAACGGAGGGAGGAAGGAGACGGGGGGTGCAGACAGTTGTGGGCGCTGCAAGGAACAACAGTCGTCAAATGTACCTGGACCGTAGTGTTCCTCCATTTCTTAACATTTCCGCTGTGAAGGCTGAGTCAGATTCTTTGAGGAGCTTCCCTGCGTCGTGGCGCAGCGCTGGTGAGCATGGGGATGTGTTTGGCACCGTATCAGACCTTTACACCCCAAACACACACACACAGCTCCTCTCCTCGCTACTACACCCATTGTTCGTCATGCTTCCTCTGAGTCTTTAATAAACACATGGAGCTGTAATGTGCTCGTGTGTCATGTGAGGCTGTGGGACCACGCTGCCTTCACTGTCTGTTGGATTTCTATGGGGCACAAAAGCCTTCAGTGGTCAACTGAGCAAAGTGTCGACCTGTTGAATTCATGTTGACTCAAAGTGAAGGTTTGCATCACATACAGAGGCAGGGTTGATGTTTAAGAACTCATGGCACCTGCTCCTGGCTGGGTGTGAGGGGGATCTTGCAGGGTGCTGGGATGAAGTCATTCCTGGAGAAGGATGACGTCTTAGGCAGATAGCAGTGGCAGATACATCAGGCCGGGTTGTTGAGCTGCAGATACTAAAAGGTTAATCAGAGCTGTTCTTGTAAAAAGGTTGGATTCTGTCACAGTGGTCTTTAAGCATTGGTTTTCATGTTGAGTTTCTGTACTGGACACACATATCTGAACCTCGCCACATTGCTCCATTAATGTGTCTTCTCTTCCTGTCTCCTTCAACGTGACTGTCACACTGCTGTCCACATACGTGGAATGATGTCCGTCTGCTCCTGTTTGCCAGATCTGGCAACAGGTTGGCCAAATTATTATTATTTTTTACCACATGTGCCACTACAGCTTCACACAGACGAGGAGAGAACATGCAAACTCCATTTATAAGGACCCCGACTGAACAAGGATTCAAACCCAGAACTTTTTCTGTGGAGATGAATAATTGTCTAATTGTTTGTAGCCCTAATGGAAAATTTATATTTAGGTATTTAAATGAGGAGGCAGAGAGTCATCAGACTAATGTGTCCATGCATACACAGCTCATCACATCAGAGGAGAACGAGCAGTGATGGTAGCAATTAGTGTTGTTCAATAATTATAAGGGGCTCCATTCTGTTTGGCTTCAATACACACAGGCTTCCAAAGACATCTAAGGATTTTAATGGATGCCCGAAGAGTTCATGTCTAAATTCACATAACACAGTCCTCTGCAGTTATTTAATTGAGTCAAGTATCTGTGATTTGACTCTAATTTAATCGGATTCCTCCATCTGTGGATTATAGCAACGGCTCTGTTATGTGTCAGAGACGGACAAAGGTGAAATCCAACAGATCGTCAGTGGTCAGCCTCCCAAGAAAAGGGAGTAAATGAGCACGGGTCATCCTCAAGTATCACACGAGCATTAATATTTCAGGAGACTAAGCTGAGATTGAAAGGAGAGATTGCAGCATGTGGGATGTGCTGCTTGTACAACAGCTGCTGAGCAAGAGGATGACAGGGATTTATATTTGAGATAAAATCACAAGAAATCATAAGCCTCTGTCCATTATTTATCACCTCCGCCAAGGTAGTTGTGTTTTCAACCCTGTCTCTGCTTCCTTGTTGGTGTATTAGATTTTCGTTCAACGATGGGCCCTTGGCAATCATGTAGTAATGAGCAGAATGACCAGAGAAGAACAATGAAGTGGGTGAACAAAGATCCTTTCCAGTGTTTGGATTTATTTGCTCTTCTGGTGGTGCAAAGCATCAGATGATCTGCGCTGCTTCACATGGAAAGAAATGTGAGAGAACAGAGATTAAAGGTCCAGGAATTAAAAAAATGAAACCAGCTGGAAATTTGGACTTGACTCTCGTTTCTGACTTAATTACATGAAATCTCAATGTTTGTTTTCATTACGTAGGCTTATGTATCCATTGTGTACCTTCAAGAGCAAATATTGTTTAACTACTTATATTCATTTTTTTCATCATTAACAGTTAGATCCTCTTTGGCAACATAAACCTTGGATTGGAAATCAATGGTATTGGTCCATTTGTAATTAAATTGTAATAAGAATAATAATGTGAAGAATGTGTCAGTTCACGATGAATGCAGCACCAGCAGCAGTTGAAATGGTGGAGTTACTGTCAGTTAAGGTAGAATATGTGAGTCGGCTTATTGTAATCATGGTCCACCATCAGCTTCCACCATTATCACAATTCCAGTGGTATATCCCAGGACCGAGCTGCCCCTCCTAATCAGTCTATCCAGTCTCTTCCTGTCAGCAGTTGAAATGCTGCCGACTACTACAAAGAAGATGGCCGATGCCACCACAGAGTCCTGCCATCTAACCACAGCAGATATGTACCGCGGGCTCGTCTTTGTTCTCTGTGTCTTTGAAGGTGAGGAGGTTTCCTGCTATTTCAGATTCCTGCTGTTATCTAGCGTCGCTATTCCACAGGGATCCCTCGATGTTATGGCGACGCATGCAGCATTGCCAATGAATCATTGTACAAAGATTTTTTTTTTTTTTTATCAGCAGAGCGCCGGCTGCCATAAAGCTCAGCGTAACAGCAGGCAGCAGCAGTAGATGTTCGCAAACGTACACAGGTGCCTGATGACCTTAGTCACACAGAATTAAACTGGCCGTCGCTCTTGTGTATATGTGGCTGCGGGCTGGTGGAAGACTGGTTTGAAATAAACATTTAGTTTGTCATATTTTATCCCTCAAACCTGATTAGATCAGACCATTTTCTAAAGCACATTGCTTTTATATTAACCCTAACTCCAAAGCATGTGCTTGTTGTTTTATTGATTGTCTGGGTGTCCACCATTAATATCACAGATGAGGGAAAGAATGAGATGGAAGGATGAGGACATTTTCTTACAAAGCCTGCTGCTCAGGGACTGACTCTCATCTCACAGATTCTGGCGTTTCTCTTTTTCCCAATCCCAAGCATCCCTGCAGGCAACTGCATCACCATTGGATATTTTAACTACAAAACATATTTGTTTAGAAGCAGACCTAATATGTTCTACTGTAAATATAACGTTCATCAGTTGACCTCCAGGAGGGCTCCACTGATGTAAATGTTTAGGGGCGCTGATGCCAAAACTGATATCGAGCTATTAAGAATGTCAATACTAATATACCAGCCTCTATGTGTATTTGAATAAAGGCTTAGGCAATGACTCCTGAGGTGTCGTTATCAAAGCTGGACTCGAGGTCTTACTGACGCCAGATGGGTGCTTGTGAGGATTGGGCTCAGTCCACACAGCAGCAGCAGCAGCAGCGGGACAGACAGCGCTCCCCTCGGAGTCTGCTGAGCACGCTCCCAGCTGCCGTTATGTTTTGAACGTAGCACGTGCACGCAGACGTCGCTCCAGTCATGTTGTGACTCATTCATCTTTCCAGAAAAGAGGCTAAAGGAGGGAACGCTGCCTTCACTGTGCCCTCTGAGCGGACGCACTTCAGTGGTCTGTGATTGCAGCGTGTGATGGAGAGAGAATGGGACCCGTGTAACGAGGGAAGCCCCCTCCCTCTTTCTCCACAGAGCAGGTGGTGAGCAGATTGGGATAGAAACCTCCGCCCCCTTTCTCTCCCTCCCTCAGGCTGGGTCTGCCCGCTCTCCATGGAATCTTCATCCCCCGACTCCATCCGCTGATCTCTACTCAGATTTTTGTAATGAGTGTGCTGCATGGTCAGGATTGTTGTCAGGGAGTCATCTTTAAACACACTCATACATATTCTACCAGCGCTGGGCCTTTGAGAAGGAGGCAGAGACCAGGGAGATGTCAAACCGCTCCTCTTTATGTCAGTATCACTGCCACATGCGGGGAGGTCTGTTGGCACAGTGGCAGGGGAGGCCTGCTGGTCTAACATGGCTGCGGCCTGTTCAGTGGAGAAGACAGCAGCTCTGAAATCATTTACTCTGATTCATGATCACTGCAACTTCACTTTTTTTTTTTCTTTCAAAGTGCCTTGAGTGTTGATGGTGCAGAGGTTTGGAGGTCGAAGCAAGATCGCTTTTTATTTATGGTTGGTTCCTTTCTAGTAAAACAGGACCGTACCTCATTCCGTGTGGCGGGTAACGTGATTTATCTCGACCCGGCTGAAAGTTTGACGATAGGAGGGGAGGCTCTGCCGGAGTCGTCCTTCATGTACTTTATGGCGTCTATTAGACTTTGCTGCTGCGGCCCCGCCCCTTTGATACATGTTTAATTGTAAAAATGTTTTTTTTATGATGACATTTTAGATTTCGCTTCTTCAGTGGACATGGCCCTTGATGTGGGAAAGAGAATGGAAGGATGGCAAAAGGAATGGATGCAGACGCCATCCATCACCCTGGTGTTTTTAACTGGATGATATCGCTGCGTCACTCCTCCACTCTGGTCCGGACCATAGATGCATGATGCTCACTCTTGATCACCGCCTGGTGGATCATAGATCCCGTCTCCTCCATATTTTGGGAGTGCACGTCACCATGGCTGTCCACTAGTCGGTGAGGCCATGGACATGATGATGCTTGGAGCTCTGTGTGACGCAGCAGCAACAGGAGCTGATCAAATCAAAAAATCATAATAGCAGATGGATTGATTTCTGGATTCAGTCAAGGTTTATTGCCAGTCCTCAATCTTCCGATTTTCATCTGAATTGTGTTGTGTCTGAATCACCTCAGGGATGAGAGCCTCTCTCTCTCTCTCTCTCTCTCTCTCTCTCTCTCATCCACAGATACCTCAGCTGTTGTTGTGTTTGGTGCAGTCAGCAGAATAGCTGACCTGTGCTACAGCCGCTTTACCTCTTTGCAGCTTCCCTGTCTCAAACTCCTCTCTTCGCCCTCTCGAGGCTCCTGCACTGACTTCAGCACTTCTGATCCTAATACACGTCACTAAGCACAGAGGAGAGATTTCACCCGAGCTGCCAGCGGGAGGCATAACACCGCCTCCCCAGCCAAACATCAGTTTATAATCTGCTGCGTTGGCCTGGAATCGCCGGGTTCGGTGATAAAGAGGAGAGAAACGAGGCAGAGGATTAGAAAGATTGTCAGTTGAATGTGCCACAGAAGAAATGTATACCCCGGGAAGCTTGTGAGCGAGTGTTTACACGCGACAGATGAAACAGAGAGAGAAAATCCGTGGAGCCTCATGGTCTAACTGCTGAGTCATGTGGTGACGTTTGCCCAAATGTTGTGTGAAACGGCACCACGGCCTGTAGCCCGGCTTCTCCAGCACCCTGCACTGCTCCGGAGGTGGAGAGGGAAGAGTTACGCTGTTGGCATTGGCAGGCGGTAGCGTTCAAAGTGAGTGACTCATCTGATGCAAGAAGAAAAACCAGCTCAATGAGCAGGTCTGTTTCAGCTTCTGCATGTCAGAGTTTAGGACTATCGAGGTATTTTGTCTTTCCTAACTGGGCGTACCATCTGTTTGATTTAGCTCCTGTTGCACATTGCTCATATTTAAATAGGCACTGGTCTGCTTCCACCTTTACTGCAGCTATAAACATCAGGTTTGACCATATTGCTAACACAAGTGATGCAATATCTGCAAAGAACAGCACTGAACTTGAATCAAAACCTGAATGAAACTGGAAGTCTCTGTTTTAATTAGTCTTGTTTCCTCTCTATGCTTTGTCCTGTGAGCCTGGGCACTGGACGATCTATTTTTAGCAGTAAAATAATCCTTTTGTCCATATCGATGGGTCAATCCATCACCCTGCATGTATCTTTGTGCTCTTGTTTTTGCTACTGCTCTTCCTCTATACACTGACCTTTCAGGTTAGCAGTTCACCTCATTGGAACCAAAGCCTGGTCTGAAAGAGGTTAAGATTGGGGTGATGTACCAAGTGGTCATGATCAAGGTTGTGGATCATAGATGGAGGTCAACAAAAAAGGTCTAATCGGAGCGTGTGTGTGCGTACTTTGTGATCTACCCTCAGGGGGAGACCTGGATACATATCATCCAAGCCTCGCCTGTCACCTCCATAGGGAGGCTCAGGTTCGGTGTATCTGGGTGTGAGCTCTGCTGCTCACAACATGAACACAGAGTGATGCAGTCAGAGCTGCTAAAAGAAAGAGCAGCTGAAAAGACGGCCTCTGTGTGTTTTTACGTCTGTTCCCAGCACTGCTCACTGACAGTGTGATGTACAGCAGTCCAGCAGCCCTGCCATTGATCAGCCTCCCTCCTACGCCGAGACATCCTGCCCTGGCTCCTGTTACACAACAAGCACCATTTGGTTCACGCTTTCCAAAACTGAGATGAAGCTTCTCTGGAAAGGATATCGCTGGTGTGGCGATAAATCGCACCGGGGTATGGTTCAGGATGCGTGCCAGTTCGAAAGGCCTTCGGCTTCCTCTTCATGTTCTCACTCGCTTCACTCTGCTGTTCCTCCACAGCTCCGGTGAGAGTTGGCTAGCAGAGGGCTGTGATGCAGATTATGGCTGCCGTTCGCTGCTGCAGTCCCAGCGCCGTGTTTGCTACAGGGCGACTCAAAATGCCGTTGAGTCTTTTGATGGACATCTTTCACTCAGGAGATTTCCCAGTATTGATGCAAAGCTTTGTCTGCGCTCCGCCACTGCCCGCTCTGTTTTGTCGGACTGTTTATTCAGTGAGCAGTGTACACAAGCCGCGCAGCTGGGAGTCAGAAGAGTATTGATTCACCGCTGGGCGAGCGCGTGCTGCTGGAGGACAGATGGTTCAGGCCTCCGTTCTGTGGTCATGACGCTGTGAATGATAATATCCTCCGCGTGAGGGAAGCTCACAGAACATGGTCATAACCACCAATACTCAACAAGCTGGTCAAACACAGCGAAAGCTCTTGCTCTTGTTCTGCAAATGGACAGCTATGATGTCATCTGGTGGTTAAATGGGTTTGTTATCATCTACCTAAGGCCTTTGAAAGAGTCTGACGTAGCACTGTCATCCAATCAGTTTGTTCCATCCGTGTGATGTCTCCACTTCCATTTCTCAGACAAAGAAAGGCACACACAGATCAATGGCTGCTAATGGACTGTGGTGGTCATTTAAGTGATTCCCATAAATGCTTCTATAATTGCACTCACAGTGAGAGACAGATAATTGATGTGAATGAGTCACAATAATGTGAAAAAGGAACTCGGCCCATTGCGACTCATTTTCATTGCTTAGTTCCAAGACTGTGTACATAATTGTTTAAGAGTGAAGCGACTGCACATTTACCACTAGGAATGATCCTTCCTAAAAAATCAGCGTGTGAATTTCAAAGCAACTTCAGGAACCTCTCTTCCTGTCCTGTGTCTCCTCAGTGGTGGTCCAGTGCTGATGGCTGAACCTGAGCTGTTTGTGTCGAGAGCGCCCCCTGTGGAGGGGAGGGCCGTGGAGCTCAGCGTTCTGGGCTTCCTGGAATCATTCGGGGAAGAAAACAGCACAGCAGAGAGATGCTATCGCGCCCACTCCCGCAGCAGCGTCCTCCAGGGCCTGCCATTTGGAGGCGTGCCCACGGTTCTTGCCATCAACGTGGTGCTCTGGATGGTACGGATACACACACACACACACACACACTCACATTATTATGATGTCACAGGATATTGTTTCTAAAAAGAGCTTCTGGAGCAGGATTCATGATTTTTAAAATCCTTCCACTATATTTTCTGTCGCTCAACCAACCATTTCAGCTTGCTGTCTTCACACTTTTGCACCATTTGCACCACCGATCGATGCATGCTGGTACAATTCTACATGTTGACCACAATAACCCAGAATACATCCAAACACCCTGCTGAGATTTAATGCAGAGCTCTGATCCAAACAGACAGCAAGACATGTTGCATGATCACTTGTGTCCAATGGACATCTCGTCTCCAGCGGCTCATCCTGCTCTGGATGATGATAATGAAACACAACAGCAACATCAGGAGTGACACGAATGTGTGACATGAATCCTGACATATCGGAAACAAGGCAACACACACACGTGCATGTGGTTCCTCTCTATTAGTCATCTATTTAGTTGTGTCAGTGAAAGAGCTTTGAAAATAAGAATGAAAACTTTGCATATCTCTTCCAACTTGTCTGACGTGGTCTTTGCTAAGAAAGTGTTTTCATTGGTATCCTGTTTGTTTGTAAGAGAAAGACTTTGATCCAAATAATGGGCTCGCAATTTGAAAGACGTTTGTTTTGTTGACTTAAAGAATCAAGTGTTCCATTGAAATCCTCCAGCTCATGGGGGTGCACTAAATTGACCTTAGCAGATTTAATTTGTTGCATTTTAAAAGAAATATGATGCTTTGTCTTTTATTTAGTTATTATTGTTGTTTCCCCCTCTGGGTTTTTAGATAATTTAACAATGTGCATTATAAACAAAACATTCAAACACATTGTCCTGTGCCTCTTGCGGACAATATTCATTTGCCTTGACTTCCCCGTCGCATTGTGTTACGCAGCGTGCGCACTGTTTACAAACATGTTTGTGTATCTCTCCTCCTTGTCTCCAGATAATAATAGGCTTCCGCTTTCACTTGCCATCCACCTCCGTTCTGCCGCCAGGCCCCCATCAGGCTTCATCTCAGCGCTGATGTCACTCTCAATCTGCCACCTCTGCGTTTTAATTGGCTCATTTCATCGCTGTGTGGTTGTCAAGACAACACGGAGGGTCGCTCATTGTCTCCCGATGACGAGCAAGCCCCCCCCCCCCCCCCAAACTCATGGGATCGTGTCTCAGCCGAGCAAGCCCCCCCCCCCCCCACAAACTCATGGGATCGTGTCTCAGCATCAGTCCTATTATCATACTGGACTAATCATGTGTGGGACAGGAGGAGAGCGTGCCCACGCATCAGGACGCAATCAAATAAACGGACATGGCGAGAAACCAGGGACGTTCTTATTTAAAGAAGGAATGGGAACGCACGCTCGTTATTCATCCACGGGCCTGAGACAAGGTCTCCCTGCTTGTTTATGCATGACTTCAGATCGCCGAAGAGGGAATCGTTTAATATTTATGCAAGCCTCCTTCTTATTAACAGGGTTGTCATCCCCGCCTACTTGACTAAACGCCTCCTGAACTCAGACACAGGAATGATTTAACGCTGTCATTAAAATCAAACATCCATCTGCACTTTTACTCTGTTTGGATTTGTCCACATTCATCCATCACCTTCCATATTTAACCAGGGCTGCTAATCGCAGATCCAGTAGTATGTGTAATTCATTGTGAATTATTACAGTATCCAGGCTTGCTGGATATATTCTCACTGACTTCACTCATTGATCATTAGTGCACAGCCTGTGTTTGTGAGTGCACGCTGACCTCTCTCTTAGTTTCCAAGACAACCATGTACTACACTAAAGCAAGAAAATGGCTCATTATTGCTTGAGCGTTTTCAACCGGCCTTTTATTTGCGCAGGGACGGGCCTCAGCTTTCAAATCAAGCGATATGGAATGGACGTGGATGATGTTAGAGCTGGAGCAGCTGAGGACATTGTGTGTGTGTGTGTGATAATCAGGTTCCCAGGAGCCCCTGTGTTCATGGCCCTGTTTTGTTTCTACAGTTCTTGCTGCTCGTCTTCTCCTGCCTGAGGAAGGCAGCGTGGGACTACGGCCGCCTTGCTCTGCTGATGGAGAATGACAGGTGCGCCCCTCACCTGTTTTTTTTTTTTTTTTTGAACACTTACAGGACGGGTTACACTGTCTAGCCTGTGAGCCATGTCCACATTTAAGATGGAGTAAGACGTCTCAGGGGAGCTGCTGATGCTGCAGCCTCCAGCTCCCTCTGCTGAGTATAAATGGTACGGCTTAGAGAGGGCATCACTCAGATACAGTCAGTGCCTCTTAATTCACTTGTGGTGATATTGTTTTATTATGTGTCCAAATATAATAGCGACCTAAACATATATATGCATCTTTTAGAATTTCTGATACACACTGTGATGGAGAGAACTCAGTTTTTCATTTTTGTTTTAAACTGTAAATAATTTTACACAATTTAACACTTACACAAGGGGTAAAAGCATTGTACCCCATTATTAAGCCATCCATGCTTATAAATAATAAACTCACAAGGTCCCGATCATTCACACACTCATTTGTCCTTTGTGCACAAAGTCTTTACAAGGTTAATTCCCTCTAAATGTTCACAGTGAAAAACAAAGCAGACAGTATAATACAGACGTGGAAACCACTCATCACTTCACTCCGTGAAGAGCTGTATCTCTTGAGTCTTTTCATCACTGATTAATCGTGTGGTTGTTTTTGTTTTCAGACTATTTCACAGAGTGACATATTTTCGTGGCTGTTTTTCTCTGAACAACAGCGTGTCCCACATGAGAAGCTGGAACTAAGTCAATGTTTGGCATTTTCACCTGATGAATAATTCACAAGGCTCAAAGTCTGGTTCCATTAGCTCGTTTCTCTATTTATCGCAATGAACAACATTAAAAAACGATCTATTTGCCCTCAGTTCAGTGGTTCTTTGTGAAAAAACTGATAAATCCTTTCATAAAACCACTGGTTGCTGGAAATAAAAACATTCTGGCTTAATGCTTGTTTATGGTAATTTGTAATATAATGAGCATCGTTTGAGACAGAAATAAATGAAGGTGCATCAGCTTTTATCATCCCCATACTTCAGCAAGTGATTAGCTCCTGTCTTTTCCTTATCATCTAATTTGAAAACCTCGAGGCGCGTGAGACTCCAGGTTCTGTCTGCATCGTTCAGAGGTTTTCTCCCGCTCGACCTGAGCCCCCTCTCCGTTGGAGTGAGGCAGGCTCAGTTAGCTCTGCCTGACCGGCGGCCACTCGGCACCACCTGAGGGCGGGCAGCATCTGTGTGTTTTGCCAAGCGCTCCTCTCTCATGCTAACACAATTATGCTGCTTAATTTGACACGCTGTTGAACTGTCAGCGGCCCACAGAGAAAGATCCACAGATGCAATCATCGCAAGGGCCCTGTTAGCTCTGTCCACACCGTGTTTAATGTCCTCCAGCCCACAGGGTTAGTGTTAGGGCGGCTGCTGGACCAGGACTGTGTCATAGCACGGAATTCATACAGTACTCTATACTGATAACTTCATGTCAGGCTGTGTTTCCTCCTCCCCTTCAGTCTGACGTCCCTGTTTTATGGAGAGCCAAGCGAGAAGGAGAAGTCTCCCTCCGAGTCCAGCCCCTCTGACTCTGAGACCAAGGACATGGTGAGTTGTGAGCTCTCAAATCACTTCACCAAGGAGCCTGTTAACAGCACTGTCAGAGCAATGAAAGCTTCCCTCTGGAGTTCCCCATAAACAGTGTTAAGTTAACATTCAGTTTGTTCCAACTAAACCCACTTCATATGTCCTGAAGGTCTAACAAAGCTTTTCTTACACATCAAGTCAAATCCACACAGAATGTACACACATCTCTGCCGTTGCTCTGTGCTCTACTGTGCCATGTTTTGTTTTTAAGCATCTTTAAGCGCGTTGTTTTGTTTTTTTTACTCTGGAGCTTCTCCCTGATGAAAATGCTGTTTGTTTCATGTAAAATACAGCAAAGTAGATCTGAGGTAAAAGCAACATTGACTCAGTGTTCTGTCTGTTTGCTAACAGGAAGACACATTTTCCAGTAAATACCCAAATTGAAATGATGAACCTGAATATCATCAAAACATCTCCTTCTATGAATGAATGAATGTAAGATTTTTGAAGCATTTTAGTACTAAAAAAATAAGTTGTTCTGCAAGATAATATCTCCTGAGCAGAGATCCTCCATCTTTAGATTGGACTCTGGGGGGAAAAGCCATCATTTCTAGACATTTCACAAGTCAGTGTTCTGGCTTCCCTCCACCACCCGCCCCAGCGACCACAGGATGGAACCTCAGTGTCTGTCCCTTTCACTGCTGCCCAGCACACTGGGTGATCAGGCATGATGCCGATGACAAAAACAAGAGCAAATGGCCGTAACTGAGTCTCACAAGTTAATTTAGGGGTTATTAGAAATGTTAAAGGCACCACCTGACATCACCCTCTCGGGCAGTGATGCCATGTCACTCCCACGCCTTTGGCATGCATTCATATCTGCTCATCTTTCTCCACAGCGCCACGCCTGTTTAAAAAATACCTCCACACGCGAACCAGATATAGTATAATTATGGTAAAGAATCATAGTATTTGAGGAAAAGAGGAAATTACCTCCACAAAGCAAAATATGTCGGCGAGTGCACAATGGGGAAATGTAAAAACATGTCTCAAGTATGAGAGGGCTATAATCAACATGACCACTAATGCTAGTCAGTCTGCCAGGCCTCCTCATCGTGCCCTCATGTATTTGCCGGCTTTATAACAAGGTGCCACTGCTCATTTGTCTGTTATAATGTAATGCGTAGAAATCCTGCCCTGCTGCATTTTTATAGTAAAGTTTGTCCGAGACGTCATCTGGCACAGGAGGGAAAGTCTCAGCTGAACCGCGCGTGACACCACGACACCTGTGTGAGAGTCTGAAGTCACCGCCGCGTGTTTAAAAGACAAAGAGTCAGACCGGAGTCATCGGCCTACACAAAGCTGAGGCTGCACTAAAGTGGTTACTGCTCCAGACCTATTAAACCTCCGTCCCCCTGTCGCCCTGCAGACCTCATTACTATGCAAACAGTGGATGCATGCTGGCAGCCAGATGTGCCCGGCCTCGCGTACACATGTCATTTATTATCCCGAATAACTGATCCATTGGATGTTTTATGATTCCCTGTCTCCTTCCAGGGCTTCTGCTCGTGGCTCTCATCTCTTTACCATATGAAGTAAGTAAACTGTCTCCCTCTCATCTAAGCTTCCATCCCTTTATTGGCCCTCCGTCTTCGAGCATGATGTCACTCCTCAAATGTAAAGTCTCGTGTTATATCTCATTTAGCTGCAAAAACAAACGCGTCTGGGCTTATGTGACCGCTGGTGCCATGGTTTCCTGGTGGAAATTTGCACTTGAGTCTGACTGCACACATCAGATTTTACCCTGTAAAAAAAAAAAAAAAAAAAAAAAAAAAAGAAGAAGGAATTTCCATGGTGTCCATGGTTTCCATAGTATTATTGTGGGGTTTGCGTGCTGCTGTTTTTAGCTTTCATGCCAGTGGCTCACCCTGGGATCCCATGGGAAAAAGCAATCCCACCCTGCGACTTCTCAATGTGTGGGCTGCCATCAGACCAGCATACACCTATTTTCTTCTTTTTTTTCTGTCCTCTCTTTTTTTTTCTCCTCTTTTTTTCTTTTTTGTTCTATTTTATGACACTGTGTTTTCTGAAGCTCCCGCCTGGTGACCGCAGCCTCTGGCATCAAATTGTTGTGGTACAGTTTTAGTCATGATGAGGTACAAGCCTTTGGCCAAATGAAAGGGCCCGCATGCATGTGCTTGGCTGAGATCACACCCGTCTGATTACTATTACATCTGCACGACTGGAAATTTCATCACTGACCTCTTCGTAGCATCTTTCTATTTGTCAGCGTTCAGGATATCAGGTGCTTGGAGATTTCAATTTCCCCTCTCTCTCTCTCCTCCTGCAGGGACGAGGAGATCCGCAGCAAATGTGGCATCGATGCCGTCACGTACCTGTCCTTCCAGCGCCACATCATCCTGCTCATGACCGTCGTGTGCTTGCTGTCTTTGGCCGTAATCCTGCCGGTCAACTTTTCTGGGAACCTCCTGGGTATTTCTGACCTCATATGATGTTTGGGCCAGCCTGCTGTTAGAGAGGCCAGAGGATATCCCTAACCTCACATGGGGCACCTCACAGGGAGAGAGGCCAGGCCACACAGAGACGATCAAACACACACACACACGTAGAGAATTTAGCTTGAAATAATCTTCGGCATCAGCCGTTTTACAAAGTCCCTCCCAAAAGTAAAAAGAGATCAAAAGAAAAATCCACTTGGGGGATAATTTAGACTTAACTTATAAAACACTATGATGGAGTGCAACTTAACTCTTCATACCAGTGGCAGCTCGTCAAGTGCTTCCCCAGTCAGACTGCAGGAATAGAAAGTGCTTCATTTCCTCTCGACATGTCCATGTAGGTGTCAGGGCCGGGACGCTGCGCACCAACACCAGCTGCTGTATCGCAGCAGAAATGCCTTCTGGCGGTTGTGCGCTCGTTTTGTCGGAAGTGTTGAGTAAGATGTTCCATCACGAGACCAAGGCAGGAGCCATCGCCGGGTCTATGAGGAGCTGGGCCGTCCCCAGAACCGTTTTTTTATGACTGTCGGCTGCAATGTTATGGACGAGCGCGTCACCCCGCTCATTAAATGAGCTGACACATGTTGACTGGCTGCCATGGCAACGGCAAACAAAGGGTGTCTGAGTAAGAACGGCTGACTTGAGCATCAGCGTGATGTTTGACTTTTTCAAATAGATTTTTTTTTTGGGGGAAACTGCCTCAGGCTGACGGAGATTTCAAAATAAAAAGTCCAATGTTTTCTCTGTATAGTGACATTGCTTCATTGTTGCCTCACCCTCCAGACAGGAGAGGGCGAGTTTCCTTTTGAGAATTACAACGTCTCGCTCTGTCGCATTTCATTATTCCTACAGGAGACAGTCCTGAAAACTTTGGAAGAACAACACTGGCGAATGTTAGTGCAAAGTGAGTTTAACACTGCACGCATGACCTCGAATCTCATGAAACATAACAGAAGCGTGAAAAAAAAAAAAAAACACAGGTTCAGCTTTATGAATTGAAAGCACTGTGGTGTGTTTGTGGCCCGACAGGGACAGCTTCCTGTGGCTCCACAGCGTCTTCGCTCTGGTTTACTTCATCATCACGTCGCTGTGCATGGTTCATCACTCGATAAGGCTGGAGTACAGAGAAGATGAGAAGGTCAGTCTGCATCGGAACATCTCATCAAATCACTTCCTCCATTTTAGAAAAGTTCATATTTCAGGGATAAACTCTTTGAAATCTGTTTGGAAAGGTTCCTAATTCCATGTTTTTTATCAGTAAGGTCTCTGCTGTTTGTGAGAAACTCAACAGACAGCCTGTTGTATTTTATTCTAACAACTTATAGATCGAAATTTTACCTTCTGTGTTGCAGGTAGCAAGAACCCTGATGATCACCTCTATACCCAGAGAGATCTCTGACCCAGGACTCATCATTAAACATCTACAGTAATTTGCTTCTTCTCTAGTTTCTTATGTTAAATTTGCATTTTACGTTACTGTCATGAGGAAGTCCTTTCCTGTCAATTGCACGTCCATGTACAAACTCCTTCTTTTCACCAGTGAGGCCTACCCCAGCTGCACCGTCACCGACATCCGCTTCTGCTTCGACATCCACAAGCTGATGAGGCTGGACCTTGAGAGGTACGCTCGCTGCTTCGGACCGGAACAACACAGTTTAGCCGATGACCGGTGTGAAGCTCTGATCTGTTGCTGTTTCTGCAGGCGTAAGGCGATGAAGGGGAGACTGTATTTCACCACGAAGGCTCAAAAACAGGGAAAGATCATGATAAAGACTCATCCCTGCGCGCAGATATTCTGCTGCGACATTTGCGGCTTCGAAAAGGTACATTTCATCAGCGGTGCTGTGATTTGCGTATGGTTTTAGTCGCTGTGGTTGTGCTGAAGAGAGAGGATGCCACCACTGGATGGCACTGCAGTCCACACTGTCCCACCGTCATAGACTGCTGTGGGATACAGGTGCAGAGAGAGATGTGTTTCCTCTGCAGGTGGATGCAGAGCAGTACTACAGTGAACTGGAGGAGAAGCGCACGGACGAGTTCAACGCGGAGAGGAATCGCATCTCCTTGAAGCGGCTGGGCATCGCCTTCGTGACTTTTCGTGATGAGAGGATGACGGCTGTGTGAGTAAACAGCAGCGTGACACAGAGGTTTGTGTGTGTGTGCGTGTGTGTGTCAGGGCCCGTCGCCACACAAACCCCGGCCCAGCAGGGGAGAAACCATACAATCCACGCTGAGGCGTAAAGAAGAAGCAGGCACGAGCTTTCTTCGCTGCCTGATGCAGATTTCCTTTCTGTTGAGCAGGATTGTGAAGGACTACAGTCGGGTGCACTGCCGCCGCAGACCCCAGCAGTCCAGCATCACCACGGTGGTGCAGTCTCACAAGTGGGGGGTCAGCTATGCACCGGCTCCCAGTGACATCATCTGGTCAGTAGCCCACAACCACACTTTTCTCGACCTCCTCAGTCCCAATATTCCTCTTGAATTTTCCCCAAATCATCTCCAAGGTCTGTCCTAATATTATCTACAGACACTTTTCCTGCAATGTTTTAGTGAAGCCAACACGTGCTTGGACAGAGGAAACACACACACACTGATTTCAAAGGGAACATCAATTCTTGTCGTATTTATTATTAAGACCCTGTTCAGGCCTTTCTTTTCTGGATTTGAACTCTGAACGCTGATGTGCTCTGTCCCTCTATAGAACATATATTCCCCCTTTTCAGTCTCCATACGCTGATTTGTTTGTCAACAATAACACAGTGTGAACACTGGCCTCCTCCTATATACTTTTCTTAAGTTTATAAAGTGTTTCTTATGCACTTTCATTGATTCAGCCCCTCCTGACTCCACCCATTATCAATGGATGCATCTCATCTATAAACTCAAATTTGGTAAAATGTACATAAAAAATGTGCGTCCAGAGAGGGATGTTAGCATTTCCCTGACATTTTCTGAAGCTTTTTTCATGTTTGGGAAAGCCATCAGACTTTTAAAACCTTGATAATGCTTAGCTGTACAATCTGTAGTAGAAGAGTTTTGTCGATCTGCATCAGTGATAGTGTTCCTTTTTTATTGAGAGCTGGTTTTCCGCTTCAAGAAAAACAGAAACGACCAACGGCAGTGTTCAGGATGTATCGCAATGTTCTTGTAGAGCTCAAAGACATTTTAGGGCTCATTTCCACTTGGTGATTGGATGCGAGGCCACTATGCTTGTTTCCTATCTTGGAAAGCGTTTGCAGCCGGCCCAGTGAGATTATGTAACAATGGAGCGATGCATATGTATGGGAGATTAACCAAGGAGACTGTGGCGCTCATTGTTTTTATGCTTCATGCCTGATCGGCTGCAGCATGTTCGTACGTTAGATTGTTGTTGTGTGCTGCTGGGGGTTGAGCCGGGACTTAGCCGAGTCGTAGTGCACCGCTGCCAACCCGCTCTCCAGTCCAGTGGAAACATGAGCCGGCTATTCCTGGCTTTTTGTCAGCGCACACATTACTGGTGTGTCGGGGGAGAGAAGTGTTGTAATGTGCTGTCTGTGCTGCCGGATGATTGTTGTGAAAGCAGACTCATTATTTCTCTCCCACCAGGGAGAACCTGTCCGTGTGCGGCTCTCGCTGGTGGCTCCGCTGCGTCCTCCTCAACATCCTCCTCTTCCTGCTGCTCTTCTTCCTCACCACTCCCGCCATCATCGTCAACACCATGGACAAGTTCAACGTCACCAAGCCCGTGGAGAGCCTGCGGGTCAGAGTCTGAGACTGACTTGTAACCTCGGTGCTTGTTTTTTGTTTCTTTTTCTTTTTTTTTACCTCTTCTGTGTCGTTAATGAATCATTTCGCTCTCCAATACAGAGCCCTGTCATTACTGAGTTCTTCCCGACCCTCCTGCTGTGGGCGTTCTCGGTGCTCCTGCCCTTCATCGTCTACTACTCAGCCTTCTTTGAGTCCCACTGGACCAGGTACTCATCAGCCATCGACCGCCTCTTGCCTCTCTCCTCTGAAATGGACAAGGACTCTTCATGTGTCGCCGCCTGTCTTCCTCTCAACTCTCAGCATTTCTTTTTTTCGTCTCAATAATTTTTTTTTTTCTCTTTCAACCTCTTTACTCTCTCCCTCGTTCTCGCTGTCACTCTCCCTGCACTGTTATTCTGGGCAGGTTGTCATAGAGATCTCCATGTGAGGATAATGATATGCACAGTAGTCGCCGTGTGCACAGGAGCAGCACATGGTGACTAGTAGGAGGAGGAGGAGGAGGAGGAGCAGGACAGCTGTGCATGAGGAGACAACCTCATGCAGCACCTATGAGCACCCATTCTTTACATAACCACCCCCCCCCCACACACACACACACAAACGTGTTGTGCAGGCGTGACGTGCGAAAGAGCGAATGCAAATCGTTTGTTTACTGGAGTGAAACGCATAGTTCGTGCTCCTGATGCCGACTTTCATATTATGCATTAGTAATTGTGTTTTATAAGTGGGCATGCATCACATAACGGTGTCGTTATGATCCCTCGCCTGTCCGCTAATGTTTCAGATCCGGTGAGAACCAAGTGACCATGCACAAGTGCTTTTTCCTGCTGGTCTTCATGGTCATCATACTGCCCTCACTCGGCCTGTCCAGGTACAACCACACACTCTGTAGACTAAAAGTTAAAGTATTGTATGGAAAATATGAAAACACTCAAGATATAGATACCTGAAAATTCTAGTCGACAATCATCTTTGTACTTTTTGTCCATCATTAAGGTTCTATCCAGGGACAAACCCTTATATCACCTTAGCTCCAGATGAAAATATAGTGGATTTAAATGTTTTTCTCTCTGCAGTCTGGACCTGTTCTTCACCTGGCTCTTTGACACCAACTTCCTGGAGGAGAAAGACGTCAAATTCCAGTAAGTTTAATCTCGAAGTTACGATGCCCTGCAGATCTGTCAAATGCTCAGCGCTGTTTCCTCCACGCAGGTGCGTGTTCCTTCCTGACAACGGTGCGTTCTTTGTAAATTACGTGATCACGTCCAGCCTGATCGGCACCTCCATGGAGCTGCTCCGTATCCCGGCGCTGACGGTGTACGCCCTCCGCCTCTGTTTCGCCAAGTCCCAGGCCGAGCGGATCCATGTCAAACGGGTCAGCGGAGCCTTTTGTGCCTCTTTTCTGGCTTTTCACATTAGACCTGGTTTAAAAATTTCAGAACCTCACTGTGGTTTCTGTTCGCAGAGTCAGGCCTATGAGTTCCAGTTCGGCCTGGAGTACGCCTGGACCATGTGCATCTTTGCCGTCAGCATGACCTACAGCATCACGTGTCCCATCATCACGCCCTTTGGTCAGCAGCGTACCGTTTCTCTCCTCCTCTACCTCATTCCCCTCTCCATGTTTTCCCAGTCTTTACTGTGCGTGTGTGTGTTCGCTGTCTCCCCTCATACTGTAACCTCGCTCTCCTCCGCCGCCTGTCAGTCCGATGCAGACTGTGTGAATTTGCTGCTGTAGTCCCAGACGCCCAGACACAGTGAGCTGCGAGCCAGACGCCCACTCTGCTCCTGTCTCTGCCCTGAGCTTACCAAGCCTCTATTTACTTCTGCAGCCGGCGCCTCATACCCTGCCGCTCTGTGGATTTCACCTGCGTTGTTTTACAGCAGGGGCACGAGGCAAATCATCTCAAGGGGGCCAAGATGCTAAATATTCATTTGAAATTTGCAACAACAACAAAAAGAAGAAGATAAATACACTCGGGATTAAAAGGGGTGGAGCAGACTGCAGAAAAGGAACTGAGGGTCGTGATACGATGATGAATGACTTTGGGCTTTGGAGCACAGTTGGAGGAGGGTGACAGCCACTGACTGTGAGGGAGAGGAGTAAGGTCTCAACAGCAGCCAGACGATTGACTGGGTGAAATTGTGCCTGATTGTTCATTAAAAACATCAGTCAATTCATAATGAATAAGCAAAGAGAGAAAGAGGGGGAATTGTGAAAAATGCAACATGTGATATAAGCCTGCGGTTATCGTCAGGAGGAGAGAGAGCAGGCTTTTTCAGAAATACTGGTCAGAGGCATCTCTTCCATGAGTTATATCATGAACTAACTATTCTGTTGTACTTATTCCTATCTTCTCTTAATTGCATCCCATTGCATCGCGTTTCTTGACGTGGGATCTCATCAGACCAGGCCCTGAGTGCGTCTTGTTTGTTTCCCTGCAGGTTTGCTCTATGTGATCCTGAAGCACCTGGTCGACCGATACAACATCTACTACGCGTACGTTCCCACCAAACTCAGCCAGCGGATCCACAGAGCCGCCATCAGCCAGGTGGTCTTGGCTCCTCTCCTCTGCATGTTCTGGCTGCTCTTCTTCTCTGTGCTCAAATTAGGTACCTTATCACGCGCTGCAAGTGTTGGGTAACACTGCAAGGGATTCAACCCGCTGCCCTCTTTTTTTCTCCCTCTAAAGGTGCGGTGCATCCCATCACCCTCTTCACCTTCGTGTCCCTGCTCTGCTGCATCGTCTTTTCTCTCTTCCGCTTGTGCCTTCGGAAGCGACCGGACAAATCGATGAGCTACCAGGTCAGCAGCTTCACTCGGTGGGATCAGGCTCGTCTGAAGAAACCCTGACGCTCTCTGTGTTTTCAGATGTCCGATCAGCCGACAGAGGGGACGTTCCCGGACGCAGACAGGAGCAGTGCCACATCCACCACAGCCTCCAATGTACAGTACCACTACTAGCCAGCACTCACTTACTGTTACTATTACACCCATTGTAATGTTGAACTTGTTGGCTATTAACATCTCTGAATTCCTTCCCACGAACTCCCCGTTCCTCATTCCCTGTGTGACCCGATAACAAACTGTGTGTTGATCCCACTCCCTCAGCTCTTTGTGGCGTCTGTGCTGCTGGAGCCAGAGCTGGCTCTGACTCCGATGCCCTCCCCGGCCCACCACAGCTACGGCACCATGGCCGGCTCGCAGAGTTCGGGCCACAACGCAGCGGAGGAAGAGGAGAGCGAGGAAGACCATAACCAGACCCACGAGACCGAGCTCCAGGACCCCCCGGACCCTTACTGCTCCAGCCCGCTCATGGACAGCCCCATGGGCTACCAGTAACGCTCAACCCCCCCCTCGCCCAGCTGATTCCCACGTGTCCTTCACCTGGGGTACACATATTGCTAAATGTCGCAATGCTACGTTTTTGCCACTGACCTCAGACTCTAACTTAGCTGCCTCACCCTGAGTTTAAACTGGGTTTGTTAAAAAGGATGAAGAACCTGGAGAGGAGGAGGAGGAAGAAGAAGAACACAGGAGCAGGATTCAAATTACCATCGTCATAAATGTAGAAACAGCAGTCGGGCAAAACCTCTCGTGAACATTTCCAACTGACCTGAACCAAGCATCGATCTCGCTAGAACAACGTTAATGTGCTTCTGCGGCTTCACGTGCGAGTCGAAACGTAACGAACGCGACCGAGGTGGAACCGCCTTTGTCAGAGATCGGAGAGGTTCACGCGGCGCCACTTCACGAGCGGGGGTGAAAGTTCCCGGCTGAGTGGGTGGTGCGAGCGGGGCCCGCCCCCGCAGACTGACAGCGTGGTCCGGGTGATATCTGGTTCCTCGGCAGCAGAGCTCGGGGGAAGCTGAGGGCGAGGCCGGCGAGTTGTGAAGCCATCTGCAGCGAGAGAGCAGACAGACGGAGGGGCCGAACGCAAGCCAGAGATGCTCGGTAGTAAATATACGCTCTCGCACGGCGGAGGCACGAGCAGCTTGACTGCACCTGAAGCTTTGTCCTAACCATCGCCAACTTAAGGTCGCTATTTTTGCTACTGTATTTTTGGTGTCATTGATATTGTGCTTGCGAGCAGGAGAAACCACTGGAGTCTGTTCATCTCAGTCAGAGCATTCCCTAATGCTGCGGTTTTGATGTGTATATGATGTGTTATTTATTTATGTATTTATTTGATTAAAATGAAAAGTTGTTATTGAGCCAGTTTGGTTTAAGACGAGAAGATCAATACCAGTGTCCACAGGCCAAACCACAATTTAAATTCATGAGATTCTGATTTTCATTTGGAACACAAACACAGAAATCAGATTTTTCTTTGACAGCGATTTGTAATGAAGGAAAATGTTGAAAAACATTTAGCAGCATTAACAGAGGCCTCCCTGTCCAGATCAGCTCCAAAATATAAAGGGTTCTTGCTCTTTTATTTTGGAGTCGTAATAATCTGTTTCGTAAAATATTGACCCTGATTTATGTGTCTTTATTTTATACACATCTCCTCACACATGGCTTCATTCCAGCCAATCAAGTTTTGACATAATTGGTTTGTAGGAAAGTTGAAAGAGTCGAAACATTGGTTGTGTTAATTGTTTGATTTATTTATTTATTTTTAATTTAACTGGGTGTGTGTTGTAATTCTTATATATAATTCTTTTGTTGTAATTTCCTCCAAAATATTTCCCATGTGGCATCACTGACTAACCTGCTGACGGTAGCTTCATATCCAACAGACAAAGCCGATGCGAGAGTCACCTCATCTGACTCTCAGCAAGGAAGAAAAAAGCACGTTTTAGAAGCACACTCTGGATCGAAAATAGGCCATGGATTTTAAAAGGTACGTGAAATGATAGAAATGTAAAATGAATGGCACTGAAAGTATTTTAAGTATCATGTTGCAATAATGGCTCAAGTTCATTTCCCCTGAATCAACACCAGAGCACCATGATGTCAGTTGTGTCTGTTCTGTGAGACACTCCTCTGCATGGAGGCTGTGTTGGATCACTTGTAGTGATGCATCGACGGCATCCTGACGTCCACGTGATTTGCCGTCAGCCTGTGTGTTTACAGGGTTTGTATCTCGGGGTTGGTCTTTGTTTCATTGTGTAAGGGGTGGAAGGTTTTTTTTCCTCATGGACCTGAATGTAAATTTAGTTGAGTTGTCTCTTGCTGTGCCTTGAAGAAAAACTCCCTTCGTGTGACAATCCAGCATGGCCTGAAATATGCTGCATGGACTGAAAACTAAAGAGCGGAGGAAACGACCGAGACATAAAAACGCAACCTCCCATAGTCGTCTCATTTGTCAGCAGTAAACTTATAACACTTTGACATAATCGTTCTTCACACAGCTTTTGATTTTACTTCCAAGGTTTTCAATTATTTCGCGTGGTCTGTTGATTGATGTGTCAAGCGGAAATTGCTACTGTTCTATGGCAACTCAGCAAATTGCATCAGCTGATGAAGATCATGTGACATTGTTGAGAGCTCTGGAACAAGTCAGAGGATCTTGGGTGACTGCCGTGTCCAAGACTGGGTCCACATCACAGCAGTCGCGTCCCTCTTTGTGTTAAGGTGTTTTTGTGGCCTTGTTGGTGCCTTGGTGTTTTCAATCAGCTGCTGTTGACCTTTGCCACATGGATCATTTCGTGATGAGGATAAAAGGTGTTTCAAAGCTGTTTAGCAATCATTCTAGTTTCTCTTTCTGCATCACAGCAGGCAGCACAGAGGGTCTGACGTGGTCAGTGCCGAGAATTATGAAGTCAGATCGGTTTGAAAAGCAAGCGTCACAGAGCATCTCCTGCGCTTCTCCTCCAGAAGCTTGTTTCACAGATCATTGCACACACTTTCCTTTCAAAGAAACACACAAAATAAAACGTGTTCGGGTATTCTTAGCTCTAATGTCCCATGCAGGAGGTTTGTTCGTTTTCACGGGTAACTAGTTTTATTGTATCCTGTCATGTCTATTCATGCTCTGCGGGCTCGGCCATCCAAGGTCTGTGCGGATATTAGCTTTCCAGATGTGTTCATGTCTCTTGGTTATGAAATGTGTGTCTCGCAAGAATGCGATTTCAAACCTGAGCCTGCTTCCAGGAGGTTTGAGGCTGAGCAGCGCTCTGCTGTAGAGAGTAAACTCTGTCAGGCTAACAAGTCTTCATCTGTCAAAAGTGAAGTTCTGTGATCTGATATTAAAACGAGTTCATCTCAACCCACTCATCTTGTGCTATGAACTGCTTGTTACTCTCCTGTACTTTGGTCTGTGATGAGGGGGTTTCGGAAGCCAGGGATTGAGACTTTCATGGGGGTAAATAGTAGGTTTACTATAATGTGTCTTCAGGAAATGTGCACATTTACCACCTAGAGGGAAACAAACCTCCACCAAGTCAATTAAACTAGCTATCAGCTTGTTAAAGGAAGTGAAACAAAAGTCCTGGTTCTACCCGTTTGTCTGGCACTGCAACAAAATGGAAAGGTTTCTCCCAAGGCTCAGTCGCGTCAGTAGTATTTTCATAATCCTGGACATAAATAAATGTCAGTGAAAACTGGAAGGGCTTCTCATCATGAGCAGTGTTTCCCCATTACTTATCTAGAGTGTGGCGGGCTGCCATATCCTAATTAGTCCAGCCCCAGTCTCATGATGAGCCAAAAGATAATTTTAGAGTACTCATAATAACATAAGAGCTCTCTAACTTCTTTGTTTCACTTGACTGCAGCATTGCTACTCAATAATCAATTTCCATAAGCTTGTGTGAAGGGAGGGATTTTGTCTGCACCAATGGGAAGATCCAGGAATTCATCTCATCTTCTGAAACGTCAGATTTTCAGTCATTGATTTTTCTCCTTAATGAGTCTCAATGTTCAGGGGAGTGATATTTATCTATGTTTTGACGGTCCAAATCTAGATGAGAGATTTAACATTGGGCGTTGAGGTGTGCTCTCATAGGTGTGGTTTCCAAAGTTGGACCAAAAGTTTGTCCAACACAACACCTTTCTCTCTTAGTATTTTGTCCAAAGTCAGCTGTTTGGATAAAGATAATGGTTGACATGCAGCTCCGTGGGTTTTTCCACATTTGAACAAACGGTAGCGGTGCTCCTCTGAGTTTGGGTTAATGTCTGGCAGAAGCTTCATAGTCAAGGTACAGCCGCCAGGGATATCAGCCTTCTCATAAAAGCATTTCCCAAATCTAAAATCCCAGTGACTTCTCAGCTCAGACCACCTATCCAAACAAAATCACAGAGTGAAAACTGTCATTAAACAGAGAGTTGTCTCTCTCTTTTCAATCTACATGGCGTCAGCACAATTAACCCTGTGCATGAACTACAGACCTCCAGAGCCTGTGAGGCCACATCAGAGGGTGGATACTGCAAATGATTGCACAAGCATCTGCTTTCATCCAAACCACATTGGAAAGTGGTATTACCACAGTGCTTAAATACTGCTTCACAAAGTATATCCCCAAGACATCTCACTCTGACTGCAGGGATGGGATTTTCCTGCAGGGAGATGCTTCTTCAGAGGATGGAGGAGAAAGCCGTCGCATGCCTGTCGATACGCAGAGTGCTCCTTCATCGCTAAGAGTTGCACAGGAAGAAAGAAAAGTCCCTGACATTTCCCCTGTCACCCGTGGCAACTGCCGAGAGCACGCTCCTCAGTGAAAGGTGAATTCCTCTGGGTGCGTGGCCCGCTGCTCGACTTTCTCCTGCCCAGATGCAGAGAATAGATGCCTCCCGTGGCAAACATATGTTGTCACTACCATATGGGTTAGTTCCCACATGCAAATGTGGCTTCATAAGTTGCTGGTGTTTAGTATGTGCATAATATAGAAGAAATTCAGGCCAGAACAAAGGTCACGAGCAAGGAATGAAGATATGAAAGTTAAAACCTCCACCTCCCTCCAAACCTCCGAAGCTCAGTGAGAGAAAATACTGAATTACTAGTATTAATAACAAATCTGTATTAATCTGCATAAAAAATACAAGAAGACATCGAAACTACAGGCTTTAAATAATAACATATATCTGGGATCTTCAACTTTAATCTTCAGCAAACATGACTATGAGTTTAGAAATGACTGACGGACAGAAAATGTATGACCAACACCAGCTTCATCTGCCCGTCCGTGCTCGCAGCCGCAGCTGCTGACAGACGGCTCAGTCCCGCCGTGGACCTTGTTGCTTGGCAGGCTTGTGCCGCGCGGCTGCAGCTCCTCGAGAGCCATCGGAGCAAAACCTGATTAACCTGAGGCCGCATGCACAGTCACCGTCCACTCTGCTCCTCTGCACCGCACGATTTAGGACGAGTGAGTGATAGAGCCTTGCCCCCCCGCCCCCTCCCTGCCCCTCATCCCCCAACTGCTCCAACGCTCACGACTCTGGACCATCAGTTAACAGTTGCCATGACAACGTTGAATACCCCCATCATTTTTAAAAAACACATTGCAGACTTTCTAAAAATAATGGATGTTTGTCTTTTCTTGCAGACTCCCTCTCCAGACGACAGTCCTCTGAGAGGAGCAGGGGCTGACTAATTAATTACCACAGGGGGACATTAGCGCATGCTGTGGTTTCTGTGGGAGCACAGCGCATTCTGCAGCAGCGGCGTAACCACCGATGGCCCGAGAGAAGGTCGAGGCAGAGTCCGGTGACCATCTGTGGGCCGAAGCGAGACGTGGAGCGTGGGTCCAACATAAGCACAGCAGACTGTTAGTGGGACAGAGCGGGTGAGCACAGTGCTGGCAGTGCAGGGAGACAGATTAAGGCCATGTCAGCTTCTGCTCCAACAGCAGAGCGGACAGCCAGCTCACAGATGTGACTTTTACAATGATACAACCAAATTGTCTATACGGGGAGAAATGAGCCCTGTGCATTGAGCTAAGTCATCTTATTCACCCCCCCCCCCCCCCCCCCCCCCCCCCCCCCCCCCCCCCCCCCCCCCCCCCGCCCCCATGTCCATCAGTACTGTGGCCCTTCACCGACAAGACGCACACGCAAGCTGACAATATTCAAGCAGAATTCACGAAAAATTCTTGAAAGTTTGGTGAAATTCTGCAAACAGTCGCGATGTGACATTGTGCAGTTGCATGAGTAAGCAGCCTGATGTGCCCGAAGTCGCCCTCGTCTCTGTAGCCAAGGGCGATTGGCCACTCGGCACTTGGATCTTACGTAACGCTAGAGGATGGGGCTGTCAGCGGGAAGGAAATCAGGCGTCGTGTGATTGATTTCAAACGCTGACCGCTGTGTCGTAACCATCGCCCGTCTGTGGCAATAACAAGCTGAGAGCGTGAGGAAAACACACTGACCTCAATTAGCAATAAAATATCCACAGATCACTTTATTTATTCAGTCTCGAGTGAGGACACAACATGTTTTTCGTTAGAGTGTTGCATGGAATCCAGGTAACAGTTAGGTTTGTGTTAAGTTGGATTAACTCTAATAATAATAATAGATTTCTGGCTGAAGGATAACGGCGCGAAGTCATCGCTGCTCAGTAGCAGCTGATTTCAGTGAGGTAGACAGTAACACACCCAATATGTACTGATCTGGATGTAGCGTTCTAACGGCTGGCCGCTAACAGAGACCTAGCCTCAGGTTAGGTCAAAAAACAGACATGGATAATAACAACCTGCACAGAGCTGTGTGCTGATGCTAAGAAAAGAACCACTATAAAATTACACCACCTACACAATCAGATAACAAACTACAGACTGAACAGACTCTGCAGGGATCAAACACTTCAGCAGAAAACTCATCTAGATGTTGACGACATGTCTATGATATTGGTTATAGCAAATATAACGAACTATAATATTCGCTTCATGAACAGGTATTTCTGGAGGGTGTATTGTACATGACATTGGGAAAAAAACAGTAAAAAAAAAAAAAAAACCACACATACATTTCAGAATATAAAAATAAACTTTATAAATGTAAACTCAGACTAAAGCGATAATAACCACATATCAGCAGCTTGGATTTACAGTTGTATGGTGTTATTATCTAATACTTGGCGCACTGTTGCTAAGTTACTTGGCGATATGGCCATGAATGTAAATAACAGCTGACGATGATGTAGACAGTGTTATGGCAGCAAGAATACACACATATTGGACGGAGTCAGCACACAGGGGCTCTGTCTTATTTGTTCCGTGGGTAATAAATAAAATCCTGACCGATATGAAAGACATGTAAGTAACATTTATTTTCTTATTACCTTAACAATGGCCAACTTTAAAATATTAATAATTCTTTGTTATAATTTGCCTTTTTTCGTGAATAATGTTCGACTGATATAATTGATATTGAAAAGTTTTCAATCCCTAATTAGACTCAGCCACAAAAAATCTCTATCTGTCAGGCTCTAGAAACAAATTAACAATTAAAGCAATTTCATTTTTGTTTCACGGACCAGAACAAATCTTCACCGCCGATTTTCACTTCCTGTTTCGGAGAAACACGTGTCACTCTGCTCATCTCCACCTCTAGATCAGAGGCAGTAATATGTTTGTACGATGACGACACAGGTTTAATAATCATCACTGAAGTAATCGACTACAGTACAACAAAACTACATTACACTAACGCCGACTGAAAACCGAAAAGCAGAGGGAAAATGTGTTCTACTTTGTCCTCAGTGCCGCTGATGTCTCTGCTCTAAAGGTCATGTAACAGTCTATTGGTTAGAGTTTAACAGTCAGCTGAAGCCTATTGAAGTACTCACAACCTCTACAGGAGAGAGCGCAACACACACCATGTCGAGAAAGGTGCACACAGACGCCATAACAGTCATAAATCACTGAGGAAAGCTATCAGAGAGTAACAGTTCTTGTCAATATCTACTGAAGATTATTTTTAAAATGTGCCTTTAAATGCTAGACAACAAAGTCACACACACACACACACACACACACAGAGGTGTTATGATGTGCAATATTCATTGAAAACACAGTAACGATTGTGGCGACGGGATTTTCTTCACATCGCTTCGGTTTGAACGTGTAAGTATCATTGTGTTCCAGTTGGAACGAGAGCTGCCATGCTGGCCACAGCAACCATCACAGTCTGAGCAGTGTGTGATGCCTAAATGAAACATCTACTGATTCACAATTGTGCGACTGTTTTTATGATACGGCACAAAGACCACTACAGTCACTGGTATCGTTTGAGTATATATATATCAAAGCCATTATAAACAAAGAGACAAAACTGTTTTAGCCTGTTTCTCAGTGAGAGGAGCTAAGGTTACGGGGTCCAACCTCAGGAGAGCCAGAGCAAACTGGGTCGGGTCCTCCCAGCATCACCTGGCAGCTAAATATCCCTCGGCAAGGTAAATAAACTCTGCTACAGGTCAATCCGCCGGTAAAGAGTAACCACACCATACATTTGCTAAACTACGCGACCCCCCCAACTCACAGAGCAAATGTACAGCAGCCAAAGCCTCAGTGCTGCAAGTTACACAACCTCATTCCATGGCAACCATGTTGAGTGATTGGAGAGCAACTGCTCGGCGGCTCCCGCTGTGCGCCTCAGTCAGCCTTGTCCTCGCCGTTCTTGGCCCACCCTCGGCTCATGGCTGCTACCACGATGCTGTACAGGTTGAGCCAGGCTTGACGCAGCGTCGCCGTGTAGCCCTGGCCCAGACTGCACTGCAGCATGTAGAGGAGGGACTCACCCACCACCTGCACGGGTCAGAACAAGACACACACAAGAAACAAGTATTTTCTTCGCGGGTCATTCACTCGTGTAACGGTTTCTTGAGCGTGGTGTCACGATGTTGGTCCTACGGCAAACGACTGCGTGCTGACTCCCACCGCCTGGTGCTTCCTGCCGAGGTTGAGCAGGAAGTCCTCCAAGGAGTGAAGGTCGTCCAGGTGGCTGACGGCTGCATCGATCACAAGCATCACCTGACACACACACACACGTGCACAAGTGTTTAAAAGCCTGCTTCAGCCAAGATTTGGAACGTGTGCACACTTGTAGCGGTCGCTGCGGCGAACAGGGCTCACCTTGGTGACATGTTCCAGGAACTCGGGGCTGGCGAGGCAGTCTTGTGTGGAGCCACAGTTTGTGTTGTAGTGGAAAAGACCGAGGAGCCCGGGGTCCAGCTCAAACAGCCTACCACAGACAAATACCACACTTTTCTATAGGTGTACACAGACGGCACGGGGGTTGCCAAACATTCACACGGACGCAGAATCAATCTACAAATCATGCATCTCTCCTGCCGGCGTGATTTAACGGCAGCTATCTCAAAGTAAATTGTGGATTATTGCAGTCTGTCGCCAAGCAACAAGTCAAGCCTCCGGTGTCGGCATGGTGAAAGTGTGCAGCGAAGGATTTAGCGTGATGCTCTTTATACACCTGTTTTACATGTTCTAACATCACAGGGTGTCAAGAAACAGGAAAAAAATAGCTGTAGCACTTACAGTGTTATTAGAATGCATACTAATGATCTGCAGAGATAACAACCTGTCATGTTTTCTTCTCTTTTCCTAGTCACTTTGCTGTCTGATTCCATCCACATCCCACTGACTGGGGAGGACATTACCTGGAAAACATGATGACACCGTGAGGAACTTTGTTTTTTCCCAGGCTCTCCCAGCTGCCTCGTATCAGCTCCTTGTCCTTTCCTGACAGCTTCTCCATCCTCCCTCAGGCTGGCGGCACGAGAGGACTTCTTCTTCGGGACCGGAGATGCGCAGGGATCCTCTACAGGGCAAGAAGCCTCAGTTTGAGGAAAGCCATAACAGTTGAGTGAATCCAAAACTTCCAGCGAGCCACCTGGAAAACAAAGTGGATACAGCAGATTTCCTCATGAAGTGACAGGTATGCAGAGGAGGGGGGCGGCATGATTCCCAGGGTGGAGACGCACACTCATACTGTACCTTGTGGAGGTCGGTCTCCTCTCTGAACTTCTTCTGGTGCTGAGGGGTCTGTGTGTGTCTGCGTGAGTGTGTTTGTGTGTGCAGGCAGCAGCCTATAGCCGGACACTCTGGTGCACTTGCTCTCCCACTGTGCAGTCAGTCAGGGAGACAAGTTCTGCCACGCTCTAATCTGTCACACTGGCTGCTATCTCTCTCTCTCTCGCTCTCTCTCTCTCTCTCTCTCCCCTCGCCGTTTGCCTCTTGATGTGCTCTCTCTCCAGCACTGGGGATATTATTCATGCCACTGATGGAGAAAAAAAGGGATCTCTCTCCTCTGCTCCAAAGAGGCTGCAGCAAGCCACAGCTCCTCCTGCAGGTGAACCAAGGAGTAGAACGCACACACACACACACAAATGTGCACTCACAACATAAACAGCACTTGAGCAAATACTTGGCCCTCGCCCTCTTACTTTATGATCAAGTGAATTCAAACAAACCGGGAATTAAAATCAACAGCAAAATAACCAAAGAACACAACACAAGCATTTTACGCAGTGTAATTTGCACATGTTCCGAGGTAGGTCAAGTCCATATGAGGCCCGGATCATCTACCCCAGGGTGTGTCCTCTGCTGCCTACATTTGCAGACCGTGTATTTACAGAATTAAATGTGTGGGAATTTTAATATTGCACAGCGGCTGGAATAATAAGAGACCTGAACATGCCACCTTCGCGAAATTATATTGTTCATCCGGTAAGGAAAGCCACTCCTCAAACAGCGTGATCATAACATTTGGCGGCCAAGTGCACAGCCTCTCATTAATCTAAATGAGATGTGTTTGTTCCCTCGCTGTCAGCCTCCACACGGCTCTGACGCTCGACAGTTGGTTTAGAGAGAGACGTCGCAGGCGTCTGCTGCCTCGCGCTTTTTCCGCGGATGCAGGGTTGGGTATTATCTAACAGGTTGCACACCGGGGGAATCAGAGGTGCACAGCATTCCCCTGAGGGACTATAACGCGGAGTGGGGAGGGATACACAGTTCCCATGACAACCTGACAGGATGGAGCCCTTGAAGCTTTGTCATGTGATGTTTCAGATCTCAAAGAGGGGACTTTGTGATGATTTATTGCATCTACAAGAATTACAGGGCAGCATGATGGCTTTAAATGTTTTCTCAGTTTGTTTTTCTTTAAAATATATATTAATATGAATGCCCTGAAAGTCTAACTCTATTTTCTCTGCCATTCACTTAGATATTTCTCTGTACTGTAAGATTTACAAAAAAGTCAATGATAATTTGACCTGAACACTGACTCCCACAGCTTCAATGCTTGACCCACTAGCCCACTGAAGTAACCATATGGTATGTGGAGCTTTACATGATGACTTTTTGATTGTGATTATATACATTTCCAGACATTCCCATGTGGTTTGTCAGTTAAAACGATCTCTCAAATTCTCTGGTAGTTTGCTGTCCAGGCACGGGCAAGATAGTGAGTGTGCAACAACAAGCGTATATTTGATGTGGGTCCATGGGCCTGGGAGCAAACCGCCAAACTGCTCTTTGTGAATGCAGAGGCACGGTGACGGTTGTTTATTTAGGTGCCACTGTGGCTGGAGAAATTACTGGGAAGTCCAACCTCATCTGAGAAAATGTGCAGGTCAGATGCTTTGTGTCCCATCCAATTACAACATATACGTATATTGGATTTCTCTAACTTATACCTGAGGAGAAGTGGCAGACCTGTGTGGACGAGGTAATGTCAGAGACCTACTGGTGGGGTCCTAATTTGTCAATCTGCTCGGAGTGTGTTTGTGTTAAACTAAAAGCATAGTACATAATAAATGCAGTTGTATATGAGTTAGAAAATACTTCTCTCAGCCGTGACGTTCATGTATTTCAAAAGTCAGATCATTTTTTTTTATAATTTCTACTTGCACGTCTTAAACTATCAAACGTTTGGTGCGGATTGCCATGACATGAATCATTCCTGAGCACAGTGTTGTTTTCTGGTGGAGAGGCCACAGAAAACGGTGCCGTCCCAACCTCTTTGATCATGGCATTTCTTCCTCTTTGGACTTCACGCTCTCCTCTTCCACATCTTCAATTTTCTCCCTGTCGTCTACATTTTCTTCCCTAAATCAGACATTTGGGGTTTAGAAAATGGCTATATTGTAATTACATCGAACTTTTACTTGGCTCGAGTATTTGTCTTTTCTTCACTAAAGACTGCAGGGCAAGCTCAGATAATTATGTAATGTAATACGACCAAACCACATGAAGTCCTTGGCTCTGCAGCAGCAGTGCTATTCATAATTTTACCAGACACAGTGGGATTACATACTCAATGCACAAAACCTGCAAAAAATGCTGTATCTCCCCATACCTGTGATGAATGTCACTGTCATAGCTTTGGTCATTTCCGTCGTCCTCTGATCTGGATGAAACTGATGTGCCTTCTGTCCCGGTGCCTTTCTCTTTGACAAACTGCTCCATAAATCCAGCTTTCCTCAGTTTGTCCCTGTATGTCTGCTCCGCCAGAGCCTTTGCACTTCTCTGCCGGTTAAAAACTCAGAGTTGAACCACTGTAAACGCAGGTTATTTTACAGTATGATGAAACGCTGAAGCCTTTGTCTCACCTGCTTCACCTGCTCGAAGAGAAAAGGGCGCTCACTGACTCGGGCCCTCATGTGCTGCAGCTCTTTCATGTAGTCCCTCATCCTTTGTTGGTCCGCCATCCTTCACGTAAAAGAAATGATTATAGTTTGAGCTGCTGTGGCAGGCGTGTGCGGTCGCTGTGATGTGACCTGCAAAGTTTGCAACACAGCAAGAACGAATGGCCTCACATGACCACTACTTACGAATGTTGCTTGACTTTTTCATCATGCACTTCTTTCAAGCTGCTGTGCGGGTCCAGCAGCTTTGCATGGAGGGCGACTGTGCTCCTCATGGCCTCCGACCTCGCTTGATATTTCCTCAACCACTCTGCATGCTCCTGATTCTTACTATCCCTCAGCTCCAGGGACTTTCTGTGAAGGTAAATAGATAATTGATTAGATCCAAATATGTATGCTGTGCACAATTTTACAAGGAAATAAATCAAAACCACGCCACTCACCTGATGGCCATGCTGCGCTTCCTCACAGCATCTGTAATGTATGTGGGCAGTGTGTCAGTGGACAAGGACGTCAAGGCCCCAAGTGACTTACTTCTGTTGAGATGACTTATTTTTGGTTCCTGTCAATGAGAGTGAAAAAACATCTTTACTGGCTGGAAAAGTAATGTACAGATTTAGCCAAATACTACATGACGTATTAAATACAGAGATAATGTTTAAAATACGTTTCTAAGCCTATAGGATATTATGTGCATGCTATGCTACAATATTATGATATCATACAGTATATAGCTCAATAAACCCTGAAAATTAAACATTATGTATCAATAACTTAATGTATATGAAATACATACAAAAATAAAGATAATTTTACAACCATACATCTATGATGTTTGAGTTTCAAAAAAGAAACCATTTGTGAAGAAAATATGAAGAAATATGGATGCACAGTATATCAGTACCATAGAAAAGTTAAACTTCATGAATAACGAGGTGAGGAAAGTTTAAAGTACAGTGGTTCAAAGGAGGGGAATATTCCCTCTGTGAACATGGCCTGCCGTACATATTTAAAATTGCTTTACACTTCCACATCTGAGGAAAGTGGCCTGAGCAGCCCCTAAAATTACACATACAGCACAGTAGAACACAAACTAGGCTATAAATCTTTCATCATCAAACACTTTCCTCCCAAGGACGTGGACGAGAAAAGTCAAACGTGACCTGGTCAAATTCCTTTGCTGCACCTCGTGAAATAAATAGTTCCGAGTGTCGCAGGACCACAGGAATATGTCAAAGAACGTTACCCAGTCCACAACATCTGTTTGTCTTAGGTTAGTTTTCGCTAAATTAGGAAAAGCAATTGCTTGTCATGAGGAACATTGGGACTTTAGGGACATTGGGTGGCTTCCCATCCTTAAAAAAAGAGAAGGATGCTGACGTGATGAAGTGGTGGGATGATGTGTCTTGAACCATCCATCAAGCAGAGTCAATGTGAGAAACTTAAAAAAAAAAGTGATGTGAAACTATAACATGAAACCATCTGGACCTGGTGCATTGAATGTGTTATGTAACTCCTGCAGGGAAACTGCCACCTCAGAAAGGACTCATCCTTTACATTTAGTGATTTAATAACTGACTAATGAGAAACACATAAGAAAGTTACCGTCATCTAAGATGTAGTTTTAAAAAACTGGGGAAATGAAGCAATTTCAACAAAAAAACAATCAGAAGTGAAAGAAACTTTTTACCTGAGATTTTTCTGGGCACATTTTTCTCCGTCGTCCAGGCAGAGCCGATGTTCTGAGGTGGAAGGGCTGACACTTTGTCACATCTTTACTCTGACTTTTCCTCAGAGCCTCTGTCTGCAAGGTCTTGTGCAGCCTGCTGAAATCAGGGACCTGCCGGATGATTTTTGGCTGGAAGCTCGGCTTCTCATCCAGGAAGCCCAGCATTTGTTTCCTGGTGCGGTTGGCGGTGCGAGGCTTCGGCGTGCAGGAGGCAGGGGAGGCCTCCTGTTGCACAGTGGTCAGAGTGTGGCCTGTTCTGCTACCCTCCTCCTTGTCTGCACATATATAGGTGGATAAGGTCAACGCTTCAGTCGTGTTATTATGCAGAGTCAACCAGGGGCACTTTGTCCAGTCAGTCAATATGATTATCAGCTTTGTAACTGTTTAAACACTATGCTCATGATATCTATTCAAGACTCAATCTGTTGTTTTTTTTTAGCAGGGTTATGCAGAGAACTGGGAGACCAAATAGGCCTGGGACTGAGAGGAACCCACCCTCGCTGTAATCTAAGGTTAAGGACAGAGGATGAAACTTGTACGCTGTGAATTTGAATGGAAACAAGTCATAAGACATCCTACCTTTCGGCTTAGAATGTTCTGAAACCCTTTCGACTTTGCGAGGAGGTTGTTGCTCCTTTGAGATTTGGTTTAACAAAGAGATCAGCTTCTCCTTTTTCTCCTTCTCTCTCTCCTGGAAGGTGAAAGGTTTCTGAGTGGAGAGCAAGAAGTTCTTCCTTTCCTCGAGGCCCTGCTTCCTCTTTGTCTCTCTCAGCTCCATCATCTCTTTATAGAGGGGCCGCACGACACAGCTGGGGACTGGGTGAGCACAGAACTTCTTCTGTAATTCAGCCTGGGCCTCCTCCTCTTCCCTCATCTGTGTCGTTTTAAATAAAGCTGACCGTTCGCACACTTTTGTCTTGGTTGCTGTGACTGAAGAGTGTACCCAGGCTGAAGAAGGTGTGTTATGCCTCTCTGTCTTTCTAACATGGTGTGAGGTATCTTTGTTTGAGGTCAGGGCATATGCAGAGATGGATCTCCTCATTCCATGTCTAGAAAGCAGGAGAAGGTATTTAATTGTCCAGATATGTAGTAATGAATCATAATTAATGTAAGAAAGAAAAGAATGCAAACCCACTTGGTCTGAACGATCAGTTCTTTTTTATCTCGGGGAGCATCTGTTGACAGGTGAGCGTTCTGATAAATCCTCCTCTCCAGCTCCTCCACATGTCTGCTCTCTGTCTCCTGCAGCTGCTGCCTCAGGGATTCAGTCAGGGACTTCAGTTGTTTCTGGAGAATCAACTCCGACCTCAGTCCATCCACTGCGAAGGCCTCCAGCTCAGACATGTCTGTCTGAGTAAAAAAAAAAGTCAAAAGTGTTTCATTTGTCAACAGGAGCACCACCTTTTCATTCTGAAATGCAAAAAGTCGTCCTTATTGTGTTGTAATAAACTGATATTACTAGTATTTTACTTAAGTAGAGTCTCCAAAACTTCATCTGGTTATTAAGCAATCGATGTAATAAATAATTTAAAAATAATTTAAAAAGCATAATGTAGTTATAGAATTAAAAAGTAAAGTGGTGATAAGTAAATAATGAAAACACTTATTCACACACACACTGTGTCATATGAAAGAGCTGGGTGAAGTCGCTCTCTCCAAACTCCTCATCCAGGCTGTGTGGAGGGGTTGCCATGGCAACCCGACCTCCGCGCCCACAACAGCGGTGGATGTCGTTTTAATAACATGTATTTAACGTTAGCTAACGTTAGCGCAGCTCGTATACTTATACACAAAGTCCTTTTCTGCTTTCTGCCACTTTAAAAACAACTTAGAAACCAATGGAAACAACAACCTCCAACTTGAAAGCGACGGAGGCGACGCCGACCCGGTGCGCGAGGAGTTTCCCGAGGTCACGGTGTCCTCTGCCTCTCACACGCTGGAGGGAATATGTCTGCTTCCTTTGCAAAGTTAACACATTATTAATTAACAAACACGGACATCACTGACCGTCCGCGGCGCTGAGCCGTCGGTAGCGGAAGCATTAGCACCTTCGGTGGAGCACGTCGCAGCGTGCTCTGTGATTGGCCAGAAACCCGGAAGCGCTCTCCTCCGCAGCGCTTGTCAACACAACATGGCTGCAGCCCACAGCTGCGCGTGTTAGGACATCCAAGGGGAAGCGTCTGTGTGGTTGAAAGACTCCGCAGCTGGACTTCATTTATAACTGTTTAATACTCGGATTGTCTCATATGACGACAGCGTGAGGACCGGATGATGCTCAAGCTCTCTAAGGCGGCGCTGACCTTTCACGGACTCGGTCGGTGTATCACCGCCGAGAAACGTGTGTCTGCTATTAACGTCACCAGAAGAGGACTAGTGTGTGCACAACACGGGGACGACCCTGGCGAGAATGAGGTGTATGATGTTATCATATCCGGGGGAGGGATGGTTGGATCTGCGATGGCATGCTCCCTGGGTGAGTGACGTCAGTGAGCGCAGGTCAGCGTGGGACAGCTATTACTGACCTGTCCACATCAGAAATAGATGGAACTCACATGGAAACTCTGTCACTCTGCAATTTATTCCGATTGTCATATTTAAAAACACCTGAATTAAAGATTTATAGCTATAATATAATCACCCATGTTGCTGCTGTTACACTACAGACTTATTATTATCATTATTACATGTCTTTGCTCTTTGGAGTAAAATAGTCCTTTATTAGTGGTACTGCAGAGTTAACTCTGTTGAACAGTGACTGTACAGACGTCAGCAGCAGGAGGGGTTGACCTGCGATATGTCTTCTGATATTGACAATATTTAACTGTTGACAGGTATGGATCCCAACTTGGAGGGTAAGAAGATTTTGCTGCTTGAAGCAGGCAACAAGAAAGTGATGGACAAGGTCCCAGACAGCTACAGTACCAGAGTCAGCTCCATCAGTCCTGGTTCTACCACCGTCCTCAGCGGTAACACTGCACACACACAGCATCACTGCCAGGATCTGTTGTGTTTGTGTTGATTGCAAAGACAGAAATACATCCAAATGTTATTTATGTGGTGAATAGCTCTCTCTAGAGCTGGGGATAGTAAGCGGCTCCCACGAGGTAAGCCACTGTCCAGTGGCCCAGGCTTAGCAGGGATCATATCTGACCTCAGTTGTTCTTCATGTGGTAGGTCATTGTTTCCCCTGGCACCAGTCACAAAATTAAAGAAACAAACCGATAGAGGGGAGAGTCGAAAATTACAGGTCGTGGAATATCTACTGTCTCTCTTGTCCTAAACTACTGAACAATCTCAGGTCTAGAGTCTGTATTACACAAGAATGCCTCAGTCCAGACAAAGTGTTTTGCCATAGAATAATTTGAGACAACATTTAAATATTTATCTGGACTGATATCTTAAAATACCATGTACATCCCACAGTCATCTAAGCGTTTAGAGTTTATTTTATCTGATCTGATTATCAGACACTCAATCGGATGGTGCCATGGAAAGGTCAGAGTGTTTGACAGCAGCACAGTTTTACAAGGTGGCAGAGTTTATGTTAAACACTCTGCTTGGCTCTTATATCATTGCCTCACATTGGCAACCAAGCACCAATTCAAGATATACAGTAAACCCTGTTTATGGAGCCCCACTAACCTCATTCATAAAAAACACTTGGCCACATATTCACACTAACTTTACATGAAGCTTTAAATTGGTTTTGCGTTGCTTTTAAAATAATTTACAGCCCCTCTACCACATTATATAATGTAGGCTAAAGTTCTAGCATATACTGTTGAACAGAAAGTTTAAGTTTAAGGTTTTGTCGTCTTTTGAATGCAATGGGTTTTTTTTTTTAATAAGTGGACTTTAATGTATTAGTCTGAACAAAGTAAAACATGTCCACAGTAAAGGTTTTAGTCTCAGTGCGGCTCACGTTTGTCCCTGACCGACCCACAGTATATCCTTTTTTTCCACCAAGGAGGTTATGTTTTTAACCCCTGTCTGTCTGTCGGTCTGGTGGTTTGTTTTCTCTTGGTCTAACCCTAACCCTGGGTGGAAGGATGGGATATGGGCCAAGATAGAACCCATTCAAATTTGGTGAGGTTCTGGAAGAAAGGACGGGTCCAGGATATTTTAATCCCATTCCTAAGAATTGTGGGACATTTCCACAAATTCCAAAGGGAATAATATTCTAGTTTTTCATTGGTTTTGGTATGTCAGTGTGTTTTTACTTCCAGAACTTGATTAGGATTATTTGTGACTCTCTCCTGGCATTGAATTTGGAAAGTGATTGTTTTGAAATGTGTGTGCCCACAGGGATTGGAGCGTGGGAGCACATCACTCAGATGAGATGCAAGCCATACAAAAGAATGCAGGTATAATAATCTTCAGGATTCTCCATTTGTTTTTATTTTTCCTTCTTATCTGTACAGTCCGGTACAGTAACTACCATTTTACTGTCATGTCAGAAGTTGAGTCAGATGTCATTTCCAGGAAAACAAAAATAACTACAACCCACCGCAACACTGAACATCTCCCAGAAAGCCTCCGTTACACAACGTCTCTGCATACGTCCTCCAGACTTTCTAATTTACAGGCACACTGTATGTATTTCTGTCATCCATCAATCTTAGCACCATGCAATTTGTGGAGAGAAAAATCTGTTACACTCAGCCTCTACCCAGTCATTCATCTTGATTATCAAGCAACACAATACTGTATCGTATTATAATCTATATGGTATGTAATTGTTCACATAAAAATGGCAAACAGTGGTTTCATCTAACATGCATTTTGTTCATCCCTTTGTGTGCTTCATGTCTTTTTTGGTATCTCTGTAGGCTCAGTGGCGCTCTGGGTGCCAAAGTACACAAAGCCTGTTTGAAAAAAAAAAGAAAAAAGAAAAGAAGGCCTGGCTCCTTTAGAGGACTGTAGGACAGTACGCAACGCTTTATTTATTAAAACCATCTTTTCTATGCAGAATAAATCGTTTCGACTTTCTCAAATTGGTACTCGCTCCCCGCGTCTTCTAATTATGAAGATTCATGCGAACAACGGGAAGAAGATGAAAGATTAGCAGAGCGGTTGTTTGCTGCGAAGTGAACCAGCTTTACGGCTGCGGGCTCAGGCCCTCTTGTAAGATGTGGTTGGTGTGTACCAAACACCCCACCGCATGGTTTCTCTCTGGGCCTAAGATGTCATCATGCAATGCCTTACAGTGATTATGGTAGTGTACCTCTCCCATTATACCTTTCCCTCTGCTACCACCATTTTGGCTTGTTTGCCCTTGAATCTCAGTCGTATACATCGCAGCCGTTGGGCCAAGGTTTGGGCTGCAGGTCTGCTCTGAATAACATTCTTTCCTTGTAATAAAATACCTTAAATGTCATGTAAGCACTGAGGGTTTAGATTCAAAACAGAGAGTAAATCCATTTTTTTGGCATCTAGGCATCATTTTTTTATTTTTCTCCATAAAGTTGCAAGGACGAGTATTGTTAAAATCTCGCACAGAAAACAATAAATCACTCTGCCCCAGACCTGCAACATTTCACCCTGCACTAAACAAAACCAAGGCAATTTTTGGGCTGGTCTCAGTAGATGTTTCTTCCCAACCACTTATCACAAGTTGCAAACCCACTGCCATTAGTGGTTTTCTGGAGGGTATGTCCCCCTACTTTATGGCGAGTTGGAAAAAAGTAGTGCAGCAGCATATTACTGCAGAATGATGGGTTCTGTCACCGTAGTTACAAGCTTGGGGAGGATTAACCTTGTACAAACGCTTTTCAACCCCCACCATGTTTAACTTACCCTGCTTCAGGTTGGAATTAGAGCAGCCCAAAACCATATCTCATTCTGCTGCGTCTGGTTGTGGATAAATATTGACCTACTCTGTAATGTTCACAAACACGTCCTTAGTTATTTGTGTTTCCAAGATAAAGTTTTTGCGAAAATCCACATCACAAAATTGCATTAGGACCTCCAGCTTCAAGTGCGGCGTTCAGCTGAAATCATCCGAGCCAATTTGAGGGGTGCTGGTGACCCTGATCCCTCTGGGGCTGATGGGCGAAGGCCATGCCAACCTCTGACAGCAGCGTGCAACTTTGATGTGTTCAGCTCGGTTCTTCACTGCCTGGCTATATATAAGGAAAGGGGATGCGTTTAAGGATAGCCTTGAAGACCACAGACATAATGAGTCTCTCATTTAGGTTTGGGATGCCTGCTCGGATGCCCTGATCACGTTCGATAAGGAGAACCTGCAGGAAGAGGTGGCCTACATCGTGGAGAATGACATCGTTGTGGCGGCGCTCACTAAACGGCTGGACACTCTGTCCGGTAAGCACTGATGTTTAAAACACGGAGCCCCTTTTACAGGCCTCTTGATTCCTGTTCCATCTGCCTAATGTCCTAATAGAGGCCGAGTCTGCCAGCTAATGTCACCGCATTTATTCCATCCTGTTCCGCAGGTCCTGTTTATTTGTACTCGGTCCCGGTGACTACTTTTAAAGTTAAACTCTTGGAGCCGTCCGTGTTTTTCCTGCAGTTTAACTCGAAACCTCACATTTTGGGCGATGCAGCGCCCCGGCACCACGTGTGGACACGTGAAGTGGTCCAATGACCTATTTAAAGCCGCTCGCATGTGCTCCAGAGCGTTGCCACCCCTGAAGACACTAAAGCTCCGGCAGGGTATCGTGCCGCATCGCCGCCGACATTAGACCGACTTTTTGTGAGGTTCTCAAATAAAACTTCAGCTTTGCTATGTGTGAGACAGTTAAAGCGGCATATTTTTAAACAGTTTTTTTACATTTTGCACCGAGGAACGGACGTGTGGTCACGGCACGTTTCTCCCTCATGTGCCTTCCACTTCTCTTTTCTCATTTTAGACGAACTGCTGTAATGCTCAAGATGCCGTACATGAAAAGTCTCCTCAATTACGCTGCCCACCAGCTGTTTTCAATGTAAACCCAGCTCTCCAATCAATGAAAAGCCATATTTGAGCAGCAGTAGCCGTCTCTGCGGACGGGTCCCGATCCAAGTTGGCACGAGCCACCGCAGTTTGGGATCCTCTTATGTTTTCGAGATGATAGCCGCTGATATTTAAAGGGATATGGGCCGTTTTTAGCTGGCAGCCTGTGCAAAGCGTGGCTTGGTGTGCTTGTAGATAAACACTATTAGTTAGTGCAAAGTGGCTGCCCAAGGCCATTAAGAAGATTGGCAGATGCGAATTTCGGTAGCCACCGTGAGCCAGCAAGGAAAACCAGTGGTGTTTTATGAGGTGGTTTATAGATCTTCCACTGCTGTTACTGCAGGCAAACCATTGATTCAGTTACGCACTGCTTTGGTGTGATGATACATACAAGAGTCCAAAATTAGTCCTTTTGTTGTGTTGCTGGAGTCACAGCAGCTGCCATTTTATTTTAAGGAAGGCTTTATTTTCTGCCCTCTTTGTAGTGACAGGATTTATGTCCCTGTTGTTTGTCAGATAATGTGCAAGTGAAGTACAGGTCCAAGGTGGTGAAGTACAAGTGGCCCATGCCGCAGCAGACGGCAGATTCCATCCCATGGGTCCAGGTGATGTTGGCCAACGGGGAAACTCTCCAGACCAAGCTGCTGGTCAGTTTGACTCCATCGCACAAATCTGACCTTGTCTTCTTTCCTTCCTTTGTTGGCTGTTTACCATCTTCCTGTTGCTGGTCTGTTTTTCAGATCGGTGCCGACGGACCAAACTCGATGGTGAGGAGGGAATTAGGGATCCCTACAGTCAAGTGGAACTATGACCAGTCTGCTGTTGTCGCTGTGCTGCACCTATCAGAAGTGAGTAACCTCCGTCGAGGAGGTTATGTTCACACTTTGTTCATTAGTTAGCCAACAGGTTCACTACTGCGATGTTGATTCCATTCCGTGGAGCGGTTGAAGCATTTCCTATGGGGAAGTGTCCGTTAATTTCCAACGCCTGTTCCAAGAAGGACATGAGGAACAACAAACATGAGAATGATTATAATGATTATACAGTTAGGCCATACACTTTTACAGCTGTACAGTGAGCCACTAATGAGCTCACATTATAAACCCTGAAACAAACACATACCATCCATATATACACAACAAGCACATGCCATGTGTATGTGCCTGTTGTGTCCATAAAAACATACACACATACCTCCGCCCCAGTCCCTATACATGACCACCAGGCTGTTTTCAATTATTCCCATTTCTCAATGCTTGTGTGTAATTTGTGCACAGAAATGCTGCAAGCATTTCACATATTTTTATTGTGATTTGTTATTTCATGTCACGGCTGTCAGCGTGCAGAGAACAATACACCTACGCTGCAGCAGCCTTTATATTATCCTGTGTAATGTGTGACATATGCTCGGTCAGACATAGCTGCGCAATGCGAGCGTAATATTTCACGTTTGCGTTCGACAGCCGACGGAGAACAATGTGGCGTGGCAGAGGTTTCTCCCAACAGGACCCATTGCAATGTTACCGGTAACGTATCATCCTCATCTGGAGATCGCTGTAGCAGGAAATCTGTCCGTCACATAAGCATTTCATGCGGCTCCCCTGTCCGTGCTCTGTGCAGCTGTCGGACACGGCGAGCTCTCTGGTGTGGTCGACCAGCCATCGCATGGCCGAGGAGCTGCTGGCGCTGGACGAGGAGAGCTTCGTCGACGCCATAAACTCGGCCTTTGTGAGTTCCGCTCCGAGCATCGGACTGCTGATGTTGCGTTTACGCTCTGATTCCACATAAGTCACACGGCTCGCGCAGTGTTTCTGTGTCCGTGGCCAGCGTGATCCGGGGGTTCCAGCTCACGTGTGGAGCTGTTTTTCAGTGACTCACACAAACACTTTGGTCATTGTTTTTTGTCCAGAGTTTAAACAATACTAATATTTCACTGCGGCCGTGACCTACCTATCCATTTTTTTTTCATGTTTGGAGAAAGTCCTTTTTCCCAAGCTGGCTATTTTTACTGGTCCTGCTGATGGACGGGGTCACCACGGTTGAGTCACGTTTGGTTTCAGGCCTGGTTTGCTAATTAAACCTGTGGTCGCCCAGTGTCGACCATTACTGCATGGAATGTTTTTCAAACAGAGCTAATTCAACTGCATAGCCTGGCCGGCATCTTCTTTTAATTAGCGCAGCTCCCGAAGCCCTGCCAAACCAGTTAGTTAGGGAGGGGAACAAAAAGCACTTTCGCTGCAGTCGGGCTTTGCTCCTGTGTCAGCTAATTTCTTTGTCCACTTAAAGGGATCGTGTCTGTTTTCTCTCTCTCCTGACCACTTCTCATTCTCTGTGAAAACGTCCCCTCTCGCCCGTCTGCGTGCGCACGGACAGTGGAGTAATGAGAACCAGTCGGAGCTGATTGAGACGGCTGGCTCTCTGTTCCGAGGCGCCCTGTCCGCCATCATGCCGTCTGCAGGTTCACCTCGACAGCTCCCTCCGAGCGTGGCAGGGATCGGCCCGAAGACCCGAGTCATGTTCCCCCTCGGCATGGGCCACGCGTCCGAGTACATAAGGCACAGAGTGGCTCTGATTGGGTAAGATGGTGCAGGAAGTAACAGGACTTCTCATTAAAGGACTTTACAACATAAGAGACAAAAACCTTGTTTTTCATCTCGGGCTTCACATGTGTGGGAATGACTCTGATTTTTTTTTTGCAAGCGTGCACAAAATTGCACGCCACACACTGAACGTATTTGGATAGCGGAGGATATGTTTGTCTTTGCAGGGATGCAGCCCATCGTGTCCATCCCCTGGCGGGTCAGGGAGCCAACCTGGGCTTCGGGGATGTGGCTTGCCTCACGCGGCTCTTGAGCCAGGCAGCCTTTAACGGGAAGGACCTGGGTCAGTGAGAACTCCAAACAGACACCAGCCCTGCAACTATAGCGCAGTGGTTTTTCCCCTAAGCTCTTTTCCATTGCCCAGCCGAAGTACATGCTGTTGACCTGAATTATAAAAAGCATCTGCCTTTCCGGCAGCATTTATTTGATGTATTTCTGCTCCCTCTGCCAGGAACCGTATGCAAGTTTTCATTTTCATAAAAATGAAAATCCCGTTATGAGATATTGTGTTTGTTTTTCCTTCTATTAAATGTCCTGGAGTCAAAATAGCACCAGGACTTAATGTAGAAACCATATGACAAGTTCTTAATCCCAATTTGTTTTGTTTTGTTTTGTTTGTTTTTTTCGCGCAGGAGCGATCCAGCACTTGTTAGAATATGAAACCGAACGCCAGCGACACAACCTGCCCATGATGGCCGCCATCGACCTCATGAAACACCTGTACTCCACTAACTCCGCCCCCGTGGTTCTCCTACGCACCTTCGGTCTGCAGGCCACCAACATGCTCCCATCCCTGAAGGCAAGCTCCCCTTCTTTAGCCTCATCCCCGGGGGAACCTGGCCGTCACCACCTGTCAAACCTAAGCTCCACCTCCGCTCTGACCCCACCCTGAGCCCTCTTTTCTGATTACATGGAGCTTTACTTTCGCGGTGTCTATAATTTCCAGGGTTTTTGAACCTACTACTATGGCATCTAAGTTTAGCCCCAAATTTAGTGTTACCAAAAGTGTGTGGGTGGGGTGCAGGGCTGGCCCTGGGGCAGCGGACAGCGGTGTTGGCTTGTGTTTTCACACCCCTTTTATTACCGACCACTCATGTGAAATGGCTTTATTCCCTACTAAGTGATTCAGACCAACACAACTGTAACTGGCTGTAAAGGCGCTTCGCCATGGAGGCACAAAGTGAAACGTGACATCTTTTCCATATTAAACGATGGTGACTTCACTGGTTTACAGGTCTTGTGTTGAGGTTTAGGAGTTTTAGTGCGAATCAAGGTCACAGAGTTTTTGAGTTGGTGTCTCTTTTGCCTCTGCAGGAGCAGATCATGGCCTTTGCGAGCAAGTGATGCGTTCGCCGCACAGATGACCGTGGATCCCTGAAGAGTGTGAGCTGTAAAAATAGCGACTGTAAAATAACCTAATAAAGATATATTTCACTAAGTTCTGTTATTTTTTTCATTAGTTCATTCATTATAAATCTGCCTCACAACAAATTTACTGCACAACTTTGCAGCCATCGAGACTGCGCTGTAAAGTTTATGAATTATATTTAAATTCCTCAATATGTTGTGAGGCTCATTTAATTCTTGGATGGAAGAGATTGGACTGTACTATCATGTATGATGTATATTGTGTTCCACAGTGGAGAGAGGAATGCATGGATTGCTGGAACCAATTCAGTTTGAAGATGATGAAAATAACAGAAGCATCCACCCACGTCCAATGTTTTTATGTTTTATTAAAACACGTGAATAGTATAAATGTATTTTACTGAACTTTGCAAAAAACAACAATTTACATATTGTCAGTTTATTCATACCGATGAACATTGAGTCAATTCTGAGCAACTGTGCAGCATAAAAGTTTTTTTTTTGCAACGTAAAAGCAGTTCTTGTCAGAGTATTTCACGAATATTAAAGTTTACATTACGTATATACAACAGTAGTTATGGAACAGGTTGAATACTGAAGAGACAGCGAAGGCATTGGCTTATAAAGCAGTTACACAGAAGGTCCAAGAGTTAATGGATGAGGATAATTTCAATACATTAGATACACTTCCAGTTACTTAAATATTTATACAGTTCACACGAAAATATATACAGTATTACTGATGATGAAGGGTTTCAAACATTTTTGGACATAATTTCTGCTTCCATTTGCTGTTGTACTTAATGGCTGTAAATTATGTCGTTGATGAAAGGTTCTCCCTTCTCTCGTTTAAAATACAGTTCAGACTTGGGGCCCCTGCAATTTAGCCCTGCTTGACGAGGCCTTTCTGCCCGCTAGACAAAACAAACGATAACGGCTGAAATAGAGGCATTAACCTCATGCTTGTAAAAAGCTGTAAGAACACAGTCTGTGAGAGGCAACGCCCCCGCAGCACTCTGCCCCCCTGAGTCAGGACGAACACAAACAACTCTTCGGTTGACACCAAAGCATCCGATCGCGTCTTGGCTGCAACGTCTGCGAATAAAGTCTTACACGCAAATATGAAGAGAAGACGCTCAAAATCCAATAAACTTGTCAAAGGCTAGGGGCCGGTCGGATTTACTGCTATGTCCACGCTGAGCTTGCTACACTAAAAGAAAAAAAATTTGATTTACAGGCATAACTTTGGTTGCGCTTGCAGCAACTAGTCTTTTAAAGGTTTTCACACTGTTCACTCCAAAACCACAGTCAGCACCAAGACTGGTTGCGTTGCTTCTAAACGACCCTGTGCGCACCTTTACAGGTAGGTGCGAAAGACATTTGAGATCAGACGCCCGTTGGGAATCAAACATGTAAACGTTTTACAAAAATAAAGTCCGCCCACGGCGCGTGAGCTCAACATACAGTAGAAATAGCTGGCCTTATAAAAATATAGTGATTTCTCTCAACAGTTTTTTTCGGGACGCTCGCAGGGCTGCTGAGGTTCGAGGGAAACGAGGAGGTGGGTGTGTCTGTGTGTGTGGGGGGGGGGGGACGGACTGATCGAGGGCGGGGCGGAGGAAGGGACGTCCCCACGGCGAAGGACCGTCCCTCTCAGTGCCGGCTGCAGCGACAGCGAGCTGTCCTTAGTGGATGTTGAGGTTTCTGAAGTAGTCGAACGTCGCCCCCAGGGCCCAGCTCGTCTCCACGTTGTTCACCTTCTTGGCGAGCTGTTCGAAAAGAGAGCGAGGAAGACCTCGGTCAAAACCACAGAGCAAAAAAACGTCGGAGCGTTGCGAAAGCCACGCAGAATATTGCTTGTCGTGCAGTCTGTCATTGGACGCATTTCTTCGACAGCATTGTTTTCCTCACCTGCAGCACAGTGTTGTCCTTGAAGCCAAATCCCTCCTTTAGCAGACAGGTGATATATGTCATGTCCATGCAGAGGAAGGGGCTGATCACACGGTATTTGGTCATTTTGTTGCACACTGCCAAAACAAGAAGCCACAGGGTTCAGACATGACGGTAGTACAGGTTTCACATGCGTCTGACAAAAAAAAAGAGGAGCATTTGTTGCATCGTGTAATAACAGTCACGTTTATTTCTGACCCCTGTGCTACGCGATTTAAAAGACCCTTTTGTTTTTGTTTTGGCTGAATAAACAGGGAGGTGTGAGGAGAGCGGCCGAGGGTCAGGGCGAGGCGGCGGGTGGGCGGCGGCCTGAAAAAGGCAGGCACACAGCGTATGTGTCAGGCCGCAGGTGGTGTGTGGCTGTCAGGTGCCCTCCTGCCCGGGGCCAGACAGACATCTTCAGCTCGGCTGCCAGCCTCAGCCAGACTCGCTCCTCGTGGCCATGTGACAATGTTCCCACAACCCAAACAGCCTTATATAACACAGCAACACACTCTGTGCCCCGCTCGCTATAAATTTGCTCCTGCAAGGACACTAGAGACAGAACCTGAGCCCGATGCAGCATGCCGGCTGTCTGTTCGTCGGGCTAAAGCAGTTTATAGTCATGTTAACATGTATTTACCCTGTGATAAAATGCATTTGCCTTTTTATCCACCGCCATAACACATTCTAGCAAATAATCAGTTCCATTTTATTGTTGTAATAAATTCTTTTTTGGCAGGATAAGCTGTGCCATTTTGGCGCCATCCTACCAAATGTTTTGGGCGCTAACCAGCTGTTTAGAGCATAGACTGTTTGGGTGGTTGGATGACTGACTGATATATTTAACTTTTAAGATTGTCGGGTTTCATACACGCGAATCGAGAACATGACACGCAAACTCTTACCTTCCTTGGCTCTCTTCTTGAAATCCCTCACTTCAATCGCACCACCTCGGCTGCCATCTGCGCGGAAAAGGAAAAACAAACATGCAATTTGAGTGCCGATTTGGTGCAGAGCACGATAATTAGAATGACAGACGGTGGCGCTGGAAGGTGACGCCTCGGGCCTGTGCCCACTCACCAATGAGGCCAGACTCCACAGCTCTGTCGAAGTAGTAGGAGAAGGCGTAGAAGACGCTGCTGCCCTTCACCTCATACGGCTGGTGCACGATTCCCTTGATGACTTTCATTACTTCGTAGTAGCACAGTTTATATCCTGCGTAGCCTGAAGGACAACACAGAGGATGTGGTTTGACTTGAGAACGCGGAGGAGACAGTCGGTTTAAGGTGCACCGAAGCAGCGGCGGATGGAATGCGACTGGGAGAGGCCGGAGCCTCAGTTTGAGGTCAGCCGCGGGTTGTAGCCGGGGGTTCGCCAGATAATATACCAGGGAAGCCCCAGAAGGACGAGTTTCCCACAGCCCCACGGGTATGGTTGGCACTGATGGGCCGGCAAAACCATGTGCTGACAAGAGCGACAGTTAGCACGGCTCTGTTGAGCTGACTATTTTTACCACATAATTGTGAGCGGTCCAGATCAAGCCACTCGTTACACAAAAAAAATAACAACTCAGGGACAAGCCCAGCATCTTTTGGCTACTTGACTGTGGTATGGGAGTGACTGCCTTATTTGTGAACTTAACTGACAGTTTTCTCTTGTTTAAATACAAGGTTGACTGCAGTATAATTGTTCAAGAGGGAAGAAGACGGAGACAGCGAGAGAGAGCGAGGATGACAAAACATGCGTTTGGCGCCAAGGTTACAGCAGCTTCAGCGGCAAAATGTTCTCGTGTGAGAATGTATTGTACTGTACTCTATTGTGTTCCACAGTGGAGAGAGGAATGCATGGATTGCTGGAACCGAGACTCTGGGAAGGCAATCAAAACCTCAGCGGGCTTTTATCTTACCGTCTGGAATCCCGCTAACTTTGTAGGTGGTTCCTCCAAAAGTCACATCTTCTCTGAACTTTTTCGGGAGGCAGGAGCTGGTGAAGATTTTCCAGTCTAGACCTGGGAAAACAAAAAAGGAACTGTGTGTCGTCTTCTACCAACTATATTGATTAAAACGGTGCAAACAGAGAGGCACAGGAAGGAAGTAGAGACTTTACCATCAGCTCCTAGTGCTCCGAGGGTTGCCAGTCGAGCTGCGTACAGTCCATTTCCCAGGTAACTGTGATGGTGACACAAGCGTCGTGAGTTTTGGACAGAATGCCACGAAATGATTGAGCACGACCAAACCTTTAGAGCCATTTTCCAGTGGGTTGCTTACCTGTGCGTGTACACCTGATATGTGTTGTTGAACAGGTTGAATCTGGCAATGTAGCTGGTCGGTGCAGACTGGATCGTTTTCTGTTTTGACGGACGAAATATGCTTCGTTGAGTTCTGAGGGTTTCAAATGTGTTTTAAGAGATGCATGAAATAGGTTACTCACCTTTGACTTGGGAAGGAACGTGATTTGTGTGGAGCCTCCACCCAAGTCCAGGATCCCCACCGTCCTCCTTGTGTTGGAGTATAAGTGACCTGTAGGCAATGAAAGGTCAACTCATCACTCTGGAAGGAGTGACACGCGGTGCTGCGTCTTTATCCTGACGACCATGCATGCTCGCATATCGTCTGTGCCCCGAGAGGGAAAACACCTTATTGGTTTAAATTTGGAGAAACCACCGCCGAGCTGAAAAGATGTGTGTGTGTGTGTGTGTGTGTGTGTGTGTGTGTGACCTGAGTGATTCAAGCTCATAAACCTCAGACAGGAGACAAGAGTCTTTCTCTGCCGCACCTCTGTGTACACTGCAGCCTCAGGTATGAGCCCCCTGACCACTAACACTGCCCCAGCAAAACACAAGCCATGTCTTACCTGTGAGGAAGTTCACCGTGACCCAGGCGAGGATTCCTGAAACAGCACGTGGGAAAGGGAAACGTGTGCATTAGTGATCACGGCCCGTCATGGTCTGCTTCATTAGGCTGATGTTAAAAGAGTCTGTCCATCAGCGTGTGGGCTCAGGGACCAACCCAGATAATTACAACTGTCTCAGATGTCAAGTTATTGCACTCGTAAAATGAGGATAATGAACGGCACATAGTGTGTGATGAAACATAAGAGTGGGGGTGTCTTAATGAGCGATGTGCTAAATTAAATTATTGGGCGTGGGACCACTCACGCTGGTGTATTTATTTGTCTCAGCGAGGTGGTGGCAGACCTCTCGTAAAAACAATGACTAGAGCAAAGAACTGTTTGATATTTCCTCTTAAAGTACCTGGATCAGACAATGCCACCGACGTCATGTACTTCAAGTAAAAAAATAACGCTTCAAAGCAAACGTACCTTCGTTTGTTCCATTCATGATGGAAACACTGTTGCCGGGCACGAAGAAGGGAGACTCGTCGAACACGTCTTGCACCTGTGGAAGACATGTTGTCTCTTTTACGTCGGTCTACTACAACACAACTGCACCTGACCACAGCACAGGATACAGCACTATCGTTAGGACGCAGTCGATCCAGACTGCGGAAGGCAAACTGTCGCTTAGATTGACAGATAACTCAGCCACAGGCTCGGCTAGAACAGTAGCCTGGATTTAATACTTTAAATGACAAATATGGTTACTCCACACAACCCCATAACAGATGTTTTTTTGCAACATGATAGCCACCAAATGGGCAAAGACTCGCTGCCTTTTTTTGCAGTGACACTTGTAAGCACTTAGTGGTTTCTCATCCCCGCTCGTTGGCGGGACGGGCCAAGTCTGTGCCAAACTGTCTGAGGGCAGAGGAGGGAGAAAAAAAACAAAAAACGTGTGCCTCACCTCCTTCAGAAGAGCCTTGGCCTTTTCTTCAGGCAGCAGGCGCAGACCCGCCGTGGCCTTCAGCACCACGGGGGTCTTCTTCCACTCCTCCTCCGGGACCGCCTTCTTGGCGATCTTCAGCAGCTGGCGGACGGTGTTGCCACCCTGAAGAAAAGATGGCGATCAGGTTAACATTTAAGGGATGACGTCAACACGGCAGACAGGAGTGGGCAGTAGTGCCGGTGTCATCAGGGGTGGAATGTTCTAATTACTCCATGTTTACTCGACAGGAGCCCAACCCCAGGACAGAGCCCTCAGCGGTTTAGTGGTTTCCAGACAGCGAACGCCACCCTAACGTGATCATTACTCATCGGTGATGGTGCAAGCACAGGTACGTACCTCCTCGGGGTTGTCCTTGTAGGCGGACAGTCCGGGCTTCACAGCATTGTACAGTTCATTGTCCAGAACAGGCAGCTCGACTGAAAGAAGAGAAACGGGATCATAAACCAGAGGTCACAGCATAAAACGCAGGGGACCCGTCACTGGTGTAATTGCATAGTTTTTCCTCCTGATATTTAGACTGCAGCTCTTCACCTACATCCCGGTTGAACTTTTAGAGGTTTGCGTCAGACACACACACACACACACACACACAGGCAAATGAAAGGTCTGCGTAGAGGCTGCATTACCCAGTGCACTTGGCCGAAGCCCTGACACCACACTGGGAATGACCTGGACAGAGTGGGAGGCAGCAGCATGTGCAGAGAGAGAGAGAGAGAGAGGCTGAACTCACTCACCGGGGTCTTTCTGGATGAACTTGTAGATGTGGATCCTGGTGCCTGTGCTCCCGGCGTCGAACATGATCCCGTAGAACACCCGGCTCTGGTTCACGGGGGAGGAGGCTTCCACCACGGGCTGGTACGCCTCGGGTCGGTGGTAGGGCTCGGGCGCCGGGTGCACGACCTCGGGCACCGGGTGGAACGCCTCCGGGATCGGCGGGATGACCTCGGGCGCCGGGTGGAAGACCTCGGGGATGTGCGGGTACGAGGGCACGCCCGGCTGCGGGGCTGCGGGCGCCGGGTTGGCCACCTCGGGCAGGAGGTTCTCCGTGTTGGCGGAGTGCTCCCGGTAGCGGTAGAAGTGCGGGATGTAGCGGTGGTGCCGGTAGTAGGTCGCCTCCGCCGCGAGGATCCCGGCCAGGAGCCACGTGGATGCAGCGAGGAGCAAGCTCTGCGTGGACATCATGGTGTGTTTTTTTTCCTCAGTCGGAGAGAGGAGAAGAAGAAGAAGAAGAAGAAGCAGCAGAGGACTGAGAGGAGGAGGAGGAGGAGGAGGAGGAGGATGCTGGGGTGACAGGCCCTGCACAGAGGGAGCAGAGTGGATGCGATGCACACTCAGGACTGTCCGGTCATCTGTTTACACTATATAAAGACATAAGAGCCTGGCGTGGGGCCACACCGGGAGCAGCCTTCCACCAATCCTGTGTGGGTCCATCCCAGCTCCATCAGCCGAGCCCCCTCCTGGGAGCTGGGCCGGAGCTGCACTACCTGCCCACCAGCCCCAGAGGAGGAGGAGGAGGAGAAGGAGGAGGAGGAGGATTATTTTGGGCTTTTTACCCTCCTCATCTTCACTGTTTCACTCTGGAGCCAAGGAATCCCTACAGGAGAGGAGACAGAGGTGAAGACATGTAAAAGAAGTGCTCCTCTAATATTTAAGACTAAAAGTGACTTGACAGCCATTTTCTGACAAGGACACAAATCGAGCCTTTGCTTCTTACTACCAGAGCTGCATCTATGGAGTTTTCAAAAATAATTACTACTGTAGTTTTTTTTAAAAAACTATGCTCGTATCTATAAACTTTGACTATGTGAATTATGCTGTTCAGGTATTTTGGGGCTTTGAGTCAGAGGGAATTTCAAAATAAAATCTGGAAACTTGACTCATTCTTTATTGCTGCATTGCTTCATCTTGCACCACCTCCTCTGAATCATGCTCAGGAGCATGAATGAATCATGCATGTATATATCTATATATAAAAAAAGAGTTTCCCTCAAACTCCCCTGCATGATCCTGCAATAATCACCACATTAAATGCACTGCAGCAGTTTCACCAACTTAAAAAATGCAAATGTGACCTGCACTCCAGCTGGCATAAAAGAAAAGAATGTTAGCAATCATCTCACTCCCACTCATCACTGTGTTAACCACAGGCTTTCCAAGGGAAAAATAGTTGGGCAAGCGAGGCACGTTTCACGAGAGAATGCATGAAAAGCATGAGTGGCTGTTTCTCTGGCGGGTGGGTGGCACAGCATCACAAGCTCATGCTGCATCAGTTGATGCCTACTCCAGAGTTACTGGCCGTGACTGATGCAGGATGCAGATGCATGGACGGCAGGGGTACATCCTCAGAGACCCTGCATGATCTGTACCGGCCCGTGAGCTTTGCGTCCACAGCGAGACGATGGCCATGTGAAGCAGTCGTCTGACCGAACTGACCCTGCCTCAGCCCTGGCTCTAACATGTGCTTCCACCAGACTGCTTGACCTCGGGCAGCGAGCGACCCGAGGCAGGAACCGAGCTGTCAGTCAGCGAGCCCGGGCCAGAGAGGGTAAGGGGAGGGCAGAGGTCCTTCAGATGGGCACGACAGAGTGCAGGAAGTCCACGGAGAGGACATTGTGGGGAGGGTGGGGCTTGGCACCGTCATTCACCCATCATGCCAATCCACTCCCAGGACACTCGACAGTGCAAAGTACTGTTCCAACACTGTAATTTGGACTAAAAATATTGGACTTTCTTTCCTCCTTCCTTTTTTCTAAATACTGTGGTCATTTTTTTCAATCCTGCGGCTCACCAGAATGGTCGTTGGACCCTATCAAAGCGTACATGTGCAGGACCTCTCGCTGGCTTCAGGTCGTAGACATCCATGGGTTGGATGTCAGCAGTGGGATAACATGACTAATGAAACATGGATTTAAAAAATAGCCTATTAGAAATAGTCCCGTGCATAGTGTGGTCAATTTTGAAATTGTTTTCCTGAAGTTAATTTTCAGACGCTCCCTGTGGTTAACGCAGTAATTAACGTGGATAATGTTGAGTGTGTGGACAGCAGCACCTAAGGGCACATTTTCCATGAGTCATGTTTTTGTTTTAATCTTACACCTACTTAATAATTCCATTGCAATATGATGCAATAGGATCTCCAAATGTAAGCTGATGCCAATGGAGTTCACCCAAAAAAAAACATGTTTAACACTCATTCCATAATGGTAAACGATAAACAAATCACCTTTGGAAAAATCTACATTTTACTAAATCCCGTTTGAGTTACATTTAAATATGTCTCATGCTTAAACGGTGCCTCTAAAACATGACACAGCACATCACAAACACAATGTTTGAAACACGAAGTCGCAATACATGGTTTGGTATTTTGTTTCAAGTTAACTGAAACCGTAAAGCATGAGCAGGGACCCCAGCTTTGTGATCTCCACTCTGCAATATATCATTAATATGCTGCAATGTTGCCCTCAGGAATGCCATGTTTGTGGGTGTCCTGCCCCAAAAAGGCCATTGAAGAGACCTAAACCTTGTCATTACAATTCCAATGATAATGACAGCTTTGAAAAGCTCGGGGTTATTTCAGTTTTCTCTTCTCACTGTCATAGTAATTACCTTTAAATTTAGTCTTCAAACTCTGCTTGTGATGCCAGTGCAGAGAGCGCCCCTCTACGCTTCAACTTACAGTAGCTACACCCAACACTTTTCCAATAGCGACTTGTTTTTGGTTTGCGGAATAATGAAATAATCAACGCCGAGTGGACTCTGCTGCCCTGCGGACAGCCGAACACGATGACGGGAAGATTTCAGCAGCTTTGAGCTTAAATTACGACCTGTGCTTACTTTACATTGTTTCTGTTGGACCGGCCTCTTCGAAAAATGTAAGCCAACTGCATCTACGTTGATCTTAGTGGTTTTCCCATAACTACAGCGAAAAACAAATGTGGGGATGGAAGCGACTGACTCGCAGTTCTTTTCAGGACAGCACGGACAATGCTGCTGACTGGGGCCAAACATATCTCATGTCATCATGTGGGAGGAGATCATGTGCAAACAGATCCTGTTTGATAGAGCCCGGCATGAGAGGGATGTAATTACAAGAGAAGAGACAAATACAGCCAATCTGTGTCAGTCCTGTTCGAGCAGAACAGATCTGCATGGTAGGAGGGGAGGACTGGTGAAAACACAGAGCTGCACCCAAGCCTTTAAAAAAAGGCACAAGGTGATGAATCATGCTGATCATAATAGTAATTGCTACTGTTTGAATACTTCTTTATATTTGGTTGCACAGTAGAACATTTTGTGAAACTTTATTCCCCTAAAGAAACGTTGCCCATGAAAACACTTGCGTTAAGGTGGTGGCAGGTTTCCGGGCCATGTTTTCTAAATTATGGTTGTAAACATTTTTGGTTCTCTAGTTTTTCAAATGTAAGGATTTTCTGCTTGTTCGTGTTTCAAATCCTTGTTATTGACGTTAAAAAAAAAAAAATAAAAAAATTAGTGTTTTGTGGATTTTTTAGGTCGGACCGCAACTCGCGCCTTCTTATATTTTATATACAGGATGCGCCCAGTCCTCTCTCGATCTCGGCCCCTGTGTTTGACAAAACCCAAACCTCTAACAAGCTCAAGGTTGCCAATTGCGCGCAAGCCCTCCTGTGACTCTGGGCAACTTTTTATTTCACCCACACGCTCTCAGATCCAGAAATGGCCTGGGGTTGATGCAGTTAAATATCGTAGGCCCATGTAAACAGTTTAAATGAGATCACCAAACATTCTTTACTCACACAGGCCGATGGTTGTTAGGTTGCATAACTAGAAACATATAGAATTGGCGGGGGGGGGTGTGGCTGCACATGTGAAATCATGTTTATGTGTTTCTATTTAAAATGCTGTCTAATCTCGTAGTAACTCTGCGGTACAGACCACCCTCAGCTGCCTGCAGGGCAAATTAACATTAACAGAATTACACGCTCAGTACAGTGACTTGGAAAAATAATGGTTCTCTGAGACTTTAGCTGACAAATGATTAATTTACTCTGACCAATATTTGTTTTGTTTTTTTTAGTCATATTACTTCCTATATGACAAATTGAACTGTTTATCTCTATGGGGCCATAGATCTTTGTTTGATTATTCTATCCTATTGTGATCAGCTCTGTTCAGAAACAAATACAGAATAAATACAGCGTATTATTATTATTATTATTATTGTTCTATTATTTGTATGACCATATTTAATTAAAAATAATAGACAGACACATAACAAACATACTAGTACACAGATAAAGTTGTAAGAATTACAGAACAGGTTACCAAAGGTCCTGCGGCAGTGAAATGCGACCTTGTCATCGGCTCCGTCGTCACCATAGCAACAGCACCACACAAACACTGGGAGCAGGATACAGGAGCTCACTGTTCTTCCTTGGCCAGACTTTCCTGATACTTTAGCTGCAGAGATGCCGAAGAAGAAAGTTTCCAGAGTAAAAAAGGCAAAAGTAGGGTGAGTAAATACATTTGTACATTTATAATGCCGCACCAATGTTACAGCCGAGACTAAACCGATGTCATTTTGTCGCAGCAAAGGGAAGAAAGATGGAAAACAGGAGGTGAAGGTCGACAAGGAGTCGGAAGTAGAGAAAGCTAAAGCCAGTGCTGCCCTGTGGGAGCTGAGGTTAAAGGTCACGGACCAGTCGCTCAGGCAGTATCAGGAGGCCTGCGGAAAGCTGACACGCACCAACCAGGAGCTCACCGGTCAGCTGTACCGCCTGGAGAAGGACAGCATCGATGTCAGCAGCTGCCTGCAGAGACAGAATGCCGCTAACGAGGAGAAGGTGGGACAGCTACATATAAACAAGCAATTCCAACGTCTACTTAACTTATTCCAATATCTTTTTAAAACAACACATCAACTTAGTGTAAACAGTTTGTTGAATGAATGAGCTGTGAGCTGGTTTTAAAAGTACTTTAATAAGTGAGCAAGCTGGCTACTAGCTATTGTTCAAACTTGAGATGGCACTTGTGACTTTTCCTAATTGGAAATTGAGTTTTCTATTATTCCGACAGCACATAAATGCACCATTAACTAGTGAGCTGGTGTGACTGGACAGTGAGTGACGGGCTCAGATATTCAAAGCATGCTTTCCTCTCTTCTGTCTCTGCAGATCCGTCTGCTGCAGAAAAGCCTTGAAAGTCAAGCGGCTCATGCACGTGACGAGCGAAACAAACTGGTGAGTTCATTTTAAAACGCAGCCGCAAGAGAAGAAAAATTCACCCCCGTGCTTTCATTCCGGTCCCAAAAAACATGCCCCATCGTGCGCATTCATAGCGATTATTCATAGATCACAGCGTCGCTGTGATTTAAAACCTGCAGCACGTTGAAAATGTGCTGCGCTGTGTTTTAACAGCTGTGCTGTGTGTAATTATGTTCATATTTTATTATGTAAGAAAACAACAACCAAACAAAGTGACCATAAAGCAGAAAAAAAACAAGCCCTCACATGCCCTGCTACACGGTCAAACGTTATTTTCATCCATGTCAGAGCCCACAAAAAAAAAAACAAAAAAAACAGCGTAATTGAAAAGTGCTTGGTTGGAAGGCCTGTCCCCCTGCCGGTCCTGATGTGTTCACCATCACTGCCTCACATGACACACACATCCTGACTCTGAAGCACCACTTGAACTGGCACACTTCTCTCCAGAGACACTTATTTTGACTCTTTCTATCCCCACTGACCGCCAGATCAAGCTATCACACTGACACAACACAATTCAAGTGGCTTCATGTGACAAAAAAGGTAGTAAAAAAAAAAACCAAACACTCAGCTCTCTGCTCGCAGCTGTTTTCAATCCTGCAGCCCTTACTTCATGCTGGTAAAATAAGAGTCCCAATGAGTGCCTGATGAAGAAATAAAAGGCCTGGGCTGGACCAACTTGAAACATCCCTATTTTAGACATGTATGAAACTGTCACATGTGTCCTCTTGAGGGGGAAAACACATACTGTCCTGTGGTGAACTTCAGAGCTGAAGACATGACGCGCTGTTGGCGGCCCTTCTCTCAATGTGAGGTGATAAAACGGTCTTGAAAGTGGTCTTTAGCTAATGGAAATCACTCCATCAGAGGCCCCGGGGGCACGTGAAGGCGTCGGCCTGAGGAGACACACGATGAAGCTCACATGGGACATGGAGTCACCCAAATGATTATTATTCTCTCAAGACTTTTCCAAATGCAGTCGCCGTGTGGCAAGAGGACAAGGGGGACGTTGTTGCTGTCAAATGCGGGAAGTTTTTTAAGGTCGCCGTTCCACAGATCACAGAGTATGATGCAAAGCGGCTCGTGTAAAAAACTGCAGCCCGTTGCATCAATGTCGATGAGTGAAGAATAACGATTAGGCCTTACGGTTATAATCAGATGGTTGATAACCTCTCATTTAGTAGTCATGTTCGTGTCTGTGGGTGACTGTTTTGCTTACTCTCTCATGACTTTGGTCACTTTGTCACATTTCAGCTCTGGCTGGCTTCTCCACAGTAGCATCTTGAGGCATTTAGCCGCACTGATCTGTACTTAAGCTGGTTTTAAAAAGGATCATGGCCGGTGTGAACTTTTGGCCCAAAGTCTTCTTCCCCGTAACTCATACAAACGGAAAACGGGTCCTGGGTCTGGGATCAAGCGAACATGGAACCCATTGGCTCTGACGCTTTATCAGCTTCTGGAGGCAATCACCAATATTTTGGGGCTTCTGGTGCAGACAACAGATTTATGGGTCTATAGTTTACAGATGTCCAGTCAAATGTTTCGCCATATGAAACACAAGCAGCGACACTTTCTTTTGGTGTTTCAGGCCCAGATGACATGGCTCATCTCTTTTAAATGTATCTGCATTTGAGGCTCCATGGACAGTTTCTCTAAAGCCTCCTTAAACGTGATTATCATTCAGTTTGTCCAGAAGGCTTTCAAGATCGAGCCGTGGATCCAGGTTCAGGACCCTATTCACCTTCTTTGACTTCAGATTGTTCCCCAACTGTTGTTTATTATTAGAAACTGTAGCCTTTCTAGTTGACCCGAATTGTCTCGCCATATAAAACTGTGTAAAGTTTATTTCTTTAGCGTAGACACACATACTTAGGAGTAACATATATGTTACATTGGTTTTCATGTCCACTGCTTAAGTTTTATGACAAATAAATCATTTCCCGACCACTTTTTTTTTTCCTCTTATACTTCTATTATAAGAACTAGGCAATCGTGTGTATGTGCACTCCTGTATGTGCACTGCATTATTATAGCTACAGTCTACATTTAATGTGTTTGAGTGTTTTTCATTTTGTGTATCTAATTATAAGGTTGGTTTCAACAGGCTGAAGATTACATACTCCGGCTCGGCGAGATGAAGGAGCTGTTCAGAAAGAGGTCCAGCGACTTCAACATGATCCAGGATGGAATGAGGAAGATTGAGGAGTTTCAGACGAGGAAAGCCCAGATGGAGCAGGAGCTGAGTGATGTGAGGAAAATCCTGACCGAGACAAAATGAGAGAGGGTGCCAGGTGCTTGTGTTAAAATGCTGCATGTATCCATGACCTTTTTTTTTTTTTCCTCTTGTAGATCAGAGCCAGCATGGACAGTGCTGACAAAGGGCACCGGGAAGACCTAAACAAAATGGAATGCAGATTCTTCAAAGAAAAGGTTCGTTCAAGAGATCTGAAATTATCCCACTTGAAGATAATAACATATGATGAGGAAGTTTATTATTATAGCACCAGACTCAATCTGGGTCAAGATCAAAAGCAAAGATGGCTTAAGATATGGGATGGAAATATATTAGATAGAACATTATTGCAAATATAGAAGTATAAAGAAAACTACATGAAATATACAAGTATTAAGTTGAGAATAAAATAAATACATAAGTGAACCAGAATAATTTCAAGTAAGACGAGAAAGATGAAATAAAGAATGGAGAGTCATAAAAACTAAATATATAGTTTTAAAAAATGAAAGTGAGAACAATATTGACTCAGCAGTAAATATCTCAGATTGCTACTCTGTCTTCAATGACACGCTAATCAAAGGCCTGTGGTTTTAGGGAGCCTTTAAAGGAAGACACTGTAGCAGGCCTTAGGTTAAGTGGTTGAGAAACCAGAGAGCGGGTCCGTAACGGCTGCTGTGGTGAAATGATGATGAAATAATGTTCAGGTAGAACAGTGAAGCAGTTTTTCTTAAATTTCCCCGAAGGCTCGTCTGGAGAGAGAGGCCGAGGAAGCGATAGCCGTGGCGGCCGACCGGGCCCACAGTGAAGCCATTGTGTGAGTGTTTTCCCACTGTTCCCGTCACAATCTAATTTTATTCTTTCAACTGCACTGATGTGCTCAAAAGAAATAATTTACGCTCGTGATTGTTTATTTATTGAACAATATATATAAACATAACTAGAGCTAATGTTATTTTCTCGACCGCACCAGCTCATCGTGTTCACGATAGTGTACATCACGAAAGCCAACGATCACATCCGAGGCTGCCCCACAGCCTCCTGTAGGGGGGGGGGGGGGCTCAGCGTATCCGGAGGAGCTCAGTTTATTACGTTTGAGGCCATGGGATGTATATTTCGCCTCTGCTGTGTTTGTTTTGTTTTGTTTTTTACAGCTCATGTAACATCAATAATCTTGCTGGTGTGGTCCTGTCACTTTAGTCTCACTGTCAGTTATTGAATTTACTCTATTTGTAGGTTTTTAATCATTGCTACATGGCTAACATTAGCATGAACAAATGCATGGGGCCCATAACCCTGATCGGATACAATATGTCCTTGTCTTCCGTCACCTTAAATACATATCGCTGTGTGCAATTGGTCAAAATCCAAATAATGGTAGAGACACACAGAGGTTTGTTTTATTCGACTTGGGAGATTCTGTGCACGTTGACACAAACCCAAACTGTGTCAGGTCATTTGTTAGGATGCGTCATCATTTGCGGACCAACTTCTCTGCGACTAATTTTGCTGTAAACTTCTCAGGCAGCTGGACGACGCGTCCCGCTCCGTGTTCAGGGAGAACGTGCGTCTCAACGAAGCGCTCAAGTATCACATAAAGGAGGCGCAGGACCTGCAGAAACTGACAAACTCACTGGGAAAGCAAAATTCCTCGCTGGCCCAAGACAAGGTTTGTGTTTGAGGCATCGGACAGCTAACAGCGAAGCTACTATTAGGGACCCACAGTCCTTGGGCAGGGACCAGTTATGTCAGAGTCATTTTCAATCATTTCAGTTATGGGACACTTGTCAGATCTGTCCAGAATATATTTCAGGTGGTTTTTTTCCCTTGTGTTGTTTACTTGTGCCGACCTTGTGTATTTTGCTTGTGGTCCCACTCCTATCCTCTCCCCACTCCGCCTCCCGACTACTACCCACCTCTCAGTGGTCAGTGGTTGTGGCAAGTTTCCACTGGTGTACGGGTTCAAATCCAGAGGCTTCTCCTCTGCAGGTTCCTGGCACTGATTCTTTTAAGGCAAATAAATATTGGGCACGTTAATATTACCTCTAATGATGACAGTCAATCAAGGCTGTGAATCCACCCGGTTTAAGCTGTGGCCGCTCACTCAACAGCACAGGACAGTACACAAATCATTATCTGTCCTACTTCTGTGCTGGCATGAAACTGAAAGGACTTCCCAAGGTTGGCGCCGTGTCACCAGTCTCACTAATGTCTCTTCTCACCAAAGAAAACCTGCGAGCTGACGGTGAAGAAGAATGCAGCTCAGCTGGCGGCCCAGAGAGACGAGCTCTCTAAACTAAGGGCCAAGGTCACGTCCCTAGAGAATGCTCTGGAGCTGAAGGCCAGGGAAGCCGATCGAGGGGAGAAGGAGGAGAAGGTGCTGGTCAGAAACCAGGTCGAGCTGGAGAGGCTCCAAAAGGTGCTGGGCACGCGAGAGAGAGAACTGGGGCACATCAAGCGGCTGGCGGGCGCTATCGTGGAGCAGCGCACGGAGCTGGAGCAGTTCTTCCACGAGTCGCTGGCTCAGGTGAAGCAGGAGATCGCGGCCAGCAGGCTGCAGTACAAAAAGGAGGCTCTCCAGGCTTATCGCTGGAGGCTGAGAGAAGCCACGGCAGGAAAGCTCAAGTTCCCACCCATCCGCACCTTCCGGAACAGCCCCCACAGTACCAACTCTGTCTATTCAGACATGGAGGCAGCCGCGACGTGGTGGGTCCCCCCCTTCCCATCATTTCCATGACTTCTGTGCGCGTCTTTGTGATATATTTAATTCCTCATGTTTATTAGAAGCGAGACACCTGCAGCACATTCAGAGGTCATCTCCCTTCAGCACTCTTTACGAACACAAACAAACAGCGGCCAGTATTAATTTTCATTTCGTTCAAACTTAGGACACATCCACCGGGCAGCAAAGTGGAAATCTCAGACCTGACTTGGGAGCAGAGGGAACAAGTGCTGAGGCTCCTCTTTGCTAAAATGAATGGGCAGAGGCAAAGGTAATAAAACTCCACAGTAATTGTTGGTTTGATTTAGAAGAGGCTCGCCGGCCGCTCGCTCTTCACTCCACTGTGTATTCATCCGAGGTAATAACGCTTAAAATCAATTTATAATCCTTCTGCTCCTGCATCAATTAATTCTGGAGAACAAAGTGCAGCCGCTCGGGCTGAACTCGTGGTGACTCCTCCCTCTATTTAATGTTTTAAACAGCCATTTTCTCTGCACAGAGAGGATACCATAAAACATCAGTTAGGTTTTTTTCGACCAATTTTCTTTTCCATCCAGCTGCTTAAAAAGAATGAAGAAAGAGTCTGGGCACAATAGTAAAAATAGGCCCCGGCCGCAGAGTCGTGTGCTTGGAAACAAACATCTGGTCACGTCGATTTGCTTTGAGCCCATTGGCCCCTCTTCACGTGCACCAGCAGTTTATTTTGTTCTTTGAACACTTGTGGGCAGGGAGCAGCTGGTAACATGATTTTCAGAGTGCAGGGGACCTGGATGTATGGGATCACGGCAGGCAACAGGGGATATATATTCATGTTACCAGTGGTCTGGCACCTAGTCCGGCAGAATAACACAGAACATTTGGCCACTCCGGAGCGCCAGTCAGCAGCTTCCAAGTCAACGTGCCTCGCGCTGACCCGGACTAACCCCCTTTCCGAAACATGCTGCAGGCCTCAGTGAACACACGCAGCAGAGGGCTAAAACATGGCTTTTCTCTGTGACGATGTGTATTTAACTGCAGCTCTGCATTTTTCTGATAGGAAAGTCTGCCAACATCTGGCTTTGTCTTCCTCGGCCGAGAAGAAGAGCCTCGTGGACGGCGACGCTGCCGGGTAAGACACTGGAGGAATGTGCGCAGTGATATAAGTCGATACCTCCTCCTTGCAATTACGAAGCCTGCGCAGATTTATTGGTCCCACGTTCCATGTTTAGCTGGAAATTCATTGGCTGTGAGAACACGGGTGCCTACATGTGATTTATCAAGAGGGCCGCGTTGCTTTAATGGTGACTGTCTTCCAGAATTAGAGAGGAGCTCTCCCCGGCAACCTTCATCACCCAGGCGCCTGAGCCCACGCTACCCTCGAACCCGAACAGCCTGCCGGATGTGCACACCACATGACCTCCGCGTGGCCTCTACATTGCACATCACACTCTGGATTGTTTGCCTCTCGCTCTGTGCGCTTCCCACAAGAGCGTCAACCATGTGTTTTTGTTTGTGTTCATTATAAATAACTTTCCGTGCGTGTATATAGACTGTGTGAGACGCCTCTTTGAATTCTGTTGTAACCCGTTTAAAGAGGAAAATATCACAAGTGGAAACCAATAGAGTCTTCACTCTAAAGTTGAGTGATCTGTAGAGTCATTGAATAAATTAGTGTATCCGTGACAACCGTTGAATTTTTGTATTTCAGGAAATGACATGGATCCATCCAAACATCTGCACAGATCATTTTGCATAGTTTTAATCTTGGCCAGTGTGTTTTACATATACAGAATACCTATATATATATATATATATATATATAAAAACTCTGTATTTTGTCTTTATGAGATATTCACATTGAATAATACTAATAAGTCTGATCTGTGTGTAGAAGACAGATTACTAAACTGTTCCGGCACTTGATGGAGTATTTAGCGTCCCATGGTTGGCATGGTAACCGCAGGGCTTTTCAGTGTGGCGTCTTCAGCTTTCCACTGTGAAGTCACAGTCTTGATCTGTGTGTAGAATTGGATGCCCTGCGGGAAAAGGGAAAAAAAAAAAAGACCCGGTCAAATTTACCGAGCATCGCCTTGGTGCTGACATTGGTGTTGTATCGAAACCGAACCTGTTTTCCATAGAAATTCATGTCCCCTCTGAAGGAGCCTCTTGAGCCGGTGAAGGAGAACATCGGCAGGGGAACGGGGATGGGAACGTTGACTCCGACCTGCAGAAAACAAGCATTGTCCCTCTCATCTCCATAAGAGCAAGTTTGTAAAGCAATTCCTCGGGAGCCCAAATTGCTAGCGTGAGTAAAAATGTGGCTGATGAGAGATGTGGTTCATCTATGCTGTTTAAAAAACAAGCTTACACGAGCACAATAAACATGGCTCGACCTGCGGCTTATATTTGCCGTTTTTGAAAGCACAGCACGCTCTTATGATAGGGAAGAAAAACTAAATAAAACATTTTGTTATGAAGGCAGCAGAGGCATGGCGTGGCTGGTTAAGAGTGTTTCAAACAGCGGGAGGGACTTGGGACACACTGAGGCCTTTTGGCAAAGGTGCAGGGGAGGAGGGGAAAAAAAAAAAAGTAGATGTTTGTTGCATCGAGGTTTGGAGAGGAGCACAGCACATGGCCTGCACAGCATTCCCCGACATGTGAACAGCAAACACAGGGCATAACCAGGCTCCAGAGGCAAACAAACAGGGAGAAGAGTTGGATGTATTTATACCTAAATGTTAAACAGGACCCCGGAATCCCTTCTGAGTTTAATTTAATATTTCCCCTGCTCGAGTGCTACGTGGAAAAATGTTTGTATGCCCCCCCTGTTTTCAGCGAACAGACACATATTTGCTGAAGCTATTTGTAGTGTCGTCTGTTGGGAAGTGGAGGGAAGGGGGTTGCCGAACAAGCGTATTTTAGGTGAGGGGCAAACATGGCTATACTTAACCTGGAAAGTGTTTTTCTCGGTAACAATGTCATGTACTCTCGACGTGACAGGGGGACGTGAATGTCTCCAAAACAGAGGAAGACATTTGGAGGCTGCAGCCACTCACCTGGCCCACGTCCACCTCGTGAGTGTATTTACGTGCCGTGGCGCCGTTTGTGGTGAAGATGGCCGTGCCGTTACCATAGGGGTTCGCGTTGACTAAACCGATGGCGTCATCCAGGGTTTCTGCCTCGAGAACGACCAACACGGGCCCGAAGATCTCCTCGGTGTAGCACTTCATCTGCGGCTGTAAGAGCACAAAGGTGAACGTGATTGATTTACAATATTGTCCAAAAAAAAAGTCATGAGGGGTGCATGAAAAGAGTAAATCTACATACTGTCACATTGCCGATGATGGTGGGACCCACAAAGTTGCCGTTCTCGTAACCCTTCACCTTGACGCTGCGGCCGTCCAGGAGGAGCACTGCGCCCTCGTCCACGCCACTCTGGACCAAACTGCAGACTCTGTCCTTGGCCTGGGGAGAAATCAGAGGCCCCACATCTGCACCGGGCTGGTCTCCTACGGCAGGGCCCCCGAAACAACCGGCTATAAGGTTACACGTCAGGGCAATCGCACGATGCGAGCACGTGAAGGGCGCAGACATTTGGATGCTTCTATGGCCACAAACACACAAAAGCCAGGACGAGGGGCACCCTGAGGCACTCCCTCACAGATGGATACTTAGGGGTTTCCTGTGTACTGCACAAATTAGAGTCCATATCACTGCGAACGGGGGAAAATCATTCTCTATTTTGCTTCACGTCAGGATTTGATGCTCTGAATCACTATTTAGGTCTGGGCCGCAGATCTGACCACAAATTTGCAGCATGGCTGACTCAACAAGCCTCCGCTCCCAGCTGAGTCCAATGTGAAGTTACAACAAGGCAAAAGGCGAGAGGTGTGGTTAGGGCGGCTTGGGTGGCCCCGGGGATGACTAAACCAAAGGCCCTCGGGGGGAAAAGGGCCCAGGAGAAAGAGACGGGAGGTAGAGAGGTGGGGTGACGGGGCGCGGTACCTGCGTTCACTCGCAGAGCCTTGGCACGCTCCACCAGCTCCGGCAGCCAGCCCCGTGCTTCGCCCACCAGGATGGCTGTGGACAGAGCCATGCAGCGTTGTCCCGCTGCCCCGAACGCCGCGCCCACAAGCTGGTTCAGAGTGTTCTCCTTATTGGCATCAGGCATCACCACACCATGGTTCTTGGCGCCCTGCGGCACATGAGAAGCGGTTAGCCCTCGGCAGCTCCATCTCCACATTAGAGCAACTGGTTAGTCAAGCAGGAGAAGATAATATCAGGGCATTACAGAAACAAACAAGTGGCAAATGTGACATAGTAAACCTGTGGTGGAAAGGACGGATGGATGGAAGTTAAAAACAAACACGACACAGCGTTTATATTCCTACAGGGGTGCACAGCTGCAGTTTCTCATTTGCACCTTCTCTCCTCAACAGCCACAGGTTCCAAGCTATGGCAGCGATGTGTGGGCCGAGGCCGCCACCTGCTGGACATCTGCAGCTGACACTCACCATGTTGGACTGGACCCTCTTTCCATTTTTAGAGCCCCTCTCGTAAATATACTCCCCAGCTTGATTCGAGCCGACGAAGCTGATGGCCCTGATGGCAGGATGGTCACAGATCAGATTCACAGCTGTGACAGAGACACAGGAAAAGGTCAAGCGTTAATGTGAATCCTCTCGGTCAGGAAACATCAAGGTAGGGCTGCAACTATCAAATGCTTGCAATATTTATTGACCTTTGGAATATTTCCGAGAATAGTCGATTGTTCTGTCAAAAAACAAAAGACAAAAATCGAAAACAAACAATATTTAGTTTTCTATCATGAAATATTTTAAAAAGCAGAAAATCACAGTTAAGGCTGGTTACTGAAGCTTTGTGGTATTTTTGTGTCTCTGCACTGAAGATAACATTCAGACACGGTTCAGACAGTTCACACGACCAAAGGGAACAGAGTCCTTCTCTCACCGTCGTGTTGGCCGTGGATCACGTTGAGGGTCCCGTCCGGAGCGCCAGCATCCTGCAGCATCTTGACGAGCAGCATGGCGCAGGTGGGCACTCGCTCCGAGGGCTTCAGCAGGTACGTGTTGCCACACACCATGCCCATGGGGAACATCCACAGGGGGATCATGGCGGGGAAGTTGAACGGGGCGATGCCTGCGCATACCCCGAGGGGCAGGCGGTAGGTGTAGGTGTCCATGTCCTTTGTGATGGAGGGCAGCGTTTCCCCGAGCATCAGGGAGGTGATGCTGCAGGCGTGCTCCACAACCTCTTCAAAGGAAAAGACAGCGTTAAACACATAGGGTTATTTGATTCGCTTTGTTTGTGTCAAACTGCAGAGGATTACAATCATGTTTAACAATCTTTTTCATTTAAAAAAAGGATTTCCAGAATAAAAGCCTGGGTCTAAATAGGGTTCCACAGTGCAGGTTACTACAGTTCAAAGGACCCGTGATGTAAACCGCCCTTTTGTTCAGAGCTGGTATAACTTATTAACCCCCTCCTCAACTCACAAACCTACAGCCTACATAACATGGGACTGTTCACGTAATTGTTGGCCTCTGTTAATGTATGTCTTGTGCACGTGCGTGTGAGCAACCTAAACTTACGCAATCCTCTGAACACATCCCCCTCTGCATCTGCAAGGGTCTTTCCCTGTTCCACCGTGATGGCTTTGGCAAGTTCTTTCTGGAATCACAAGAAAATCTCTGAATTGACTCTGAATTGACTGGAGATTTGTATTTTAAATCCCAAACAGCAGGCTCTTCAGTGAAAAGAAATGCTCAAAAGGAAACTGTAGTTTCCATCAGTGCACCTTGAACTCTGTGACCCCTCTGACTTACAATGTTGTCCTTGATAAGCTGCTGATAGCGGAGAAAGATCTGCTGCCGGGCCAAGATGGAGGTCTCAGACCAGGAGTGGAATGCTCTGGAGCACGAGTCCACGGCAGCCACCATCTCCTCCTGCGTGGCTTTGGGCACGCGGGCAATCACCTCATTGGTGGCCTGGAGATCAGGAGACGAATCAGTTTATTTCAACTTAAAAACCTAAAAAAAATATCAATTTGTGTTATCAGAAATATTTTTGGCCAGCTGAAGTTATCAAAGCCGGTGAAAACCTGGCAGATGTTTAACTGAGTTATGTGGTTTCATAAATCTGCAGGTCAAAGGTCACCATAGACAAATAATGGATTTCCACGTTGACTTCATTACAGCACATTTATAAATACTAGTTAATTAATTATTGCTGGGCTTTGGAGAACGCCATCTCAGAGACAGATATATTTAGTTATCATTTCATTCACACATGACCTGACCAGTGTCATGTTCTTTTTCTTCAGTACACACATCCAATTCTTTGTGACGGAACATTTCAAACACAGCGTGTGTAATAATTGCTTTGGGCTGTTCAACTGCACAAACTGGTTTATGTACCTGTCTATGAGCAGAACATGTTTGTCATGTGTGGTGTTTACAGATCCACTTACAGGATTATGAATATCCAGCCACTCTGAAGTCTTGGATTCTACAAACTTCCCATCAATGAACAGCTTGACGTTCGGCTGCAAGGACACAACGACTATCATTTAATCATCAGGCACATGTGTTGTAAACTGCGATGGCACTAGGTGAGTCCTGTTTCCCACTCACCACTGAGGAGGAGGAGGAGCACATGCGGCCAACTTTAAGTGGGACCTGGCAGGATGGGGGGGGAAACACAGATCATTAATACATCCAATGAAAATAGAAAAACTGTGATTGTAGGTTTGCACACAAGCAGCTTGTCTGTGCTGCAGCCCGGAGGCCTGCAAGATTAATATGCAACCACAAAGTAATGAAAGGGACAAAGTCAAGCTGAGTAGAGAGGAGACATTTATTAATTCATTCAAATGCGCATCAGATGTTGGAGGAAAAAAGTCAAGTTAGTCCCATATGTGTGGAATAATCCCTTTAATTAATGCCAGTAAATTATGCAGGTTGGAAGTTTTAAAGGTTCAAAAGCTTGTTATAATTTTACCTTAGTCCTGAGCACTGATCTTAACGCTGTCGACGCCATGTTGCGGGTGTCAAGTGGCCCAGGCGGACTAGTTGTTCTCCAGATCTGCAGGTAGGACGGCGGAAGGCAACTCACACTTTTCTCCCTGACAGGGTCGTCCCTCCTGAGGGGGGCGGGCTCTGAAAGGGGGGGGGCTGAGGCTGGCGAGTCCTCCCACGCCTGACGCGACCCGATTGGACCACACTGGACTTCCTCTATCCAATTCCGAGACCGGGGCTCCGTATCATCCCGCCCTCGCAGTGTAAAGCCGACCACCCATTGGATAAAGTCATTATTTTGCTTCCTGACCAGGAAGTTATGCAACCAGTAGCTGAACCGTGATCAAGATCTCTGCTGAACGTCTCGCTGAGACTTAGTGTTTTTGTTAGTTTAGCTACAGAATGTTAGCATAAACCTACTCCTCTTTGAAATGGCAGGAAGTGGAGCTTTACTGTGAAATGTGAAAATTAAAGTGAGACACAGCCACAACAATGCACCTGTCCCTCGTGTCCCTCGCCAAGGTATTGTATTAACCCTGTTAGCTGCTTGCTAAGTGCGTGCGTGTCAGATGTCCAATTGGAACCATATGAAAGCCCAAAAGTTGCTTAGTCATGGACCAAAGATTAGGTAGGAGGGAGCTGAAGGTCGCTTCCTATTGGCTGCTGCAGAATGAGGAGGATGTAGAAGAACTGTTGCTTTAGTCTGTGTTAAAAAACTACAGCCAAGCAGCCATGGCCACTCAAACCAAGGTGAACTACAAGTTGACTGTGTCGAGATGAAGTGTGAAACGTGTGTTCCAATGGACTGACTGTTTTCATGTGGCTTTCTGTGCAGCCTGTGCTCCATGGATACTTCAGAAGCTCCTGCTCCTGGAGGGTTCGCATTGGTGAGCTCTCGCCTGCAGCATCTGCACACACACACAGTTTGTTATTGAGGCTGAACGCTGAGATAATATCTAGATTATGTATTCATGTGTACAGATGTATTGCTAATGCATTGTGCAAACACAGACGGGGTGTAACATCATTGATCTCCGAAATATTTTTGCTGTGTTTGCCTTCCTCAGCTCACAAAGGAAAGCTTAAAATTCAGGAAAGCAAAAATCAGTTTCTAGACTTTCATGAAATTACAATGATAATGTGACATTTATTTTGATAATTACTGATATATCTTGCAGTACTGAAAGATGATGATTGATGATGACGATGATGAACTTTTGTGCACCAGCTTTTGCTCTTAAAGGAATAGAGTACGACCAGGTTCCAGTCAATCTGATCAAAGATGGAGGTCAGCAGGTACAGTATACAGATTCACTGGATTCATTCCATCATCTGCTGCATAACACGTCTCCAAGTAAAGTTTTTTTTTTGTAACATCTGGTGTTCATAGTTAAACCAGCATGGTACACAGTAGAGAACAACATTTAATGGATTCTGCCCTAATCCACAAAACATCATTCCACCAAATCCCTGTAAATCAGTTCTTTAATCTTCATTAAAAAAGTGGTAAAACATAACTGTCTCACTGGGGTTAATTATAGATGTGTTATCAGGTACTTATGCCCAAAATATTTCAACTTTAAATTGCATAAGTTTTAAAAAGGCTCTCTTTACTCTCAAGCTCACTGACCAGTACAAATCCTTGAACCCCATGCAACAAGTCCCTGCAGTGGAAATCGATGGCATCATCCTGTCTCAGTCAGTGAGTCCCTCAAATCTTCACCCAATCACCTTAGCATTTGAATTTACACAAGACATTGAGGACAATGAGGATGTCATGTTACTCACGCAGCTGGCAGTGATCCAGTACATCGATGAGACCAGGCCAGGACCCCGCCTCCTTCCCACAGACCCAAAGAAACGAGCCCAAGTCCGGATGATCAGTGATGTCATTGCCTCTGGGATACAGCCTCTGCAGGTGGGTTACCGCTGATGCTGAAATGGCATCAGTTCTAATTGATGATTGAACAGTGTAGTTCAACACAACGCTATATATGTTTATCATGGTTGTTGCAGAATTTGTACGTGATCCAGAAAATGGGAGCAGAGAAGGTACCGTGGGCTCAACAGTTCATCAGTCGTGGTTTCCAAGGTTGGTGGAAGTCTAAGTAAGATCCAATCCTCCTGTCATCTTTTAAAATCGTACTCTAATGTGTATTTGGTTCTCCTCTAGCTCTGGAGCCCATGCTGAATCAAACAGCAGGAAAATACTGTGTTGGTGATGAGGTAGGAGCCCGCTCATCATATTGCTAACAGGCCTCTCAGTGGCTCACAGCAGATACTTTCCATTTGACTCTATTTCACATCTTATAGATTTCCATGGCCGACTGCTGTTTGGTTCCACAGGTCTACAATGCAGAGAGGTAAGGTCACCCTCAACAACAACAGCGTACTAGAGTTAGCCTGTCTTTTTAACCCTCTGTATGCATTAATCCACCTTGTGTTGTCTCAACTTTGTCTTTCCTCTCACCAGGTTCAAGGTGGACATCGACCAGTTTCCAACCATCAAAAGATTAAATCAAACCTTACTTGAACTCGAGGCATTCCAAGTGAGCCACCCCTCCTGTCAGCCGGACACACCCTCTGATCTTCGCACATAACAACCATGAAACTTGATACTTTCTATCATAAAACCGTATGAAAATAATTGTTTCTTAGTGTTTTTATATCAACAATATTAAAAAGCGAACAAACAGTTCAATTAAAATATTTATTAATATTTTGATATAAAAGAGTGTAAAGCAGTCCAGCATTTTGCTGTCAACAAATGTTGGGAAGAGGTAAATTACATGAGGTTATTTAAATAAAAGATTTGTTATGCAAAGTGGCCTCCACCTGCAGTGCAAACCTGCACAGTGGTAAATGAGCTCTTGACTGAAGGGCATAAATAACAAATAAAATGAAGGAATAAAATAGAGGCTATGGTAACGTCAACACAGTCAAATTAGAATTAAATAATATAAAGACAAACACACTTGAAGACCACAGCATTATGCCCCAAAGTATTGTCCTTGCGTTCTCTGATGAAGCTGTCACTATGCACCAGGAACCTCCACTGTGCACCTAACTGTGTCATTGTAGAAGGTACCGGAGCAGTCGGACCCGCCGAACACCAGAACTGTGCAGTACACTCTGGCGCCTTCACTCTGCTCGTGCTTGTCTGGGTCTGTCAGGACAGAGCAGCCCAAACTCAGCATGCTGTGTCCGGCACGGGGTTTGGAGCAAAGCACGGGAGACGCCACTGAACTCCACATGTTGGTGTCTGAAGACAAATCAAGGCAGGAAGGGAATGTCTGTCTTTAAGCCAAACACCAACCTTATTAACTGGATAGATACTTTAAGGATCCGTTCTCACCAGTGCTGAAGATATGGACGTCTTGGAGCACTCCAATTGCACTGCAGCCGCCACTGATTAAAATCCTGTTGTCTGAAACTGGGACCGCCGCATGAAACCTTTCCATATACACATGCAGCAGGGTTTAAGTATTTTTAAAACATGTTTTTTTTCCCCCACTACTCAAGTACATCAATTTTCTTCCCAGATAAAGAAAAATGACAACACTGGATGATGAATTTGAGATGGTGTAAAAACACTGAAGCCAGATGGGTCCATTGATGACAGACAAGATTGATAAGTTCTGTGCTCACCCTCGAGGCAACGGTGGCATGTTCCCATACTTCACAGCTGTGTACTCCATAAAGCCTTCGCTCAGCCAGCCAGGGGGAATGAAGATAAATGTCACTGCAGTCCAGGACACAGCATCATCACAGCCAAAGAATCTGCACCTTACCCAGGTCCAGACTGTGGAGATCATTGAGGTAGGTTGCAGTCTTCCTGCCACCAAATATCATCAACCTCTGCGAGAGGAGTGTGGCCGAATGTCTGTTCGGTACAAACATTGTTTTAATCTTGAAGGAAAACAAAGGGTGTCACAGTTGATGTGCTGCAGCTGTGTTTGGAAAAGAGCACTGACCCAAACCGAGGCAGAGGTTTGTCGCCCTCCACGATGGGTTGGTACCACAGCTCAAACTCTGGGTTGAAGATGTACAGAGCATTACTGCAGGACTTATCCCCGGACGGATGTCCCGGCTGGACTCCACCGAACACAAACAGCTCTTTCTTATAAAACAGTGCAGAGTGATAGGCCAGAGTCGGAACGTTCCCCTTTGCCTGCAGCAGGGAAACCCACAGGAGGAGGAAAACATCTCTGCTCGAGTGTCTGGAAAGAGTTTGAGAACTAGAACATGTTAGTCACAAACCCACAGTGACCAGCTTCCACTTCCAGGTCAGCGTGTTGAGGATGAACAGCTCGCTGTAGCACTGACCCTCCCTCAGACCTCCGTACACAAAGACCGACTTGGAGTCGGGGTCGTAGGTCGCGGAGTGTCCTCGGGCACAGTGTGGAACAGGTCCAGAGGCACAGGAGTTCATGGGGAACCAGAAGTCGCTGTCTGAGAACAGTAACAAAGTCATCTTTGCTGTTGTGTTGCAGCACATACAGAACTGAAACTGCAAAAAAATAAAAATAAAATCAGCTAGTTTAGGGGACTCATCATGGTAGAGGGAGGAGCGCAATCCTAGTTTCTCCTATGGTGCTATGCACCATCATCCAACTATAACTCAAATGTCTGCGTAAATATTTCAGTCAAGTCCACTGACCTAACTCAAGCTTCCATAGGGAATCCTTGCAGTAGTTCTGATCTGCCGTCTCCCCGCCGATGAGGACGGCAGTGTCGGGGTCGCTCAGACACATTGTGTGGCTCCAGCGCGTCGACGGACACACTGAAACTGAATCAAGATCTTCGTCCAAACCTATGTTCTGACTTCAGATGCTATTAGTACTATTAGTACAGGAAACTGACCTTTCCTGTTGTCACTTTTTATCTGCGCTGTCATCTCTTCCTGGCTGTTCAACCTGTACAGCCTTTTCTTCTTTGGTGTTGAAGCCTGGTCTATGTCCTCAGTGAGGCTGTCCATGTCCTCAGAGCTCCAGGTCATGAGTCCTCTCTTACTGATCACCGTCCGCCGCGGTGTCTTTTCCTTTTCACACGGGCACAGGCTGAATTACACACATCACTTGGCGACGTCAACGCGGTGTTATGAGCGTGACTCTTACCGTGGGCCAGGCTGTGGGTTTGCCGCCCACTGTGGAGGCACTGGTGTCGATTTTGTTCACTTGGATCTCAGCAAATGAAACGCTGTCACACAGCTGGGAGCAGTTGGGTGTAATCTGAAACGCAGGAGGACAACGACTGAACGCGGCACTGAAAGCGCGGGGGGAGCTGCCGGACCTCTCATTCTCTTACCGTCTCATTCCCCGCAGTGTGGTGCAGAGTGCTGCAGAGATCGGTTGCATTGTGCTGCTCTGCGAACAGACATTTCCTTTGAGCCAGAGGGGTGCTGCTGAGGACACTGGGCTCATCCTGTGACCAGTCACAAGCCATCAAAGCAGTGAAAACAGCCAAGACAGAACCCACGAGGGGCTGTCTTTTAAACTTTAAGAAGTAGATGTGTGCAGCAGCAAAGGGAACAATCAAAAAATGTAGATATAAATATAAAGAGCACATGTACAAATATAAATTAATGTGACAGCATGCTCGTGAACTATTGAGCTGCATTAGACAGAAATGAGTCATTTATGTGTAACCATTAAGTTTGATGAAGCAACACCTCGTACCTCCCCACACACTGTGAGCACTATCTTCCCATAAACTCCTCTCCGGCCCCTCTCTGCTGCCACTGAGGAGATGTCTGAGCTCCAGTCTCCTTCCCAGGTGAGACACCTACATTCAGAGGCAAGTTCATCCACTTTAGATCTGGGGGGTTTTCGGGTTTCTCTTTTGATTTCACCCGAGCCAGTGCCCCTCACACCTTGCCTGAGATGTCAGGGTCCCGATCCTCTGGGCCTGCACCTCCGCACTGACCAGCACCTCCACAGAGATGGTGGTGCCGTCACCTCCTTTCCACTCGCCGAGCCCGAAGATGACGAGCTGTCTGGGCAGAGGCAGCGGGACGTGCACCTGGAAACACCTCCGGCTCGATTTGCTGCCAAAGGGAACAACGTGTTTGGAGACGGACGGTGGCGTCTGGAGGAGAGGGAGGGAGCTGTGACACGCACCTGATGAACTGGCGGGGCGCGTCACGCAGGGACCAGAGCACGTAGAAGTTCATCTTCACCTGTTGTTGTTGTTGTTTGCTCGGTCTGCTGCGGTCGCAATGCGGTCCCAAATTTGGCACGACCTGTCACTTTCGCAAACGCCTCTGATTGGCTGAGTCTGGAGGCCGCAGCAGAAATACACACCTGTGGCGAGGTCAGTTAATTACGTCAGTTAATCATTCATAAAGATTTTTTAAATTAATTTGTGTTTGTTCATTAAGAGTTTGCTGAACCAATGTAAACAACTGATTTCCATAAGATACTTTTAATAAAGTTTAATAAAGATATAATTTGATATCCTAGCTAGAGGTTGTGGACGTTTTTTGTCAAATTGATCGTTGAAAGTGATTTTTCTAACGTTGTCTGGCATGAAATTATTTAGTCTATGTATTATTTCTGTACTATGTGTGTGTGTGTAAAACAACAAACCTAATTATAAGTTCACCAGATGTAGATATTGTCAGAAGAAACTCTGGATTGTGACTGGCCCCGAGGGGGGTTTTAAAATAAGACCTGGTTTCATCAACACCTCTTTTACAATAACATCAATCCCCCAATGCCACTATTAAATAGGAACACAAGGGACCACCCTGGAGCGCTGTCTAATTCTGGACCTGCAACAAGCCTGAAATAAGAGAACGCAAACATGCACCAGAGGTCTAAATGTTTCAACGTGCACAACAAACACGTTCAAACCCTGAAATGAATCATCAAGAAAACTAGACAATCTCTTCTTTATTGTGGTATATAAATTTCAGGAACAAATATCATAACTTACAGTGAACGGTACAGTACAGCAAACAAGGGAGGCATTGAACCTGTTGCTTTACATTGTTAAGGGCGTTAGCAGCCAAACCTGTGACATCTTTGGAAACATGCGCACAAGTGAACATGGTAAAATGTTTTAAAAACAACGATGAAACAAAGCTTTTCCAACACAATCTGATCCAAAGCGACGCCAGGATACTCAAAAACAAACTTGCTGAATTTCACTTACATAGACCTGTGCACAAAATACATCCAGATCAAATATTACAACTGCTCCCTACCTCTGAAACAGCAAATAAAAGAGAGGGATGAGGCAAATGTAAATATTGAATCTATATTACATAATACGAGTTTTGTGTGATAAGGGAAGGCTTTTATTTGTGTCATAAAAGCACAGTGAGAGAAACTGTTGCATTGGGAACTTTTTGACCAATGCAGACAGAGGAAGTGTCTCTGCACAGCTTGTATTTGGACAGTGTATTCCCTGTTTTCACATGATGAAATTGAACACAACTATAAAAGAAATGTATACAAGTACAAGGCCGGAGGATAAATACAAGTAATGACGACAAAGCAAAAGAACAATCATAACCGTAGAAAGTGCACAAAGACACATATGCAACAGAAAACCTCCATTTTCTCTTTAAAGCGCTGCTGATTGAGAAACGAGCCTGATGAGATATATTCTGTGCAGGCATTCCCTGATCACTGCTACCATAGAAATGTTACAGCTGAACACAGTAAATGTTTTCTGACGGGCACTTGACCATGGGAACATGGCACATATGCAAGACTTCTTTAAATATCTATCTGCAAGACGTCAGAGCAAATGCTGCATTCAAAACTATCAGACTATATACTGTAAATTCAACATGTAGCAACATAAGCTTAGAGTGATAAAAAATAGTTATGCCTATATTTAACCTTTTATATTATAACTTCATTTTCATTTTCCAAGTACAGAATCAAAAATAAATGTTGATAAGAGCAACATTTTCTCACAATAGAGTGGCATCTCAGGCACTGTAATAAACCCTGTAGTAAAGCGTTTTATTTCGCCACAGTGAGTAGGAGTTGTCGAACTTCAGCAGGTACGTTCCTTCACCTGGAAAATCGTGGCTCCCCCCAAAGACGGACAAGTGGCTGTCCTGGCGATAAACCGGTAAGATTTCAGCCAGGTTTGAGTTGGTTTGGGTTTTTGAGCCCTTCTCCACATCTCCATTACTGGCAGGCCCTGCAGCAGAAATTAAACAGAGCACAAGGTCAACACATCATAGACAAAGAAGATGATGAATTCTAAGAAATGCTTTGAAAGAGCCAAGTGTCGTGAACTGACCTTCCATCTCCTCCTCTTCATCCTCATCGTCACTTGACTCACTAATGTGCACTGTGATGGACCTGTTTGTGACGGGAGTCCAGTCAAAGTAGATGCCGAAGCCAATGTCATAGCCATCTGTGGCGAACTCCCAGCTCACTTTTTTGGCCTCGGGGACAGTGGGGACGTGAACCGTCATGATGTCGCCCCGGTACACCGTCACCACGCTGTCCTTCTCCGATCGAAGCTTCGCCTTCAGCTCCTTCAGTGTAGCAGATGTCCATGTTGTCGGTGGCTGCAGGGGAGGCATCTGGGCTGCCATCGGGAGGAACCATGAGCAATATGTTCACAACACATAACAGCAACTCTGATCATTATCCATATTAATCCATTAAAACATTCTGGATGCATCTCTCTAGAGATTGTTTTACACTGATTCAGATGGGTCATAGTTCCATTGCAGAGTTGTAGATAAAACAAAGCAGGCATCATGGTGACACACTCAGCAGGTCCTCACTTTTCATCTCAGTGGAGAGTTGACAGCTCCCAGCGCTGTTGTTCTCCTCACCTCCTTCCCCTGGGGCCGGCTCTGCAGCAGCCTCATCGTTACCCTCCAAATGCACACACACAAGACACATTATTTCATCATACCGATGAGGTCATACTTCACTGTTAATTGCCACTGACAGGCATCTTATCAGACATGCTTAAAACATTAATTACCTCTGACCGCTGCCCTGAATCCTCCTTGATTTGATCCATGTTCGCCTGGTCGTCTGTTTGGGGAAAGCTCTTTGACAGATCTGTGCTCTGGAGACTGAGAGCAGCAAAGGAAAAATCAAGTATGTATAAAGAGGATGACATTAGGATGCAACGAGCATCACCAGCTGACCGTGGCAGCAGCCCTTTGTAGCTGCACGATGAGCGACAGTCTGCAGAGGCAGCAACAGGTTACCTGTCCGGCGGTCTGTGGTCGCTCTGGTTGGAAGTTATCCCGGGGAACGACGAGAAGGAGAGGGATGACAGCCGGGACTGGAGCTCTGAAGTCGCCTCCAATCTCTCCATGCCTGTAAGGACAAGGCAAACACCTCAGTCTGCGTGGCCAGGAAAAAAAAGGAGACGAAACCCCGCCTCTTCCGACCAACCTCGGGGAGGGAGCGCGATGGCTGCACTGGAGCTAGCATGCTGCTAACACGGGAAGCTAAACAAATTGTGGCCGGACAGCGATGCTGCACGTTAGCCACAGCAGAGGCTGTGAAAGAGGAGCTGCTAGCCACCGGGAGGAGTGTTGTAAGCTCCGGCCTCCATTAACTCACTCCATCCCCGCGGACTGTTAGCTGCCTAGCCGCTTAGCTCTCACCAGTTAGCTGCCTCGGACCCCTCGCGCTGCGGTTGAAAGCAAAGATTTAACGCCCCCCCCCCACCACCCCCCCGACAGTCTGATACCTCGACACCGTGTCGCTCGTAGCCAGCTCAGGCCACGAGAGGAGACGCCTTCATGTCAGTGCGGTGCTGCTGCTGCTGCTGCTGCTGCTGTTGACAGGGGAGCACACGGATCGGTGAGGACTTCCGTGTTTTCTCAAGAGTTGACGAAAAGTGGAGAATCAGAGGGGAGGTGGAAACTGGGGGAGGACGTTTTGACCCAGTGACACTCACTCAGTCACTCCACAGAGTCAGTTCAGTCACAACATGTATTACATTCCAGCAATTGTTGACTAAATAAAACAAATATTACGTCATGATTATGACCTTTACTGACATCCCTATGTCCATTTTAGGTATGAATTATTATTTACATAGATTTGCAAACAATTTGCTGAAACCAAGTCACAAACAGGGGTCGTTTGTTGTGTTTCATTCTGTGTTGTGATTTAAATATTCTTTTGGTTTGTTTTTTATGTTATTTCCTGCAGTAACCACTTTGATAGGTTTTAATCATTTTCATTCATGGTGTGTTTGCAACATATCCAGAATATACTGACTCTATCCTGCTGCAATACTGTTGTACCAGCCCCCATCCATTCATGTGATAGCCTTGTGACGATTGACCTTTGACCCTCAACCCCTGAAACAAATCAGCTAATATTTGAGTCGACAACTGGTCGGAATTTTAAAAATGTCCCTAAGGGCAGAGATAAGATGTTATATTCAAGAGTCTAAAATCATCCAAGTGAATGTTTGTCCCAGTTTTCTTGAATCCTGAAAATTGTCTTCACCATGACGGCTTGAAGTTCACAAAATATATCACAGAATCCTTTTGTTCAAATGCATTCTTGCATATTTCATCAGAGGTTTTCGACTGCTGTGATGCAGAATGTAAGATTTAGTTGAGAGTGTGAGATTCTTAAGTCCCTGCTGTCAGCAGCAGGGACTTGTACGAAGCAGTGATGCACTGCTGCGTCTGTTTATTACTCAACAGAAACCTCAGCAGTGGTATCTTCTTGGTCTGAGCATCAGTGAGAGAAATCCAAGGGAAAGGCCTTAAAGGAGGAAAAAAAAAAGATTGTAATTATCTTTGGTGGAGCCCTGCACTGTCATTGAACATGAGCAGCAATCTTTAACAACACAGCATTGTACTCACTCGTCCTCATGAAGGGAAGAACTGATGAAACTGCTCGTGGTCAACTGCAAGGTGTTCAGCTGGGTCCCCTCAAAGAGTCTGTTTATCCTGGAGAGAGCCTCCCTGGATCTCAGACCAGCGGAGGTGCAGAGATTCAACAGGCTGCACAACACTGCACACACCCAGCTCACACCCAGAGAAACCCCACCTGTAGGGAGGAAGCCATTTCAACAGCTCAGAGTCAGAGGCCTCAGTGCATCCATGTAACAAGACAAGTTCAAAGTGTGTGTGATGTACCGCTCGCGGTGAGAGGACACGACGCCTCTATCAGCGAAGGATCCTTCAAAGCTGCGGACAGAGACGAGCAGGAGAGCCACACATCCGCAGCGTCACTGTCCCCAAACTCGTACTGCGGTTTAAGAATGAAGTCGTGTCCAAGAAGCTTGGCCAATCTGACATCACAGATGGGGTGTGTTCACTCAAAATGTATGTTCTAGAATGAGCTGTGACCTGTCAAAATGGGGCGGTACCTGGTGACGGGCACAGCAGAGATGAAGCTGTACACCAGGCAGTGTTTGGACAGATGAGAGCGGAGATGGCCACAGACTCTGGGGAGGTGAGTGGGCAGGCAGCAGAGGAACAGGACGTCTGCCCACGCTGCCAGTCTGCGATTGTCGAAGAAACATTCGACACCCGCCGGGGCAAATTCCACTGAAACACAAAACCAGAACGCATTCTCTTGTTGCTCTATTCTGCATCAGAATGGATAAACAATAAAATGTATTCACATGTGAGTGTACCTGCACATTCAGGTCTCCTGGTGGAGATCTTGATGTGAGATGGTTTGATGTCCGTCATCTCCACAAGGAGGAGGAGCAGCTGTTTACCCAGGTGACCTGCTCCCAGTATCCCCACACAGAGGTCACCATCTCCTGCAGCTGGTGTCACACCGTGACCTCTGAGGACACATGGAGCAGTGTCACTGATTCACAGCAGCACCTTTCAATGAACTTATTAGAGCTTTACATGTTTGTAGTTTTAAAGATTGTCGTGTGAGTTGCAGTTGAATCACCTCAGTGAATGGAGGAGTCTACACAGGTACAAAGCGTGCGCGCACCCGCTAAAAGTCAGTCCAGCCGCACGCGCGCGCAGGTGTGTGACCGTCTTCTGTTCCTCGGTGAATCCAGGGTCAAAGTTCAAACTGTTCAGACCGGCAGTGATGTCCACCATCATCCTTCTATATAACCATTTAAACGTTATAAATACAACCTATGTGTGACATCTGATGAAAGAGAAAAACTTCAGTGTAGGAAAACAGGGCTTCGAGCTGTCACCATGCCAACACCAACAACTTCCAGTGTAAGTGGATATACATTTCAAAATAAAGCTCACCAAAAACTCTTTGCTTTTCCAGAATAAAAGCAAAGAGTTACGCTGCTGATCATAGGGAACAAATTAAAAGAATTGAAAACAGACCGTTCTAGCAGATTAACATTTTTGATGTGATAATCTCTAGAATGGTGTTTGGCCCCATTACATTTATCTCTGAGTGGACATATGGCCAACAGTACCTGATTAATCCACGCCTCAAAACAGGGATCAATGACCACACTGCTATGTCGCGACTTGAACTGTTTTTTAATTCCCTTTCATGCTTTTAATACAAATTCAAGGATCAACTGTACACATATGTACAGGAAATATTATTTCCACATAAACACAAAAAATAGCAAATCAAATATCTGCAGCACAACATGTCACATCAAATACTCATATTCAAAATTACACTGGAAGAAAAAAATGTGAGTCTACAATTTGAATATGAGAGCAGCAAACAGAATAGATTCTTTGAAACCATTACTGGATGTTGAAAGCAGCTTTCCAGGACAGCAGATTCTGTGAAAATTACATGTTGATCAAAGCTCAAAATAAAACTGTGAGACTCCATAATTTATTTGGTAAATCCTCCAGTATTCCATTCATCTGGGCTAGTGAATCCAACATTCACTTAAAAGTGCTGCATTCAGAAAACATTCAGTCTGATCCTTGTCCTCTTGTACGGTATTTGCATGAAATGTTACACATCAGGACTATTTACAGTAAATAACAAGGCCCACATACAGTACATATTATATAAATTAAGAGTCATTACACCTACAATATTAGTGTTTGTCGACACTGAATGAACAAACGGAAACACACACAGGACTTGTAAACAAAGCTGTTGGAGAATGCAGCAAATGTTTGCACATCATGAGACAACAGCGTCTTGTGATTTCATATCTAAAATGCCCTTTTCTAATCTACAACAGATCTAAACCCACATGGACATGGTGTGGCTCATAAATGAATCGTCCTTCATACGTCCCTTTGACTGAACACACAGTTAGACGATGCTGACAACCATGAAGGCACTGTGAGGGAACTGGTAAGCTGACACAAGCTCAAAATGCCATGAGATGAACAGTGTCTATATTTACACCAGCGCTGTGATGAGCCTCTGTGAAAAAATCTGAGCAGGGTCTCTGATGTGTTTATCAGCTCTCGCTTGTGCACGGTCATGGTTTTCAGGTGCAATGCGGCAACGGGGGATCACTGCTCGCCCTGCCTCCACTTCTGCGATTCCTCCTGGCGAGCGTCCGGGTGAATCTGGTTCCTCATCCCACCCAAAACGTTGGAGGTGGCCTCGGTGGCCATAATGAGAGGCTTGACTACAGCTGGCGGCAGCTGGCGGAGAACTCCACCCACCGCCCCCGTCATCCCGCGCTGCTCGTGCTCCCGGGTGGCGGTGTCGTAGATGGTCAGTGCAGTGTCTGTGATCCCCTGTAGATGGAAACACCCGACATTTAATCCCATAAACCTTAAATAAAGACGGACAGCTCGTCTCCACTTCCCCCCTGAACAACAGACCTTGATTCTGTCAGTGTCATTACAGTAGGAATATTCAGTTCAGATTCAGGTTCATTTACCTCTTTTACCACCGTGTAGGCTTTGGCTACACCTTCTCTCAGGTCCACAGGCTGATGGGCCAGCCCATAATGAGAGAACCGTTTAATCCTCTTTGAATCTCTCTCATCGGGCACTGGAGAAACCATGTCGTAGGCCGTCTCTGCTGCAGCCTGTAAATCAGACAAAACTCTATATTTCTTTATTCCTTAATGGAGACAGTTCTTATGAATCAGTGTTTCCTTTAACAACTGTTAAATGTACATGTCTCCTACAGTCTCACAATTAATCAACTTATATATCTTAAAATATGAAATTTTTTTCGGTCAAAACATTCAAATTGGAAGCACTGGTCACGGTGCATGTTGATTCACTCAGCCTCAAACACACGGACAAAAGCGCCATCTGTCAGTGTCACAACCCTGATAGTTACCATGACAGAATCTGTGGGAAACATAGTGAATGCTGCCTTTTTGGACAATGGACAGGCGTGTTTACCTGAATAGTCCGCACCATCCTGTTGGTGAGCTCCAGAGCAGCCATAGCAGTGGAGGTTCCAAAGGAGGCGGTGCCGCGCTGAAAGCCGCGGACTATCCGGCCGTCCTTCCTGTACTGCTCGATGGGGAGCCAGACCAAGTCCCTGAATCCCTGAACTGGACAGAACATCCATTTTAAGAAAAGGGCAACACACTACCTGTAGGATACGCCTGGATTAGTAAACTCATAAACAATACAAGTGCTGTACTCACCCAGCTGTACCAGTGAGTGAATTGGTCCGACCCCACCCAGCAGACCTGGAAGCTGATTCTTCCGTATGTCATTCAACCACTCGTTTATTGCATAGGAAAACAGCTTGTCCACACCCAACAGTCTGAAAGACAGAGGGTTATAAAAACACATGCTCTCTGTGAATAGTGAATCATGGACATTATATATATAGCATATTATAGACATATGGCATTAATCTGATACACCACTGTGATACACATACCCTTGTCTGTAGCACAACTGTCTCAGTTTCAGCTCTGAACAGTTCAGCTGTGTCAACCCGATAATGATTCCTGCAAATGTTCCCTGAGGCAAAGCAGTTATCAAGTTATTCATAAGCCACTTATAACCTAATATAGAGTTAATGCGAAGGGCTCTGAGGCACCGTACCTGTTCCATTGAAACATGTTTCCCATGGTAATCCAAGCGTATGGGAACCTCAGACGTAAAGCGGAACTCCCTTTTAGGAAAAGAACATTTTACCAAATGCTATCTGGTCACATTTCACAACTAATTTCATTATTTGTTTTCTATGAACACTGACCTAAAGAAGATTGGCTGGTCTTTGAAAGAAAGAGCATCACTGTCAGCGGCCTCTTCCCTCGCAGATGCGGAAAACCCATTGTGGCTCAAGCGTCTCTGTGCAGGCACTGAAATGATCGGTGCCGGGTCTTGGCTGCTGCCAGCGAGCTTGGAGAAGCTGCAGGAGATCTCAGGGGCGCTGGTTTTCTTTGTGGAAACACAGAACGCTGTGGAAAAAAGACATCACAAGCAGGTTTTAGATGACAGAAAGGTTTACACCAGGTGTGTGTATGAGCCATTTTACCTTCTTGAGCAGGTGGTGAGAAAAACTCAACTTCAGTAGCAAGACTAGTGAAGAAGTCCTTCAAGAAGAATAGTGCATCCTTCAAACAAAAAACAGGAGTGTCACATAATAATGTTACTCAAGATGTTGTTTGCCACAGAAAAGATTCTCCATATCTGAGTCTTGTACCTGATCAATATTGAGACGAAGAGGCATCAGGGAAACACGCAGGCAACACTCCTGAGGAGCCTGGCCCGACTCCGGACACATGTGCAGTGCTTTAACTGTCAACTAAGAGGAAACACACAGAAGACATTACACTAGGCCATCACTTCACTGGGTTAATGCGAACATGCGGCCTCACTCACTCACCATGTTAGAATGGGCCTTGCGGGGCATTTCCTTGCTTGAGTACAAGTAGAGGAACTTATTCATCTGTGATGTTGCCAGTCGGTCTCGAATCTCCAGGTCCTGCACGACAAACACCTGCCGAGAGACTGGCTGGTCCGCCGCCGACCCAGAAGCCACCTGGGCCTGAGGGTACACCTCATGTTGGAATCTCACCTGAGGTAAAAGAAAAGGTGGTAAACGACAGGAATGATGAGGCATTTATATGATGGCTAAAGTTTATCACAATAACTTTACCTTGCTGAGCTGAATCTCCATCAGGACATCAGGGTTCCTTCCTTTTCCACCTCCTGCCCGACCTGAAGCACTGGCCTGTCTGACTGGAGTTTGAGAGGGGGAGCAATGAGGAGTCGACCTGCAAGGCAGAGAGAAGGGTAAGAATGAAACTGTCCATTTCCCTTTGATCCCATTCAAACATTTTCTGCGCTCCTGCTCGCTTACCCGCGGCTTCTAGCGGGAGACGCTGAGAAAGTCAGGCTCCCAAAGTCTTTCCCACCATAAAGGTGCCAGATGACAGAGATCTCCTTGATGAGGTAGCGCACCTCTGGGATGGGAAAGTTCACAGCTCCGCGACTGGAATCGCTCCCTTCCAGAGGCTGACTGAAGTGATCCTGTTTAATTTCCACTGGGTTTGAAGTAAGCTGCTTTACCACTGGCTCCTGATCACGATCCTGAAACCCATTTCTCACAGTAAGACAACATGAACCTCACAAATACGGTGTTACAACAGCGCCATAACCACGCGAGACAGTATATCCAAACCTCTCCTCTAGAGCCAGGTGTTTCCAGGATGCAAAAGTCATCCGTCTCCTGGGCCAGACTCGGGACAGGAGTGATGAGAGGAGAGTGAAGCATGGGGTATGTGGGGCTGGGATTCTGATTAACATTCCCACTCTCATCCGGGAACAGGAACAAGTCTGAGTGAGGCGGGTCGTGGTCATGATTTCTCTCCTCGTGCGCACCTGCAGATGTGTGACGTGTCACAAAGTCTCATAGACGCAGCAGTTTACAATTCTAACGTTTAGTGAGCGAAGCTCTCACCGTTCTGCTGGACACCAGGTGTATGCTGCCCATCAGTCTCTTCCATCGCCTCACTCATCAGATCCTGCAACATCTGCTGCTCGGTCTCAGCAAGCAGAGGGGTCTGAGATGTGGGCCGGCTGGTTACCTCCGCCTACCCACACATATGCTCAGAGTTAGCAAGCATGAATGTTAGGGTTTAAAATTGTCACAATGAGTGTCACAGCTGAGCCAACCTTGGATCTTGGAGAAGTGCTGGCATGCTTCGCCTCTGGTTCCGCAGGCGGCAGCAAGTCCCCATAGCTGGCGACGTACTGGATGAGGTTCATGAGGGCGGCGCAGGAATCTGAACAGGTTCTGATGTGAATGACGTCGCTGGAGCAGCGCAGCTCAAATCTCGGCTCCACCTGTCGCCCCAACGGACGATGGAAATGTCGTAAAAGTGATTGATTATAGTTCCATTCAAATTTATATGGCCATTTAGAGACAAACTGAACTCTTACCAGTTTTCCATCGACTCCAGGTTTGACAGCTGTAATCCTCAGCTCCAGTGTTCCCATGTCGACCACTTGGACATAGTCTGTGACAAAATCCAACAGAACACATTGGACAAAGCTGCACTTGTCATGTCGTTTATCTCAGTTCATTACTGAAGATAACTTACCACGCGCTAGATTTACGGAGACTGCGTTACTCTTGTCTGAGAGGAACAGAGCAGCCTCGTCCAGAATGATCCTGCAAATAACAGGTTGTGTTTGTCAGTAACTCAGCTTCGTTTACACCTCTCACCTTTGTACCAGTGACCAATACCTGAGCGTTGAAGAGGAGTGGTCTAAAGAGAGGCTGCTGGAGATGCTGAAAGTCTCGATGATCAGTAGGGACCTGAGCGGCAAGTAAAGGGGTCTGTCGAGAGAAAGACAAATCCCACCTGAGAATAAACGCAGTCATAAATTATGACTTTGTAAAAAGATGGGGTCCTGATTTTTTTTTTAACCTGTAATCTAAAGAGCAGCTCCATAGATGTAGATGTAGGGTGGTGACAGATGTAGGAGGAGCGTAACCCAACACAGGCTCGTCAGAAATATTCAGGAAGTCAACAATCTGTTGGACACAAAGCGGAAATAAGTTCTGACTTTATTACATGCTCTTTTTCTCAGATTATTGAATGTGTATGTGAAAGAATAAAAGAGGCGAGTAAGAGTTTTTTTCTCACCTGGTCATACCAGCCCAGACTGAGAGGAACAACTCTGTGCTGAAGTGTTGCTCCTCTCACTCCAACAGCAACCAGAAACTCCTGCATGAACACACACACAGCAGCACACTTAAAACAGAGCTGGCTGATACCCCGGTTCTGCCTAAATTGTGATACCGCCAGACTGAATATGCTTTAGTGATTACATCAATAATCAATGCAGCTTTATCGTGTGGTTCCCAACATAAAATGATAGGGCCGACATCCTTTATTATTCCTTCTGTGGCAGTTCAGGTTTAGTCTCCAGAAGGATCCATAAAAATCAATAAATCTGACAATAGCGCCATCTAAAGGGCAAATGGCAGTCTTTGGTCATGTCATAAGAATGGCGTCCGCGCAATGAAAACACGGGGAGTGATTTGAGTGCTCTACCTTGACGTTGCGTTCTGCGCTCTGTGAAGAGATTTTGACAGCGACAGACACCATGCTGCGGGCCTCCAGACCAATACCCTCTGAGGGTGTTGAGGATCTCTCAGGTGCCGTCTCTGACTGGTAGATAGTGGGCTCTAGCCAATGGGGATGTGTCCTGCACGGCAACTTGACGTCTGAGACAGCGGCTGCTCCATCCATTAGTCCTGAGAATGATGAAACAGCAGAGATGCAGCCAGACTTCAGGTGTTTTACAGATTTGTGATCTTCACTGTAACATTTATAAAGGTGACCATAGCTTACCTTGGTGATACATGCAAATGCTACTGGTGTGGAAGCAGATGTAGTGTTGGTCTTTATACCCCTCATACTGGGTGACACTGAACAGCACAGAGTTCTTCAACTCCAGCCAGAACTCGCCATGTTTGTTTTTCACGACAGTTTTATTTTCTCTCTGGAAAAACCAAGAACAAATCTCACAGACTGTTGAACAAGCTGATCCTGGCCCTGCGGTAACAGTGACATGTTAAAAAGGAATGTGAACTTACCTTAGCATTGGTTTGTAGAGACACCAGGCCATGATTGATGCTGAGGATGACAGAAAACAAACTCTGCGACGTCTTGCTCTGAGCTTTGGGCTTTTTCTTCTTACGAGACCTGAGGCCCATGTCAGAGGCAGGAGAGTAGAAGTGCATGTTCTCTTCCTCTGAGCCGCTGGTGTCCTCTAAAAGCACAACACAGAGCAAGTTTATCAATAGAGAATACATGACCACACACAGCAAACCTTTACTGCATGTGAAGTGCTCTTGGTGCCTCACCCTCCGGTCCAGTAGAGCGGAACTGATTGAAGCTGTCCTTGGAGTAAGTGTTGATCAATTGACTGGCGACAGAGAGGCCAACTCCATATGGCATGCTCTCAACAGTCTCCACTGGAGATGGAGCAGTGGGCTCCCAGAGAAGCAGGTCATTATTTATCCTGCAATAAACATTGATTTCAGACATGAAGGAAGGTTGTCTCTTTTGAAATGTAAGGCATTAAACATCCTTGGATGAAAACTTGGCACTTCAACTGATTATAAAGCATCAGCAATTACGAAAATTCCAGGTGGTTAAATGTCAGATCCTTTACTAGCCTCCAGCATATCCCACACTACTTACGATTTCATAACAACCCTGATATTTGTTCAGCTTTGCTTTTATTGCCACCCTGTCATTAAGTGTGATATTATAAACTCCCTACCTGTTGTGTAGCTTTTCATAAAATGACTTGCTGGGCAGCACCAGCTGCACATTAGGGAGACACAACTCAAGGATGAAGCGAGAGTTGTTCATGGTTTTCTCCTGAAACTCTGTCATCTCACCAACATCACCTGGAATGACCATCTGAAATGTCAAAAATATGAAACAACAGGTCAGGTGTGCAGAGCAGATCTCATGTTTCTTCTTTGGATAAGGATGCAATGGGTAATGCTGACTCACCTCCTCATTTTCATACATGACCCTACGTGAAGAAAATGGCGACGGCTCTGGTTTCCCAAAGTCACACACATCCTTCAGCGAATGAGCAGCCCCTTCCTCCTCTTCCTCCTCAAGAGAATGATCCTCAGCCCCCTCATCATCCTCAGTGGTCACACGCTCAAGGATTGAGTGGACCGCCGTGGGGTTCATCTTCAGCACGACCCTGCTCAGAGAAAGTAAACACTAATGAAATATTGCCCTAAATTGACAGATCTGTTTGAGAATGTTTGGGAGGGTGAACGCACCTCGGCCAGTCAAACTTAACACTTTCAGATGATGTCATGTCTCCATCCATGGTGTGCGACACCCTCAGGAATCGAGCCGCTGGTTGATCTGGCTCCTCTTGAAACTTCCCTGTTTAAATAAAAACACAAATATTTAAAGAGCAGTTGGTCCATAAAAAAAAAAAAATCCTTAAAGGGCAGTTTCAGCTGGCCAACATACCTAAGAGCGCTCTAAAAGTGAGCTCCATCTTTGTTTGGTCGGGTGAGCTGCCTCCCATGAACTCTGTTTTCATTTCCAGGTCTTCAAACTCCAGGTAAAGTACTTCCTTCTGCAGTGACTTCTTGAACCAGGGGCCCCTCTCTTGATCAGAGCGCAGGTCGGGGATGGGAAATCGGACTGCGAGGCCGAGCACAGGGGCGTTTACAGTCAGCGATACGTGACAGTTGGTTGGAGTGTGACTGTCATCAAGGAAAACTTCTGTAAAAGCCTTGTGCTGCGGAATAAGAAATAAAACAAAGACCATGTATTGTTGTAGGCTAAAATATGAAAGTGTTGATCTGGAATTATTCGCTCCTGGCAGGAACTTACCAGGCTGACATGTTTATTATAAGATGTATACATATGGGAAGCCATCATCTCTGTAGTGGCCAGTTTCTGAGGCTGAAGCAGTGAGTTGAGACGGTCTACGATGCTGATGTCCACCTCAGATCGCACCGGTCCCAGCTCCACCTGGATCTCAGCTTTCCGGGGAATGGTGCTGAAACGAACCTGGCCGCCCTGCTTAGAGGAGCAATGAGCTGACACAAACTGCGTGCATGTTGGTGTAGCCGAGTCATATTGGACCAACAAATAATTTTACCTGAGGGCCCCTGCGCTCAGCCTGTTTGTAAAGCAGGTGAAGGCAGGTGGTTAGAGATGCATCAACACTGGCTTTGGTGTCAAATGTCAGGAGCTGAGTTGTGACAGAGAAAACAGTGAGAAACACTAGTAACATAATGCCAGATGCAAATGAGAGTATTATATAACAAATAAAGCAGAGCAAAATGTGTTGAGTTCAGCCTTCAAACTCTAACCTCAGTGTACTGGATCCCTCTTTGGGAGCCTCCAACAACAGCCTCAGATGGGAAAAGACACTCCAGGAATTCCATCTGGTTAAGAGAGACGTCGGTGCGGAAAGTCCGCAAGTTGGATCCCTGACTGTGCTCATAGTTTATCTTCAGACCCTGGCCCACAAACCTGCAGATTTAAGCCCAGGTCAGACAGATGTTCAAATCATGAACCAGGCCCTGCATAAGAGGAATTAGTGAAAAACAAAAGTGCACCTGAGGTGGTCGTGAGGACAGGCCTGATTAAACGCTTTTCGAGACTGAAGGAACAAAGCAGGAGAGAGCTGGCCCAACATGCTGAAGAAGTGCGCAGCCATAGGGCCGAGGGCCCGAGGGGCAGCATCTGGTGGTGGCAGCGGGTCAATGTGGAGGACAGAGACAGCCAGGCTGCTCAGTGTCAGCCTCAGCACCAGCTCTGGCCTGGATTCATCACCATGGGTTTTTGAAGGATGGGCTGATAAAAGTCAGAGACAGATTGAGAACAGCAGATACTTCATTATTCTAAAAACTCTGGTTTAACAAAACAACACGTGCAAAGGAGGGCAAAGAATTTAACGAACGCTTTAGAAACTAGTCCAACAGATAAGTTGATGTAAATCCACCAAAACATGGTTTCTGAGGGACTAGTATATAGAGGTGACCTGTATAAATGAGGTTGTTATATTGCTATACTTACAGGCCAGTCTTAGTAACTTTTGAGGGAACTGTGAATCCCGTGACTGGTGAAGTGTTTCATTAGCCTGCTTCTCTCTTTGTCGTGGTACATCCATGTAATCATCCCACAGAGCCTGCAAACACAGATATGATGCCAGATCTTAAGAGAGCAGCAACTAATACAAATCAATATCTCTTAATTTTATTTAAGCAGGCATCTTATAGTCCAAGCTCTTGTCTACATTATATTTCAATGCGTCCATGACTTTAAGACTCACTGTTGCGTTTCCAGAGGGAGACTCTACTGGGGAAGCAGAGTAGTTACTGGTAAGTGACAAATCCAAGTCAACAGTGGGTGGTTCTCCCAGAGGAGGGAGGGATGACAAGCTGTGAGACATGTCCATGTCAGCCATCGAGAAGAACACATCATCTACATCAGCAACCCAAATAAAATAAAAGAAAGGAGAGTTTTGTTAGACAGCTGCACCCCTGGCATCTGTCTTATAGGGAATTAACGGTGAGAAGATGGGGCTTTAGTCCAACCTCGACTTGACACAGTTCTGGTGGTCTGACTTTCAATGAGGTCCGGGTCTGCTCCTGGCACAACACTGTCCTTCTTCAGACAGCGGTTCAGTTCCATATGGAGCCGATACTCATCCTCCTGCTGTATCGGTCGACTCTTTCTGTCCTTGGCCCATTCCTGTGCACCTTCACACAAAGAGCAAGAAATACAATGTTTGCTCTATTTCTTTATCTCAATTAAAAACACTGTAACCAAGGTTGATCAAAAAGAATTGACAGATGGGTGCTCACTTCCACCAGAGAACGCTCCGAACAAGTCCAGGAGGAGATGAACTTGCCGAGGGGACAACAGGAAAATTAATGTATCTATATGTCCACCAACATCCAGCTGAAAAGAAAAACACAGCCTTATTACTGTCTGTAACCAAACCACATTAGAATGAATACCAACTGTTGGCATAAAGACATTACGAATTTACCTTCGCTCCAGGCATAGCTAGGTTGTTTTTCAGGGTGAGGGACAACTCGATTCTGCCATCAAGGCTCCCAACCTGCACAGGGTCAAAAGGTGTTGCAGAGGATACAGGCTCCGTAAACTGGGGATGAGGCTCACATATTATTCTGGGATTCCAGCTGGGGGAGAGCTTTGGCTCAGTTTCCTACAAAATAAAAGATCATTTTTTAAAAATAAGACTGCATTCCACTCTTTCAGCCATTATTCAATTTTAAAGACTTGCTGTAACCAACCGTTGGGGTTGGTGATGATTTGCATCCAGCTCGAGAAACGTCTGAAAATTCATCCCAAAATATGGTGATGCCTTCCATCTGCAGGTTTTTATGTGCAAACGTGGTTGGCTGATGCACATTCACACTTGAACCCTCCTCGCCCATTTCATCACAGTAAACAATACTGAAAGCAATAGCAGAACACCATTAACATGCTATAAGCAATGCCTTCCGTATATTTAGCTGCAGCCCCTTTAATTCTATAAAGTGGAGTTCAATGCAAACTTACTTGTTAATTCGTATCTCAAGCGCAATTCCAGTTTTAGAGTTTTCTGGAATGTGTTCGACTCTGAGGACAGTGTCCACAAATGTCACTTTGACCCTTCTTAGAACTGCAATAGAGAAAATGTTATTACATTTCATGCAAATAAGTACATAAAAATGTTTCCCTTGGCCTAATGTTACGATCATATTACCTGTCTCTATCGTTTCTGCAAACTTCTCTAAGCCCTCAAAAGGCTGGAAGCTCTCTCCCACATCATCGGTGAGTTTCTGGCTCAGACATTCCTTGGCAAGCTGCATGCTGCTCGTCATGAAACTGGACCAGTACATGGGCTCAGTGCCTGATGCTGTGGCGATACAAATAATTGTATTTTCAGTACAATGAACAGGCCCCTATTTCTTATGCAAGAAAATAGGAAATTGTTTTCAGTGCCCTTTTATCCACAGATAATTTTGTTGTGACCGTACCCACTCTCGGCCTGGGTCTGAGCACCATCTCCAAACCCTTGACCTCTAGTGCACAGTTTTCCTGCAGCAGGGCAGCCCATGGAACCGTTAGAGAAATTGTCTGAATGAACCCAGCCATCACTTCAAAAGGGGCATCTGCCGTCTCTAGAAGTTCATTGAGAGACTGGAGAACAAGACATAACAATGCTGAAACTTATCTCTTCCATACAGATTCTGTATTAACTTCAAATGAATTTGTCAGATGTATTTTTGCACTACACATACCCATTTATCCAATGGCACCTGGGCAAGTGTTCCAGTGCCTTGATAGAGGTCCAAACTGAGTTGATCCAAGCTCAGCTTCTCCTGCAGAAAGTTGCCAAGATACCGTTGCAGGAGGTACCTGCACGCTCGCTTCTTGATGGACTCTGAGAAGGGCCAAGGCATCTTTAAGTCAACAGGTGCACAGTAGTCAATGAATAAAGATTTAGAGGCTCCGCAAAGCGATAGGCTCCTGCTTCTCCAACGCCTGTGGATTAATCGCTGGTGTCACTGCTGTGTCATCCTGTCGACTTAAAGACATTGAGAAATGTGGAGTTCAAACATCCCTCATATCCCAGGAGCAGGGGGACTCTGGAGGATGTGTTGACACTCAGTGATGTGTGCGGGAATTGGTTCGACCCCAGTTTGCTGCTCCTGCAGAAACACACACACAGTGCACTCTCTGTAATTTGACACTTGTCACAACATGAGGATAAAACACATCATGGTTACAGGCGAACGCAAAAAGTAGCAACTGTAAACAGCTGATTCCTGTTATAATCTAAGTAAACAACGAAACAGAATTACCAGCCACGCATAGTGCACAAGCACAGTGTTGTTGCCAGCACATGTTTACCAGACAAACCAGATTAAACGAGCCGCACGCTTGCGAAATAGCTGCTAGCATGTGATAGCACTGACAGTCCATCGCTGCGTGTAGCTGTGTTTACTTAAAGCTGTCATCGTTATCGTCACTTGAGCTGGCTGTTGGCTAAACAAAGGCAGGCCATTAAGCTAACCAGATGGATAGAGAGCGTAGGGCTAACGCATTAGCTTGCCCATGAATCCCTGCTGCCGGCTGACTGATTGAGGGCAGATTAGCGTTGCCGGCTAACAGCAGGCTAATGTTGTGATGCTGCTAGCTAGCCGGCTAACCTAAAAGCCAACAATCCCCAAAGTCATCTACTATCTCACCACAGACTCACGCGAATAAAACAGCTCGCTACACGTTTGCACGGCAGGTCTGCGTGTCGACGGACGCACGACTGAAGCGGAGTTGCGGATGTGAAGTTACCTTCTGGCTGACTTGTTTACAAACACTTTCATGACTCCGCACGGACTCGAGCCCACACTGGTGGGTGGGATGAGTCCGTGACGTCACAGCATGGCGGCGCCGCCTGGTTCACGGGACGATCACCGGGTCGAGATCTCGATTTAGATATTTATTCGCACACTAAAGAAACGAGCGGGGTGGAGAGTGTTTTCTATTTACTCTGGCAAGTTTGGGAACCAAAGCTCGGAACACTCCGACGGCACGTTTGTCTGCACCTTGTCCACACAGCCCAGAGAGTGGGCTGGAGCTGGAAGCTTCCACAAGCCGGAAGCAACACAGGCAGCGAGGAGGTGAGCAGAGGGAGCGCAGCTAGGTTAGCAAGCATTGGTATTCCAAACCAACATCAAATGTGATGATAGACGTTATTGTTATATTATAATATCTACAAATCAACGCGAAGAAGGCGAATGGAGCGTGTTTAGTCGTCTACAGAGCAGTGAGTTTACAGCAACATAAAGCTAATGTTTGCTATCTAGCTAGCTACAGGAGACTCGTCAATGTGACCATATGAATCGGCTGCTATTTAACAGCACCTCACATTAGTATATTGACCACGTTATTGGTCAATATACTAATGTGAGGTGTGTGAAGACAGTCCCCTCACTTAGCATGTGTTAGCTGGCTGAACCTCAGGGTTGATCCCCTCAAGATGTCGCTGTGATGTTGTGTAGAAGTTGACTTGAGACTCAAGAGTACTGCTTTCTACAGTAAGTTGAGGTACTTGAGAAATCTCAAGGAAAATATCACTGCACTTCAAATATTGAGGTCATAGAGAGGCACGTGTGGGTTTCTCCTCTGCATTCAGACACATGTGATGAGATGCAGAATTAAAAGACTGCAGTTCCCTTTTTTGTCACAGGGGATGGAGATAGACTGTCAGCCCGAGGAGTCCATTGTCTCTTCATTTGATGATGACTGTGTACGGCTGGGCGACGTAAAGGACATGAGACTGGAGGCAGAAGCAGTGGTGAACGACGTACTTTTTGCTGTCGCGGAAATGCACGTGTCCCAGAGTCTCACCAGTGCGTTGGACGTAGCCTATATCAACGTTCAAACGAGAGAGGGAAACCGGTATTGTCTGGAGCTCACAGAGGCTGGACTGAGGGTAATACGCAGTGAGACACGGCGGCTTCTTGTTTTTTTTCTCCTCTTTAAATGTTCCATATGAAGTTTTACAGTTAAGAACTAATTTCTGTTCCAACAGGTGGTGGGCTACGCTTTTGATCAAGTGAATGAGGATTTGAGCAACCAGTATCACGAGACGGTTTACTCACTTCTGGACACGCTCAGTCCAGGATACAGAGAGGCCTTCGGGAACGCTTTGCTGCAGCGGCTGGAGACACTGAAGCAAAATGGACGATAAAGAAGCAAAGACAGAGGGACTTGAATGATACATAAGTTGTTCGAGTAAAACAGGGGCTGGCAATGTGGGTGTATTTGGACAGGAGCCAATAATAACCAAGTCTATTATCGCCTATTATGTGACATCCACCTGCCTAGCTACCACCACAATATGGGGTGCGCTGCCCTATCAACTTCGCTTTGTTCTGAGTTTCATATCATTGAACGGCACCATATTTGATAGTTCAGAGTACGCGAGGGATTGGCAGCTGGTGCTGTTGCAACATTGTGGTGTTGACGAAAACTGTGGAAAGATCTTCAAGCTTCCACGTGTCACAGGTTTGTAACCGTGCACATTGTTCAAGGATCCTGAAACTTTTTGTACTTGTTGAAGAAATCTGAGGAAGAAGCAGCAGGATTTAATGGTAGAAATTCCATGTCCTCCTCCCCGCCCTCTGCCCTGCTTGCACTAAAGCTGTGACCTGATGAGCCCTGCTCTAATGTACTCAACGTCTTCTTATTCAGCAGGTTTCTCAGTTAAAGAGCCAAAGCTACATCCTGTGTAACTCATATATTGCCTTAATGTTTGACATCTGGTTAGAAGAGTACAAAACAAACTCATGTTGAACTTACTGTGTGGACAGATACACATTCTGATTATGTTATCAGTATAACTATTTTCTTCCTCCATGTGACAAACATTACATCTCAAGCTTCTCTTCCAAACTGCTGTAAAATATATTTGGATTTTTTTTAAATCTTTTTTGTAGTTTTATCCGAAATCATTTTTAACAAATCAGTTTATTTTCTGCACCTTGTACATGTGACCTGGTTGTGATCCTGCCCTGGTCTTTTGAAATGTGCTCTAAGTGAACTAGTAAACTCTCACACAGTTTCTCCTCGCTGCTGGCATTAGCTCAGATCAATAAAATCTCAGAGGTATGAGGTAAGTTTTCTTGTGAACTCTTTGGTCTTAATCCTCACAACTGGTCTTTATCCAGAGAGATTTTAGGTTGAGACACAAACAAGTAGATGGCTCCTACCTCCTCACTAGTACTTCGGATTTTTGGGGATACTGAATTACAAAAAAATTAACAATCTGCTGACTTACTAGAATGGTGAAAACTCAAAGAAACGGTTTATGTCCTTTCACCCCTTTTGAGTCTGTGCTTTCATGTGTTCCCTAGAAACTAACATTTCCTGAGCTTTGAAGTCTTTGTTCTGAGTTTGGAGTTCAGCAGCTGAGTCATGTGAAAAGATGGTTTCACAGACTGCAAGTGAAATTTAACAAGCTCACATTGAAAGGTGTGCTTTACAGCAGATTGACAACGATCACCTGTAAACATGATTTTACAGTTTCTGTACAAAATGTGGGTCAGGATTTTTCTTCTGATTACTTTACCACAGAAGCACAGCAAAAGTTTAAGAACCAGTTGTATGTGAAGTGCCTCTACTGTTGACCACTCATTAAGGGGCTCTGAACAGGAAAACATCAGGAGACATGCATCCTTGTAAAAGCCTCCTCACAGCTTTCATTGTTTCAGTTATGAAACAGTCATTTTTGCAGTAAGCCCTCAAGCCACTTGTTGATTGTGCTCCTCTCCCACAATCTGCAGTCAGACACATTTATTCAAACAGAACCAGGGTTCACATTAGATTTCTTTATTAGAATTTGTTTGTTTTTTTTTGAACATTAGCACAAGGTCAGTAAGAAATTTACAAAATGTTTTAAGTAAAGAAAAACTACAGTGTGCATCTTGTCCGACTACACAGCCAGGCAGACGAGCCATGCGTGGTAGTGGAATGTAGAAAAGCCGAGTCAGTGACACAAATATCAGTCGTATTCTTCCTTCACGCCTCTTAAAACCAACTGTTTCGGTCCTTCGGAGCAATAAGCGACCATTTTTATCTTTCAGCAGGATTTTAAGATGCGTGTGCGGCAAACTCTTGCGAACCAGAGGGAGAAATGCATCTTAAAATCAATTTGATTAATGAATAAAATGTGACCTCATTTAACTCAACACTGAATCCCTTTTTAAAAAAAAAAAAAAAATGATACTTTAGGCTGCGGTTTAGCTCACAATCTGAACTGGGAACCTGATGCAGAACAAGTCTTTTTGGTAGTCGTCTCTCAGTTCCCACTCCACCACAAGCTTTATCTGTCAAGTGCAGAAAAGGAGGTTAGTGGTGCACAAAAGGGGACACAGTCAGGAGGAAGTAGGAGAACAGGTCACATGTCATACTTACAGAAGGATACTCTGACTTCACAGGCAGAGAGTTGACATAGTTGTAGCTCTGCTGCTTCTGGATGGGACACTGGATTCCAGACTTGCAGCCATCTTCCAAGGGGATGGGGAAAGGGATGGGAACTCCAGCAATAATACCATGAACCACTGCTCTGCTCGTTTGGCTCTCCACAACTACAAGATAAAACACGCAGTTCAAAACTAGAAGGGAATATAATTCATGAAAGCATTTTTGAAAACCAAACAGCCCTCTCACCGCTGCTGAATGTCACATTGACGCTGTAGTCCTCTCCTTTGTGGAGCTGGCACGGCTGACTGGCACAAGGGCTAATGTCCACCATAGACACTTTGCCAGAGGGGGAACCTGAGAAACACAGAGGCAGACTTTAAAAAGGGCAATCATTTTCTGCTGTCCTTATGTGTAATCATTCTCCATTTCATACCTGATTTCACTTTCTCTGTATGTGTAATCAAGTTTACAAGTATTTATAGCAAACACGAAACTTGACTCCAGTTCAGTTGCACACAGAGCAAGAGCGTAAACAATGATCCAAACTTGGTGTATGGCACAATTTAATTTGATGTATGCAAGTTGCTACTTCTCACCACGAGCTCAGTCAAATCGTACATTCCTCTGTGACTAAAAAATAACGAATGGTGACTGCTCATGTGTTCCTGGAAGGAGAGAATACCTGTGGCAGTATGAATGATGTGGGGGGCTGCCAATTACTGTAGCAACAATTGGCCAATAAAACAGGAAGTGGGTAAATAAGTCAAATTTAGCTGTCATAGAGTACTTAAAAAAAAAAACCATACTTCTCCAATTTAAGTTCTCAGTTCTAAGCACAAACATTTATACAAGATCAGGTTACTAATGATTGTTGCTATGGAAGAAAAGCGAATAAGCATGCAAGAGAATTGTTAAGTGCATGTGTGTAAATGAAGGTTCAAATCAGTGTTTGAACAATAAGAAAGTGGTTTATTAAATTACGATTCGACTGAAAATTGCTTTGTTAATTAAGGCTAGAAAGATTGTAAATCAAGCTTCTGCAATGGTTTAAGTGGAAACTGTGTTTTTTTTTTTCGAGAGATGCTTGAACAAACACCTCACATGTTGTGACATGTTTGAGGTCCTGGGATTCTTCTTGTCCTCATTCTCGAACCTTACCCAGTGGGATTTTAATCAGTTCTGATGGACCCTGCTCAAGATTAACTCCCAGAACATGCGCTTTAAATGGTGTGAAGTTTAATGGCTGCTCCTGGGAAACTCACCGCAGTTCAAGAACTTGACCGGCACCGCACAGGTGAGGCCCATCAGGCAGAGGAAAACCACGAGCCCAGCCCGGAAGTCCATGTTTGAGTCTGTTCTGTGTTCGAGTGAACCTGCCACGAGGAAAATAAACCCTGAGAGACAAAAAACACACAAATCAGAACGAAGTGTTCCATGTTATCACAGAGTGCTATCACAGTCCAAAATGGTTTCAAACAGCGAGGCCCACACATTCAGGCTGAAGGAGAACTCAGCATAAAGCTCAATTACAACTGAATAAAGTAGAAATAAGAAGGTGCGAGGGGACAGCGGTACCTTGAGCGAGCTTCTGTCCGTCCGGAGAGGAAGTGCTCCTCTATTTATTTCACTGCATCACGAGACCGCGGTGACGCCTATTTATTAGAACCAGGTGTTCCCTTCGCCCGAAATGTAGCCTGTCAGGCATAGAGCTACAGTGGCCCAGAGAGGTCAATGCACTACTTCCATCCTGAAACTTGAGCTGAAAGGTCATAACACATAATATACAAAATACAGAATGCAGGGACAAAATGTCAAAATGCAAATGACAAGGAGCGGACTTCAATAACTTCAAAACATGTTTATTGTATTTACACTGCTTTGCAGCACATTCCTGTATTTACAAGTGTTGTGTCTTATTAGTCTCAGTAGTTTTCTGTGTTTCCACTTTTTTATTGTCCCATTTGCAAGTGTTTTCCAAATTGCGTTGACTATGGAGATCCTGGGCAGATTAAATTCTCCCATTCTATTTCTCCTGTGACCTGAACAACCGAGTATCAGGACCAAATTGAAAAAAAAACCAGACTTAAAAATTTAAGTTGACATAATTGTTTTTAATGAAACCAAGAGATATAGCCTTTGTAATCAGACATCTGTAGCCCTGTTTACATCCCACAAACCCAATTACGAATATTAGGACTTTATTCACATAAATTTACGACTTTAATCTCGTACATTTATGACTTTAATCTCGTTAATTTATAATTTAAATCTCAATGTGGCCCTAATATTCCGTCGTAGATCTGTAATCTTCTCCTCCTGCATTCAATTGGTGGGTGTTATTGTAGCGAGCTGCCTAACAGGCAAAACGAAGGGAATGAAATACCCATAGTTATCATATATTCAAATCCAATCAAGGTTCAATACCCTGTGACGGACAGGTGCATTGACCAATCAACTCGCCACATTGAGATACATGGGCGTATCAAGATTAACAGACAAGGATTTAAGCCAATGACAGCGTGTCGTGTTCCTCGTGACGTAGAGGAGGTGGAGCTAAAGTGTATTGTTATGGAAGATGTCATTCGTCGGAGGAGCCCTGCTAACTGCGTCAAAGTCAAAAATGTGGAACTTCGCTAGGTAACTCTAAGTTATTATATATCCAGCACGTCTTTTAGTGACTCTGGTCCAAATATCACTATGTTAACAATATGTTCAGCGGAAAAATCGTTGTGTGATGAATTCAGCCAGCTAGCTTACCAGCTAACCGCTAACGCTACTGCTCACTTAACACACTACGAGTCCGCCTGCTGCTATCTGATCCTCGAGCTGTCTTCGTGGCTTCCAGGTCCACGACTCTGCTGAACAACCTCCGCGTGAACCAGCAGCTCCAGCGGCTGCCCGCCAACACCACAGCGGGGACTCGGTGCCTCAGCAGCGCCTCAGCCCAGCAGCAACCGTCGGCGTCCAATTCGCCGGAGGATAAAGTGCACCTCACTGATTCGTGTGTGAAGGTCAGCAGATAACCATGACTCAGCGTCATGCCCTCTTCTTTTTTTGCACCGGAGTTCGTTTCAGGGTTAAATAACACATTACAAGTCTGACAGTGAAGAACCTGCAGCCCCGTGAGCTCATGATGAAGTGTCATGGTTCCTCTGCACTGTAATACTCCCACACACTGTCAGTTACCGCACTCACTGTTTCTTGACAACTGGTAACTTAATTTTGATTTCTCTGTTTAAAAAAAGTCATCTTGAGTCATTCAAGCCAACTGTTTGTGTCTCCATGTGTCATTGGGTGTGTGATGTGGTGCGGGACACTTCAGGATCATGAGCACTGTTGTGACTGGCAGCTGCATTATGATCGGTCAAAATAGAAATGACTTAAATGACTCTTGAACTTTTGTTGACGCTCTTGTACGTTTTTATCTTGTCTCCCTTCTTTCAAACCAGAGGTTGGGGGAGATCATGGAGAAGGGTGAGTACCTGAGAATCCACGTGGAGGGAGGAGGCTGCTCCGGGTTCCAGTACAAGTTCTCTGTTGATGGTAACAAGAATGAAGATGACAGGTGAACTGAGACTGATTCCCATCACTGTTTCCTGAGAGCCAAATTGTATCCCCACTAAAGCCAATCTCACGAGTCCCTCTTTGTATTCAGGGTGTTTGAGCAGGGGGGTGTGGGCGTCATCGTGGACCAGGACAGCCTGGAGTTTGTTAAAGGAGCCACAGTGGATTTCAGCCAGGAGCTGATCCGCTCTACCTTCCTGGTTCTCAAGAATCCTCAAGCTGATCATGGCTGCTCCTGCGGGAGCTCCTTCTCAGTCAAACTATGACCCTGCTTTCCTTCCTTACCTGCACTAATATGGATCAACACACACATGCACTAGTTCATCACATACACATTTGAGATGTGTATAGAGCAACTGGGAACTCTGAATATTGTTTCATATTGAACTTTTCTGATATTTAGAATCCCCAGTGATCAGTCTGCTAATAATTCCATTCTCTGGCCACAATCAAACTGGTAGATCATGTGTTGCTTCCTTCTTCAATGTGAATTTTGCTGATGTGAACGAAAGAATGATTGCAGGTGGTGGCTGTGTTCACAACATTCAACTTGGTCGAAGTTGAAGGGGTTTGTTCAGTGTATAGATTTGCTTTTTCTTTTGTAAATGGTGTATATAGGCCACATATGATAAATTATATTGGTTTCAACTTCAGTAAAAGTGAGTGAATATGAAACAGTTGAACTTGTTTTTTTCCTCATGTTTGAACATTGGTGTTTTTGTAAACTGAAGCCTGGATATTTTTATTTATTCATTCATTTACATTTTCAACTCTCTCAGAGAAGAATTCCTGCATTAAATAGATCTCACTGCTAACCAAGTGGTCCCCATCTGTGCAGAGTCATGAGATTTACTCTGCACAGATGGGGAGGGGTGAATTCTTTTTATCTTTTGCCATTGTAATTGTTTTCTCTGAGTAATTCCTGGACCTTGAGGAAAACATTTCTCAAGTTTCCACAAAAAATTTACCAAACTAAGCTCAAGTTCATAGTTGCCTTTTTTATTAAAGTGGATTTTAAGAAACATCTCACCAAAAATATACAAAAAGAATATCTACAAATGATATTTACACTGGAGTAATGTAAATCAAAATATGCAGCAACGTTTTTTTCATAGTTAGTCTTAATACAGGGAGCAAATATTTTTGCTCTTTTCATATTTTCTCTGATAAAACATTCCATTTGAGCAATATATCTGCTTACACACAAAACACTGACTTAATGTCACACCATTCATATTCATGAGAATGCGACGATAACACATCATACAGCAGCAGCACACTGGAAAGTGACTGAAAGAATCACAACTGTGCATTTAAACATAATTCTATATATAGATTTTTTTTACAACTGTTCTTTTAGTTTTCTGAGGATTTAGGTTTTGGACAGATTGTCTTCCAGGAAGCCATGCACACCCAGGACCCACAGATGGGCATGAAAGGGGGGGGGGGGGGGGGGGGGGGGGGGGGGGGGCGCGGAGGGAGGTCTGAGGTCAATCAGTCAACGACACAGCCACATGAACCATAAATGAACCGTCAGGGTAACACAGTGACCAGGTCAGGTGTACAGTGCATAGTATGCTTTGGCATGCTGACATCCAGAACGTAACAGTGGATGTTACATTCAGGTGGAAGGCCACAGGATTTGGAATCACCAGTAAAAATAGAATAAACAAACCAACGACTACATGGTTCAAAAACTAAAATACAAAAAGAATCCAAACCCTCGTAAATTGAACACTCACATTAAGGCTAATTCAGTTTGCTACATGATTTTTTTTTTTTCAAATGGCATTGTCAGTAACACGTTCACAGGCCTGTGGGACACAGATTCTCTCATTCTGAAAAAGAAAATGATATGCACATACTGTGTTAGAGGGATGCCTTTTTTTTTTTTCCTCAGTGATGATGCGATACTGTCGGAGCAGTATCCGCCTGTGTTCACAGTCGGGACTGATGCTGTGATGAACATGAGCCTCGCACGTATGCATGCACCAGGTTTGGAGGCAGTGATTCCAATCACCGCTTGTCCTCATTTACAAGCGTCTGTCCTCCTTTTTCTTCAAGTGGCTTCTTTCGACTGACTCTTCTCCTCTCAGTGAGGGGCGTGGACACACCTCCACACAAAGAGGCTACAGGGGACATAACAAAGAGGAAGATGCCTTTCAATATTTTATCACTACCCCATTTAAATTTTTTATTTATATCCTTAGCACACCGGTCATTGCTGAAATCTGAGTGGCCCCTACCCTGTTAGCAGTCACAATGCCAATAATAAATATGACAAAATGAAACAGAGCTGAGAGTAAAAAATGAATGACTTGAATGTGAACCATATAATTGCTCATTTAGTTGTACCTTCTGTCGTCTCCGCCAGCGCTGACGACAAACCGATCTCCATTTGTGAAGCGCACGTTGGTCAAGTGAGCAGAGTGGCCCAGAAAGCGTTTGTGTTTGGCCTAAAAAAAAACAAAATCCACACATTTAAAAAGGCCTTTTTTCCATTTGACTTCATAGGATCTCTCAGCACAGACGCAGCGATCACACTTACAAACTTCTCTGGACATGGAAAGTCAAACAGCTTCACCATTCCGAAGTCGTCCCCTGTGACGACGTTGAGGCCTGAGTGGGAAACACAGGCACAGGTGACGTCTGCTTTGTCAGTGTTTCGGGACCAGATCCCGACAACCTCATCGCCCAGGACACTAGAGACAGAGGGACACGATATTTGAGGCTCAGACGTTGTGACACATGTTCAGTACATGTGTGTATCCGTCTCATGACAGCAACCCTCACCTCGTCCATGAGGCCCAGGTAATCCTGTCGATGAGGGACTGCTCTGTGACCGGCTTCCCAGACGGCACCTCGTACACCAGCCGTTTATAGGTACCTGTGGATATCTGAGTCAACAACACGGCGGAGGTCAGTGGTGAGAGCTGAGGACGTCTCATTGCAAAGCGGGGGGGGGTCTGATATTCCCCTACCTGGACGGAAGTGCTGTCTGCAGAGAAGTCCATCTGCATGACGAAGCTGGGGATGTCCCTGCAGCAGTTGATGCGGTTCAGCTGCGGGCCGAGCGTCAGGTCGTAGAAGTCGACGGCGCTCTCGTTGGAGCCGACGGCCAAGTAGCGAGAGTTTGGACTGAACCTGCAAGAGACACGTGCAGAGGAGATAAGACCATGGATTATTACATACAAACAAGCCGCTGCTGGAATCAAGCTGACTCAACGATGAATACCTGATGTCCTGGATAGGGGAGCGCCGATCCCTTTTCTTGCCCCAGATTTTGAGAGAAGCAACCAGCAGGATGATGAACTCTCCGTTCTTCATGCCAATGGCCACCATGTCCCCCTCAGGACTGTAGCTGATGGTGTGAGCCGGGTGGCCCAGGTTCACCTTGTTCAGCATCTTCTGTTAACCCACAAGGAAACGCAAAGCTCGTCACAAAATAATACATGAAATGAAACCTGAACCTGTTGACTGGTAACGCGGCTGACCTTCTCAGGGATGTCCCACAGGCGAACGGTGCCGTCCTCTGCTGCGGACAGAAAGACATCTCTAGAAGGATGCGTGCCCAAGCCCCAGATCGGCCCGTCCATGTGTCCGTTCACCAAGATGTTGCACGCTGCGTTCTTCTCCCCGACTTCAATGATCTCCGCGTTCCTGGTGCCCACCAGGATTTTACCCTGATGCAGCACAGAGGGAGACACGTCAAAATCCAGATGGTGGATACCACATGCCTCAGACACAGAGGAACAGGTGATCTGTTGGGTACCTTTCCTCTGCATACAGAACGAACGCAGTCTATGATCTGTCCCGTTTCTAATCGAAAGGCCCTGCAGCGTTTCAGCTCCTGGTCCCAGAGCTTTAGAGCTCCTCCTTCTTTTGATCTGTGGAGGAAAACACAAGTTTCCTCCAGTCACTGAGGAAAACTGCAGCATCTTGTGATCAGGATCAGTGTGGGGGGGGAGGGGGCACTCACGGTCTTTCTTTGCCTCCGGTGACGATGAGGCCGTCTCTCAGTGTGGTGTACATGGTGAACACGGGGCCCGTGTGAGCTTTGGCCACTATTCTGACTAGAATGTGTTCCTTCCACACACACACATCCCCACTTATGGTACCTGTAAATGTCAAGTTATTCTGAAAAGAAAACAAATCTGCACTAATCTAGTGGCCTATAGAGAGCAGAGCGAGCAGTGCAGCAAAACACAATTCACAGCACAGTCAAGCAGAAAGTTGGAGGCGGGTCGTAAAACGTCATGTGCAGTAAGAACAAGCAACAATGCGAAGACTTAGCGGAACAGTTTCTTCAGTGGAATCAATTAGATGTGGGATTCTAATGGTGGAGGTGACTTACAGCTCCAAATGCTACAGACAGCATGGTCTGCATGCGGGCGTCCTCTATGGTGCTCAGCACTCCTTTCTTGCTGAGCAGGGCTCGACCAGCCAACGTCCAGAAACGCACGTGTTTGATTCCCACAGACACAAAGTGCGTGTCCGAGTCCGGCCTGAACTCAGCCACGAAGATCCTCTGGGTGTGGCCTATCCGGCTGGCCACTTTGGCACCTGGGAGACAAAGCAGAGCGCAACGCAAGTGGGATCTCGTCCCCCCCCGTTCCATCATCCTGCAAAGCTGAAAGGAGATGTGAGTTTTTCTACCTTCCTGCCACTTCCAGATGGTGACGGTGTGTTCAGGGTCCAGGCCCACAGACAGCAGGAGCTTTCCTGTGGCACTGAAGCTGACGGAACACACGCCGCCCGAGTGGAAACAACGTAGCACCGATAGCGTTTGTTTAGTCATGGCGTCCCACACATGAATGGACGGAGATGTGGCTGTCGCAAAGAAACAATGAAAACCAATTATCGCATTAAATATCAAATATTTAAATTGAATTTTTTTATAATCCAATATCGGAACTCTAGACTAAAGCAAGTTTGCAACTGGGAACACGTATTTCAAAGCAGCTGACCACTAGATGGCCCTAGACGTAAAGAATACAGGTGAGACTCCTTTGAGTTAAAACAACCTCTAGCTTTTCTATGAGGTCTAATGAAGTCTGTCCTTACCTGACATGTCACCAGTATCACCTGAAACAAAGGAAACTCTGATCAAGCCACAGGGCAGCCACAGAATCAGTTCATTTTGAAACGTCTCAACTACAAGATCTATTTTTTTTTTAAAAACAGCATGCCATAACTACCACACATCTATAAATGATTCAATGTGCAGAAAGGATTATTATGTTCATTATTTTCATTATATTACAGATACGCAGTACAGGGTTTTACGGGCTCCCCCTGCACGTCGACAACGCAGGAAGCAGGGAGGAGAGATGAGGCGGCTGCTGACACAGGAGGTCAGCGTTTCACAGACATACCTACTTGGCCAGTTGCCACCACGTTGGGGAATTTGGGATGTTGATTGATTGTCAGGCACAGAATGTCGTCACTGTGTTCTACGTAGAAACTTTGGCAGGCTGGAAGAGAACACCACACACACACACACACGTGCACAGGAGGAGGAAGTCAGCTCACGTCATATTTGAAGTGGAGGAAGCACTGGTGAAAACACGGGGCGGCCCTCCGTCTTACTTACAGGTCGTCAAGTTGAGCACGATGCCGATCGAGGCCGTGTGGTAAATGATGTCCGCCCCCTCGTTCAGGTAGTGCACGTTGTTGCGGCAGTCGTTGCCACGGTAACCGAAAACCAGGTCCAACACCAGGTCCTGCGGGAGAGAGTCGGATGAAAGAGCACCAGAAAGTCACAAAGGTCAACGCCATGGCAACGAAGATGTTTCCGAGCAAGCTGACGGGAGACAGCGGCATTATTAGATTACACAGGCACCAGAGGCCCCCGAGAGGCCGTCTGCGGCGCGAGCACACAGCGTCTTCAGCCGCGGTAACCGCATTAGAGACCACCTTCTGTTCTGTCTCCACAAAACTCATCAGCCGGATCACATCTCTCAGCGTGTCGTTATCAGGGGGAGGATGTGACGTCCTCTTTACCTCAATCGTCCTCTTTTTTTTGCCGACGTTGTTGGTCTGCAGCTTCTCGGGCTGTGGCAGCGCTCTGCTGACAGGAGGCCTGAAACAGACAGCTGGGATAAGAGGGCGGCTGAGGAGCTGCTGATCAGGCTGTTAGTTATCACGATGATGAGGATGATTACCGTATGACAATGCTCGACAGTTGAGACTGTCCTACGGAACGTTTCACGAGTGTTTGCAAACACAGACGAAAACGCTGGTTTTATCTCTAAATCCATTAAAAATAACGCAATTATCCAAGGGGAATAAATAAGAAATAAAATCAAAAGAGTGAAGCGCTGAATGTTTGAATCGGGTAACACAGTGGGAATAGAGGGATGTCTATATTAGCTGATGTTTCTTGGATTTGTTGTCAACAAATCTAAGAAACTGGTTTGAAATGTTATAGTTTAAACACTTAACTTTGTAGAACATTACATTGAACAATAACAGTGTTTCCATATAAGCACATAAACGCAAACACACTTCAGCTCAGTGAACAGCAAGTTACAAAAAGGATCAGACTGTAAAATGATGTGCAAGTGAAATATCAGCATTAGAAATCGAAGGATAAGAAAGTCGACTCATAATCTTAATAATGGGAAACACTTTTGCGTCTATACAGAAAGTTCAATTCTCAACCCAGCGGCCCATTCAGCGTCTTACCTTGACCCTCTTCACGGCAGCAATAACAAAGAAAAAACAAGAATTAGACAAGAATTAGTCAGCGCAGCGTGTAGCCATGACAACCGAAGTCCATTTCTATGACAACTGCTGCCCAGAAGATGCGTGGAAGTCTGCACCATGAAATGTAAACTGGAAACCAATCTGATAAAATCAATATACCTGAGGCACAAAATCATTGCAACACTGTAAAGAACTGATAATGTGAGTAAACAGTGTTTAAGAGAAGCCAGACGAACTAGTCCGCCTTAAAATAATGTTTAGTTTTAAAGAGAATTTCTCAGGGTGTTTACATTTCTAATTTTCCTTCTGGTTTGACATGAGAAGAAAAAAAACTGATTTCCCTGGAGTTATTTAATAAGACTCAACAAAGGAGACTCAGGTATTTTTCTTAACATTGTTCTAAACATGAATTCATTTAAATGTTCGAGTAAATGAAAATGCCTTTACAATGTTTACATTGTTCAACTTATTAACATATATAATTATTATTTACTTCATCATCCTTACAGAAGTTACAGCTGAATCTGAGTCATGCTTCTCCAGCATCAAGTTTAAAAGTCAGACATTTTAGCTACCCCCACCTGACGCTCTGTATCTTGAGCGCAAATAGGGCACCATCATAACACCAGGGCTTACCTGACCACCCCTTGTCTTCATGTGGAAGTAAAGGAGGAAGCAGGGCAGTAAGAGATGGACAGGAAAGAAGAAAAGCAAAGAAGGCTGTGTTATTTCAAAAGAACAGACAGAGGCAGCGAGAGGAGAGAATAGACACGCTCCCGGTCAAAAGTTTCACAGCACCTCCTCAAGTTTGAAATACCTTTCATCCACAGAGGGCTCCTTCAGCTGCAGGTGGGGTTTCACACCAGTCATGGGTCGCATGTTGGTGGATAAGGCCTTGATGGTGTAGTTGATCTCGTTCTCTCTCGTCACGTCGCTGTCATAGCCTGACAAGAGATGGCCAGTCGTTCTCAGGAATCAGAAACTTGGGAAAAAAAAAGCTCAAAAGAAAGTCCCCTCTCACCTCCGTCATCCTCACTCTCGATGTCTGACTCCTCGCTATCGCACTGTTTGAATTCCCGGTGGCCCTCGGGTTCATGGGCCCAGATCATGAGGCATGTGTCCCCCCCGCCCACTGTCACCAGGAGGCTGTCGTCATGGGTCCACCGCACGTTGGTAACGTGAGCGCTGTGGGCCACGTAGCGCTTGAACTTTGCGTACTTCCCCTGCGGCAAAAGGACAGCACTTACGTAACACACTCATTAACATAACATTTAAATAAGCCTTAAACTTTAGGGCTTTAAGGCTTAAAGCCTTGAGCCACGAGACTCCGTTCATCCAGTTAAACCAATAAACGCCGACTGTCCATGTCTCACCTTGACGGGGTATCTAAAGAGCTTGACATATCCCAAATCGTCTCCCGTTGCCAGCACCTTCCTGTCGTTGCTAAGGCAGGCGGAGGTCACCTCTGTGACCTCACTGATCACAGGCCAGATTCCCTCCACAGATGTTCCCAGGACACACGTCCATGTGCTCCAGTCGATCTTCTCCACCTGAGCAAAGTCAGCAGGTTGCAATTAATATTAGAAGAAAATGAAGTCATTCATCACACACAAGAGAACATGACAAAATGTCACAATTCCTTTAAAAGCGACATAATTCAGGTCCAGTTTTAATATATTTTTACTACATGCTCTAATGTTCACTTTCCTCAAACTGTGTAATGCTGCAGCTCCTCTTTTCAGCCTTTGTCTGAAACACTTGGTTTTACCCGCCCCTCCTCCCAATAAAGCCCAGTGTGCTGGCTCACCCTGTCCTTTCTGGGTAATGACGCCCTGCAAGTGTAGGAAAAGTCGGCCGTAGACAGCAGAAATCATTTAAATTGACAACGTTTTTTTCGTTTCGTTCGAGTCCAGACTGTCGGCTGAGGTGGCCACATTAAAATTCTACAGTGTTAGAAAAGCAAAACCGTCTAAGAGCAGACTGCTGCCTCAGCCTGTTAGTGACAACAGTGATGGAAGCGAATGCATCCCAATGAGCTGAGGTAATAGCGGACATCTGAGGGGCCACGCAGCATCTATCATCCCTGGCCCTTATTTTCTTAATGCTCTACTCTGCTTTGTGACTGGCAAAGTGTCTCACTGTATTAAATGGATTTGCAAACCATCTCACATCCACCGCCCAAATTAGAATGACACTTGTGAAAAGTGGGCCGTGTTAATGCTTCGCTGCCCTTCACAGAGCCTCCTCTGCTCCCGGGGGGAAAATGTGGGCCAGCGGCACCGCAACAACGGCTGCTCCTGCGCCTTTTCTCCTTGCTTACCTCTGTGGACGGAATGGTCTGCTTCTTGCCACGAGGAGCCTCAAAGAAGAACTGCTCCTTAGCACCTGTGTTGACTTGAAGTAGTTTTCCTGAGGAGTGAAGGAGCCCAGAGGGTTGTGGTGTGTTTATGAGAGGCACTTTGAAAGCAGGCTTCAAAAGGTATTTTATTCTCAAAAGATTCCCCGAGACAATAGTATCTCAGGAAACGCGCCTACCTCTCTTGTCCCAGTCCAGGTGGGTAATGTAGTTGAGGCATCCTTTGCAGACTCCAACCCTTTTGCTGCTCATTACGTTGTAAATATCCACAAACGTGTCTCCTGATGCCACTGCGAGGTACTTCCCAACTCCTGAGTCGACAAGAGATAGTTGCGTTAGACATTTCTCCTCCTCGGCCGCAGCCAGGGGTCGATAGAACCAAGCCTTTTAAACCAAGTCTGTCTGTGAGCGGCCTGGTGGCTGGTAGACTGTAAATCAAGATGGACGACATGACAGATCCCAGCAGTGAAGCCAAAGCGTCTCAATCATTCGCTGGAGAGGGCTGAAAACCTAAAGGTCGAAGTAAACTTCCAATAGTTTCAAGATGAGTGGTTCTGAGTGCACTGATGTGAACCTGAAGCCACAGCCAAAAAACCTTTATTTGAGAGTTTGAATGTACTGGATGACACTGGTTTAATTCCCCGATCATTAATTCAAATGGCAGCGATTTAAGACTAAGAGGGATTGAAGAGGGTTTGAAGGGTGTTGGGTTGAGAAACACGATCCCTTGAATTGTGTTTAGGAGTTCAGTTTCTACCTCTCACTTTGTCCGTCCCCACCTGTCCTCGCTGTTTCTCATTCCCCTCTCACCTTCGTGCCATCTGGCCTTACCTCAGAAAGCCATTAATTTGGGTCAAGCCTGCAGCAATATCTCCCTAACAGCAGGGGAGGGGGGCATGTTTACCTGCTCAACAGCATCCCACATAAACTCAGAAGCTTTGAAGGGCACGGTGGTGCAGAGACACTGCTGAACGTGTGAGTTCTGAAACACAGACCTGGCGAGAATCGGATATCAGAAATGATGTCTTTGCGGTGGTGGAAGGACACCAGATCCTCCAGGGTGTCGGCGTTCACGATAAGGAAACTGCCGTCGTTGAGGCCCACTGCCAAGGCTTTGCCGTCAGGGGAGAAGCAGCAGCAGCGGCCGCCTGCGGAGAGCAAGGTGTTCGTCAACGCCCCGGTACCGCTGCACTTCCTGTCAGGCTGAACAGATCCGCTCCGAGAAATATGCTCATACGCTCGTGCTGCAGCTGTGACTCACCTTTCCTGAGCTTGCGTACAGCCAGCATGCAGTGACTGGGCGAGAGGTCCCATATGCGCAGGGTTTTGTCATCGCTGACGGTGGCACAGAGCGGGAGATGGGGATGAGTGGCCAGGCCCCACACCTCTCCCTCCATGTGGCCCTGCAGACGCATCCAACACGGGAATAATCACTTTAGAGCTGGCCAACTCACTTAGGTGACAAAGGGATAAAAGCAGGAAAACGGCAGTGGCTGGTTTTCTAGTTGAATAATGGTAAAAAGCCAGAGCACTTTTAAGATGATGATGATCAAAATCTTGAAACCTATTAGCCTTATTTTTTGTGTTGAAGCTCACAACATAATTTCAGTTAGGGGCAACAATCCATTTCAATGATTATCACAGAATAAAGAGAACTCTTGCATGACAGACTATTAATGGCTTTCCTGATCTTACCTGGACCAGCAGAGTGATGGGGCCACTCTTGTCCACCTCCAAGATCTCTCCATTCTTTGTCCCCACCAGGATGTGGCCGTGGCCCAGAGATATGGCACGTATGGAGGGGTTGTCTTCCAACAGCAGCCCTGTGGAGTTGATGGATCAGAGCAGGAGAGTTAAGGGCCTTCACTTGAACCAGCGCACACGAGGCAATCTTCATCTCAGCTAAAAGCATTGGATGGTTAAACGGATCTGAATTGTATGGCCATGTTAGAGCTACGGGAGCTGCTTCAAGGATGGAGGAGGCCCACTGGGAACAGCGTGATCTTTGGACCTTTAGAGCCTGGAGCGAGGACCGCCCTCTTGATGGCGTAGGTCTTGAGACATCTCTCGAACGTGTCATCCCACAGAGCCACGATTCCATCCTTCCCCCCGGTCACAAAACCCTGCAGGGACAGAATATAGGCACGTGTACTGATGCCATGATCTCTGCAGGTTGGACATGTTTCATTTGACGTACAATCGAAATTAACATGATGCTTCATGAGACAGAAGGATGGATAAAAACATTAGTACAACATTAGTGAACATTGTACAATGCTCTTAATTTTAAGACAGTTACTGATGAAAGTCAGATCATGTTAGCAGATGATGCTTTGATGGCGTTGAAATAGTCACAGCTAATAATGTTTAAAAGCAAGAATCTGGTACTTTTCTTTTAATTTTCTTTCTTTGTGATACCTTTTCCAGCGCGTGCATGCTGAAGACAGGCCCATCGTGAGCCTTGACAGTCTTCATCAGGAACATGTCCCTCCAGATGCAAATGTCCCCGGTGCACGTTCCCGAAAACACCATCTCCTCCGACCAGCCGTACACGGCACACATCATCGTCTCCGTCTTCCCCATGTTACCCTTGCGCCCAATTAGGCCGCCACCTGAAGGAGCAGCAGACAGAAGTGTCACAGACGTCAGATTCCCGCTTGTTAGAGGCACTCCTCGCCAAAACAACGGGGGTCTCACCAGCTTTATGCCAAAACTTCATGTGCTTCACACCCGACGTGATGAGCTTGTCAGGCAGGTAGGGGTTTATCTTGACAACGAAGATCTTGTCCTTGCTTCCGCTGAATAACAAGTTGCACATCAGAAAAAGCGTCAAAGTGTAACTCTCTTCCTGTTTTGTCTTCTTCTTTACACTTTATGAACATTAGGATCCGTGGCTGTTCGTGCCTGGTGCAATGGACCATGTCTGACACTTAACATCCCTAATTGTTGCCCTTTTGTGCTGCCGCATTAGTCTCAGCGAAGCTCCGGATACGTAGCACCCCTCCCCTCCCTCATTATATCTGCCACCTCTCCATATCCTGACCCCACACCTCCTTGTTCCGCCTCTCCTCCTCACGCCCACTCGGCAGGCCGAGACATTGGCAGCGCACTAGCCGGGCTCTTGTCAGGTCCCGTTTCCGTCTGCCCGCTTCACTGCGCTGCCCACCGGGGTCTGCGAAGAGGGAGATCAGTGCAGCTGTCCCCGAGCGGCAGAGAGTGGCTGGCACAGGCGGGAGAGCAACCCGCAAATGCACTGCCCTGAACTAGTGGGACTGGATTGTGGTTGATGCTAAATGTGAACATCAAGTAGGACAAGCATCAAAGCAAAGGATATTTTGGGCTGCAGATGTTTTCCAGTTGGATCTTTCTGGATTCTGCTTTAGTTTAAATAATAATTTCTGATTATGTAAATTGAGCATTGCATTTAGTTCAGAACAAAGCTCAAACAGCTCTAAGGTCAGGTAAGGAAATCACTGCATTAATGTCCTTTGTGAGCCTCTGCTTCAGGAAGTGTGTGCACTTCAGCTCAGGATTGGGACGAAAACAACACTTTAATAGACTTTTGAGCTATACAGGGATTTTTTTTATTCCCAGTCCTACGGTTCACTTTATTTCAGTCATCAGGACAAACGCAAACAATGTGCGAATGATTGTTTTAATGACTTCCAATCACTTTTTATCTCCGCTTTAATCACTTTGTGTTTCTAACCCATTTGCTATTATTGTCTGGAAATTAGAAACACATTCCTTCTTTATGAAAATAAAATTAAGCAGCTCTAACTCACCAGGATAATCCAGTAGAAGGTGTAAATTGAAAGTTATGCTCTTTAATTATGGCTCTACAGTCGAGGCCTTGGAGGAGACTTCTACTCTAACCATTCAGACTCTGGCAGGGTTAAGTGTTGCAAGGGAGCATGTAATCTAAAAGATAATTCCTCTTCTTTTTTCTTTTTTTCCCCCTCTGCCATCTATCAGGCTGTCGGCCGCGCACAGCAGAGTGCTTTCAATTTAACCTTCATCCGTAAACGTCCATATTTAAACTGAACGTGACCAATCGATCTGCAGCAGCAGATTAAGTGCAACACCTTAAATACGACCGCACTTACCGCATGGCAGAGAGCTTCTCCCCCTTCCTCCAGTCCCACAGCACGATGGTGTGGTTGTCGTCCAGGCCCACGGAGGCCAGTCGCTTCCCGTCCGCTGTACAGAGCCAACAGAAAACCATTCAGTGCTTTCGGGGGGAGGAGTGGTGGGGGTTTGATCTGCGGCAGGTGATTCACTGACACTGACACACAGAACGACCTGCTGCGCCCGCCTGGGGCCAATTAGGCAACGTGAGATGAACAGCTCCACCTTGATGCTGTCAAAGTCCTGCTACGACTAAAAGACTGCAGACAGAGGCTTTCCTCGCTGCTGCTTGTAAATTGGCCATCTTGTGAATTTGTCCATTTCTTTTATGTGTGAAAGACTTTTTTTTTTTCCTTCTATCACCCTGGAAAAAATTGAAGTAGAAGCTTTTGCGGACGTTGTATTGCATCTGTCTCGACTGGTGTACCAAAAGCAATCTGAGAAAGCAAAAATGGGCGTTACCGGAAAAATCCAGAGCGCACACTCCGAGCTGGTGGAAACCCTTCAGCACCGACATGGGTTTCAACAGCTCTGTGTCCCATATGTGGATGGAGGAATCTCTGCCCACCTGAGCACAGAAACAACTTGAAAGTCCACTTATTTCAAAATTGAAAGTCTCATGTCACAACTAAAACAAGCGAACAAAGTAACCCAACTCAGAGGAGCCATGAATTGTCCACAGAAAAAAAAAACGTGTATATATTCTATGACAGATGCGCTGGCGGCTACCTGGCCTGTTGCTACAAAGTCCTTGAGGGGGTGTATGGCCAGGCAGAGGATGTCGTCATCGTGGCCCATGTAGAAACGCTGGGTGTTCTGCTGTCTGTTGTACACAACCCCCACGGCAGCTACATGGTAGACGATTTCCCCGGTCTGCGTGTAGAACAGGTTGCTCCTGCAATCGTAGCCTCTGTAGCTGCAGAGAGGGAAATACACTCAGATGTACACGTGCATATAGAGCTCAAGCACTCAAAGGGCTTTGCAGTGCAAGTGGATTCACTCGTGCATTGATGCAACACAGCAGTTTTTCCCAGCGCAAACCATCTCGATGGATGTCCTTGATGTTACTACCTACCCATGAATGAAGTGCAGCTTCACCCTGCTCCCCGGTGCCCGCTCCCTCTTTTTCATGGCTGATGCTCGATGCTTCTCTTTGCACTGCTCTTTGAGCTGAGGTAGATCTTCTTTATAAACCTGTGCACATAAAGAAAAGTGTTTTTTTTTCTGCATCGCTTAAAGCTGCGATCTCGGCTGTGACAAAGGAAAGGGGGGAATTTCCTGCCACAAACCTGTCGTCGATACGTCAGCTGAGTCTCCTGCTCGATTTCAGAGTCCATCTCTGGTACGTCCGACTGGTCAGAGTCTGACTCCTCACTGTTCGAGTCCGCCAAGGTCTCTGCAAGCACGGCCAAGGTTGCATCACAGCTCACCAGTGAGACACACCAGCGCCTCTTAAATCAGACACATCTCCCATTGCATTACACCATGTCCTATTTCACCGAGGGTGGATCATGTAGTAATACTGTGACAACTCCTATTTATCAGGCAGCGGCGCTTTACTGTGACATCGCTGAAGACAAATGTATGAAAATGCTGATGCAGCAGAGCCACGCCAAGACAAGGCAATAAGCAGAGCTGGCAGCTGAGGGCGGCTACTCAGAAGATCCATTAGGGAAATTAAAAGGAAAGGCAGTTAGTATGTACTTTAATTTCACAAAGCACAGCTGCTCTGCCGCTGGAAAAAATATGACTTGGGAATGACATCGCAATTATACTTTCCAAGCTTCGTTCACTTTATTAGATTTGTCTTAATTAATGCGATGGCGGCTCCTTTGCAGGGCTTCACAGAAATGATAGTTAATAAGAAAAAAGATTTTAAAGTACGGTTTAAAGAGCAAAGTACGTTGCTCTCCTGCGGTTTAGCACATGGAGTTCATGAGGCCAGTGGGAGCCGCACGGCTCCACACGTTACGCAACGCTGAGTCACAGTCGGAAAAAACCTTAGGTAGGTAAGGGTAACTAAGAAATGCTGGGGCACATTATTTCTTCTAATGGGTGAATTTCGCTCTGAGTGCAAGCGGAGGCAGCTTTAGACGATGAGCAGTCTGCCTCAGCCGCAGCAGCTGAGCATCACCAGAGTCGAGCAGCTGCCGGCACAGCTCAGACGAGGCCAGCAGACTAATGAGCGGTGAAATCATTTCCTTCTTAATGTTTGAAAAATTGCATGTATTCTCTTCAGTAAACATTTATTTTGATCACGTTGTTAAGTTTTCTTTTTGTGCAATCAGTGTCATCCTTTCAATCTTTAACCCCTCAATGTCCCCTTAATGGATAAAATGCAAATGCTACAATTTTGGAAAACTGGAACCTAAATCTCATCTCTGTGTAAATAATTAATATGAGATCTAAATATTGAACAAGGGATGGTATAATCTCACCTTGCGGTGCTATATGCAGAGCTTCTTTAGACTTTCTCTCCGGAACAAACTTCCACTGGAACACGGAGTGATCAGCACCGCCGATAGTTATCACCCACTGGTAGTCATGTGACCATCTGGCGTTGGTTATGTGGGCTGAGTGACCTAAATACTTCTTAAATTTTGCACCTAAAATGAAAGCGAAATATATCAGTACCACAAAAGATAACACATTTTGCGTTGAATACTGAGACCCGCTTTACCTTTTTTTATACAGGGATATCGTAAAAGTTTGACGAGCCCATAGTCGTCGGCTGTTACTAAGACTTGATTGTTGTAGTTGGCATCCACTGAGTTGATGTCATTGATATCTGAGTACTTGGGCCATATTCCATTCACCTCGGGGCCCAACACGCACGTCCACGACGCCCACTGTACCAGCTTCAGCTCTTCCCTGTTGGTCACCTCCTTCCCACCTCAACAGAGGAAAGACATGTTTAATTTCATAAAGCAGCTCTGTGACAATAATATTTTGCTTCTTCGGCATCAGTCCTGGAGTCAGATCCTTTCAGCTGGTAACCTTGACGATGTTGTACTTACTTGGCATCCTGTAAAAAAGCCTCCTGCCGCTGCCGTTGTTGGTCTGCAGGTACTTGCTGTCCGTGGACCAGTCCATGTGTGTAATGAAGCTGGTGGAGCCGATGCACTCGCCCACTTTCTTGTACCTCTGCACCACACCGTAGATGTCCACGGAGTTATCGTTGGAGCCGACAGCCAAATGGGCCCCGTCAGGAGAATACTTGAGCTCGTGAATGGCCTCCTTCCTGTCCTTGATGTGAACCACCTCTGTCATATCTCTGTCGAAAGGCAGATAAACACAGCCTGAGCTGGGAACTACAATTTACACAACATATAATGGAACCTTTCATTTTAGTGGGCAAATTTCCCATTGGCTCGTTGAATTAGGGACCAACCTGACTCTTAGAACAGTGAACGAGCCATCCTTCATTCCCAGCGCTAGGTGGATGCCGTCAGTGCTAACGGCGGCACAGCGGATGGGCTCCTCCATGTTACAGCGGGCTATTAAAGCATGATCTATAAGGCTCCATATCCTTCAGATGCAGAGGAGACGGAGGACAAATGAAGAGGCAAAGCACTGATGAGATTAGAGAAGGTCAAACAACCAGAGCAGGGATGCAACCAGGAAAATGAAGAGGCGGTGCTGTTTGTGGATTCTGTCCCGCATTTGTTGTTGTTTGTGGCTGCACGTTATTATGAAGAATATGCAGTGACTCTCCATGAACCCTTCTTGAGCAGTTTGGTAAGGAACTTGCAGTTAGGATATTATTTACAGCTGTTTTTAATTCAAGGGTGACATCCTTTGGCGGCCATTGTGACCGACTGCATTACAGTCTCCTTTAAATGTAATGGAGTAAAGTTTCCTCTTATCCTTGAGAAAATAAAGGTGGAATGTTCTTGACCTCTCCCAGACTTCATTATGCTAGTGACAAACACGAGATGTCTGACGCTTTAGCTTTAGCTCTACGGCTCCTGATTTAGACATGGCTGATGAATATTCCCCTTGTGTACTAGTGTCACTGCTATGCAGCATTATCTGTTTTTACAAGTAACTAAGTTATTATTATTTAAGGCACTGACTCTGCAGAGCATTTCTGAAGCTTCACCTGACTGAGCGGTCGTCACTTCCTGTCATGGCCAGAGGCTTGGTGGGGTGCACGGCAAGGGCCCACAGCTCGCCCTCACAGTGCCCCTGCATGATGAGGAAGGGCTTGTTGCGGTCGTGCACCACCACCTCAAAGATCTCGCTGTCCTGGGTTCCTACCAGGATGTGATCGCCCCGCCAGCACACACTCCGCACAGACAGCCCTGTGGGAACAAAAAATACACACAGAGACAGAAAACATAAAAAAATCCGGCAGGATAAAAGAAAACACAAGGAAACATGAAAGCAGACAGACACTTGCCAATGCTTTTACAATATTTATAAGAGACGTGACAGGGATAATAAAGAGAGTAGCTGATAACGGCAATCTGCAGGCGACCTTGGGCGGTGTTTTCAACAGGAAATACAATGACAGGACATGTTGTCAAGCTGATCTGCAACTGCCCCTGGGTAATACAGCAAGAATAGGATGGAGAAAGCATGTGCTGTATACAGATGTTGTACTCACATCTGTATACAGCATAAAACTGCAACAGAGCTCAGACTTACTGACGAGAGGAAGCAGAACAATGTGAGGACTTTACGTACAGACTGACATGGTTTTTAACTCCCCCCTCAGTGACTTTACCCACCTCGGCTATTTTCACCTCTAGCTACTGTAAGGTCCCAGATTATAAATATGAGAGATAAAAAAAAAATAGAGAACAAGAAAGAAAATGTCAGCAAGGAGGGCAGAAATGGCATTTTTATCAAACATGGCGCTCTTTATCGAATTCTTCCAGGGCCTTAGTTTTGGTCTGTGACCTCTCTTCCCTCAGGTTAAAAAATAGTCCTGTTTGGCCTCACCTTTGTATCCTTGATCTGTTTCCCTGAGATCAATGACGGTAATTGGTTTGAAGTTGAGATCCCACAGCCGGACGCAGCCGTCTCGGCCCCCAGTGGCGAAGCCCTCTTCGCAGGCATTCATGCTGAAAATCCCTGACTGGAGGAAATGACAAGCTGTCAGTGAGGATCTGTGCAATAAATGAGCAACAGCAGAACCAGCTCGGGCTACAGAGTACACAGTGCTGCTGCTGCTGCTCAGCCAGGCATTTGTTTAACAGGGCTGTCAGTCCTGCTGCTTTGGCCTCAAGGTAACCGCAGCACCAGGTATCAGGAGGTTACATTTTCTTTGTCAATCAACACAAAGCTTTCCTGATGGCCTCGGGTAACTGTACATACACAGAGAGGCACCTTAAAGCCCCTGTGATGTATTTGGTGGAACAAAAAGCAGCGATGAACATGCACTGTAGTTATTATCCCCTCCCCCATCCACCCATCCCCTCACCCAGCTGTTGATCCCATAGATATCATTTAATCCTGTTGAGCAAAAGGCTGATCCTTTTCCACTGAGCAGATTCAAACGAAGCCAGCGTGCGTGGCTGTGACCCCGGTTAAGTTTTACAAAATGCTTTTATTGTAATTCTTGTACAAATGTTGCAGCAGCCTAAGCCACAAAGCACCAAACACTCCGAGATATTTTTTTTTTTCTCCTTGCTGGTTCCAAACTCACCCCGTGAGCTCCTTGCACCGTCCTCATCAGGTTGACTCCTTTCCACACGTAGATGTCACCGTTCAAGGCACCTGAATACGTGACCTCGTCCTTGGCGCACGCAAGGCAGAGGATGGTCTGGAGATCCCCTGTTTTGCCGAACACGCCCCGTTTCGGTGTGAGAGCATTACCGCATAAGCTCCAAAACTGTGAACACAAACAGAAAGAGTGAAAGAGTATGGCAGCTAATAATCCCCGTGTAATCCTGTCCTAAAAGAGCAAATGGATAATTATGTTGCATTTGGATACGGCAGAGTGAAAATCATCATTACCATCACGCGCGCGCGCACACACACACACACAATACTTCTATCTTAGTGAGGACACTCATTAGCATGACCCTCTCACACCCCACTGAAAGTGGGTCAGAAAGTGAGGAACAGCAAAAATGTCCTCAATCTATAAAACAAAGGTCCTTACGAAGGCTATATACACACACACAGAGAGACACACATGCTGGCACAGTTTTCTTTATAGGGACTTTGCATTGACCTCCATTCATCGTGGCCAGTCAGAAACTTTATCCAACCCAACCCCAATTCAAACCTTCACCAGGACCTCAAAAGAAACGCTTTGCATGAGCAAGACATCAGAACCTGGCGGCTCCCCATGAGACCCAGGGTCAGTGTTTTTACTCCAAAGGTCCCAAAAGGGAACAAAAGTGTGTAGCCTATACACACACAAACACACAGTCCTTGAAGGAAACCAAAGTCATTTTCAAAGTGCCCTGCCCCACTTGTGATACTTTGCATGTGATAGTGGGACCTCTTGCTCTGTGTGTGTGTGTGTGTGTGGGGGGGGGTAGTGATCAACATGCACTGAGACAGACTTACACGTGCATACACGGAGGTACATTATTTATGAACAGGGTCATTGGGATGCATGGGCACAGCCTCGTCTGAGCGCTAAATCCATCAGGCGGAGGGGGAGAGGGCGAAAGAGAGACGCTGCGTCTGCATGGAGATGAGATCACGGGGAGAAAGCTCACGGAGAGTGTCTCAAATGCTGAGACACGGCCGTCTGCACGTGACACCGAGACACGCTCGTCAGCGGATGGCCCTCTTTCTGCTCCACCCACAGGAGGATTTACCGCCACATTAGCTGACATTTGCTTCACTGCAAGAATCATTCTTACAGCTGAGGATGCTCAGGAAAAACGGAACATGCAGGCAGTGGGTTCCAACTGATCTGGAGACCTGACAGCTCCACAGAGGATGGACAAATTAGCTCCTTGTCAGCGAGAGCCTGTCCCCGCTTGCTAACACCTTTCCTCCTGACTGATAGAGCTGCTGTGTGCTAACAGGGGGGGATCGATTTTCAGAGACAAACATCACAGCCTCAGATACAGCCCTGCCACCCTCAACACATCAGTGCCCTCCGGTTCCTGAGCTCCTCACTGTTTGCAGGTGCTTGTTTAGTGCTGGGCATGTATGGGTTTGGTCGGAGGTTTGGTTGCCCGGCCTGTTGCAGGAAAAGCAGCGATGGATGCAGCGTGACTGCACCGTGTTTCCCTGCCTGTAGCTGATAAGGCGGTAAGACATGGGCCCCCACTATAATCCCTTTGATACGGACAGGAGACAGGACGCTGGAGGGGTTTATAACAAGGCCAGGCACGTGGGAGGGAACCAAAGACGGAGAGAGAAAAGTGAAAACGATACAGCTTTAAGTTGAAATCAAGGCTCTTTCCTCTCTGAATATCATCTCTTAAGAGTCCTTAATTAACCACGATGAAACAGTGGAAGCTGCTGCTCTTCACCCAAGATTAGTGGTATGCCATTAGCTCAGTTACCTCAATCATAGCTCCAGGAAAAGCCTTTTAAATGTAATTAGCACAGAGAGGGTTGTAGCTCACCCTCACGCCTTTATCTTACTCATAATACCCCTCCCTGTCAGACTGTGGCCCTGGACGCTGTCAAAGCATTAAAGGCTATGATAACAGAGCTCGCGCCCTCTGCACCTTGCTGTAAGGTAAACTGAACGGCAAGCTGCCGTCAATGCTGCGAGCTGAGACTGCTCACACTGGGCGAATGTATATTTAGTGTGTTGTCGGTCTGTGTCTGTGTGAGTCGAAGTGGTCCCAACCAAATTAAAAGAGAAATGTCGATATCATTACGAGGAGGTGTGTGAGGAGTAAAACGTTGCCAGCCCCCCCGGTCCTCGTCACAGAGGGTGTGTTTTCCTCAGCCTGGTAGTGGGTGGATTACTGGGGCTAAATCTCCTGGATTGTGCTATAATCGCTGAGCGAGCACTGGGCTGGGGAGCAGATGTCACATGGTCTGCAGGGTGAAGGCTGGGGAATTATGTGGGACAATTGCTGGATTGCCTTGGCCTCAGAAAGCCAGAACGGGGGTGGGGGGAAAGGGGAGGAGGAGGAGAAAGACTGGAGGATTCAGCACGAACCAGGGGGGGAGTGTTCTGTGGCCGGCGTGGGGGGGGGTTCTGTGCCACGACGGTGGGGGAAGAGTTCAGGGGGGAATTACTACATGAGGAGGCAGGTCAAGCTGGATTGAGATGAGGGCGTCATCAGTGAGATGTTACACCAGTGGGAAATACGCACAGTAGGCTAAGCCATCCCGACTGCATCAAACCTTTTTTGAACGCGCCGCTATGTTTAGCCTCTCGGGGGCCCGTAGGTACATTCCCTACCCGAGCACGATTCACTCACTTGCCTGTGTTTTGGAAATAAGCTTCCTCGTTGGCTCTGCACTCCTTGTTATTTCTTAATGGCCGCGCAACTCAAGGCACACCACTACATGTCCCAGGGGAGGGTTTGGCGAAAGACACCCTGCATGAACTCATTGAAGATTTATGAACACCACTCTTCTGTGAAAAAGAAGTGATAGAGATAGGCCCCTGAAGGGAAGTGAGCGCAGCTGCACTTTGTACAGTGGAGAGCTTTTGAAAGCTGAACGAGGGAGAGCTGAAAGGAGCATAGCAAAGTCAGAGTTGTGCCCCCCCCCCCCCCCGCCCCACCCCCTTCTCTGCAGTACAGATGTTGTGCCCCCCCCCCACCCCGCCCCACCCCCTTCTCTGCAGTACAGATTATTAAAAATGTGAGAGGACAGACTGAGTCACCGCCTTTTCTTATTATGTTAAGTGCCTAATAAGCATGGATTCTAGAATGGAGCGAATTTGCATATATCTATTTTGAGGCCATTTCAAGGCTGATATGGTCATGGTGATAAAGCAGAGATGGCAGAGACGCCAAGAGATGCGTCCAACTGCCTCAAATCGTAATCACGTTTTCAGATACGATACTAATGAGAAGCTTGCAAACTGGAGAGACAGCTGAAGTCACAAGGATGTAAAATGACCGGGAAGCGACGGCTGTACCTTGATGTGTTTGACACCGCAGCTCACAAGCTTGCTCGGCTGGTACAAATCCCATGAAATGTCGAATATCTGCGGGGGAAAACACACAATGCATTAAACACTGGCTTGCAGTTCCACAGGCAACAAAACTTGAGGTCTGGTGCATGTGAGTCTTGCAGCAGATGTGATTTGGAATTGTGTGTGGGCTGAGTTAGAACACGACGGCCGGCTGTATTTCATCTTTTTAAGATTCCTTTTCATCAGCCGGGCACCCTCTCAGAAGGGCCCTGAAAAGCTCACAATCAATCAGACCTAACTTGTTTATGTCCCCGTTGGGCAGGCGCTCCATCTAACGTTTATAGCTAATTGAGGCGATCGATAGGGAGCTTGTGATGGAGACAGGGAGGGGGAAGAAGAAAGTGTTTACCCTGTCTGTGTGACCGGGAGCGGCTGCCAGGACCTTCCCTCTCCTCCAGTCCCACACGCAGATTGTGTTTTTCGAGTCCAGGCCCACGGACACCAAGCACTGTGGAGAGAGCAATGGAAAACGACTGGGCATCACAGATTGAACCGACTCTGCTCTGTTGCACTAATCACAGCGAAAACAAACTTCGCTACCTCCACTGCAGCGAGGCACGCCGGCGATGAAAGGGCTAATAACGGATACAGAGCAGAACAGAACAGTTGTCCAGCCCCTGGCACTTCCACTGAGCACACATTTGAGTGCTTTTGCTGGAGGAGCCTCCTATAGCTGACTGAGTGACTGAGTGAGTAGGCAGCAGCAGCAGCAGTGGAGCAGAAGAGAAGAGGAGAGAGCAGCTCTTATGGAAATCCGTCTCCACGCTGCAGCTTGTTTTGCATGTGTGAGGATGTCCTCTTTGATCCACGGCTCGATCGATATTTAGCCGTGTGGACCGACTCTGCTGATTAGGACTTGCATTCGAAAAGTACGAGTTTTAATCAACAATATTTGCAAGGCCCACTGCAATCACATCCAGAGAGATGATGGGGTTAAAGTGCAGCCATATTTGATAACTCAAGCACAATTATGTTGATTTATGGCATTTCATTTATATACTTGTTTCTGCCTCAGGATGTCGTCTAGAAATTCTGCTCATATTCGACTGAACTGCCACTTGTAATGTTGTTGGATGAACCCAGTGTTTAAATAGTTGCAATCAACAAGAACATTTTTGAAAGAGTCAGTAGCCACGTTTAAAAGAAACTAACAACAATGTTAAAAAAAACAGATGAGACACTAAACCTCAGAAAGTCCCAACAGTCACGATGGATCTGCCCCTTTGTTCAGATCCATATAATCATTATATAATAACCTCATATATATATATATATATATATATATATATATATTTAAGCGAGACAAAAATATTTCTGCATCACACACCAAATTTTAATTGCTGCTTCTTTCACCCACACATATTATTTCCACAGAGTTCAAAAGCTTGTTGGCCTGAAACTACGGACAAGGGTGAAAACATCACCAACTGTTCATCTTATCGGCTTCACACTCGGCGTGAAATATTGTTAAGGGCCTTGCTAAACAGGAGACTGTGGCTCTGTAGCAGCGGCACTGCACCAAACCAGTTTTATTGCTTTCCCTATTAGAAGTGACTGTTGTTGCTAATTAGATGTACTCGAATGTCAGACAGAGAATCGTGATTACTGTCATTTGTCCCAACCCTATTGTTAACATGTTGGGAATATGCCCAATGCTTCACATGATGACCAAATGTCTATTGAGAAATTGCACATGCCACGTCAAACATTCCCATTAACCTCCGCTGCACTTTGGGTTAAAGTGCAACACAAACTAAACTAAAACGGGTCACAGGGTAAATGTGACACCAGCTAAACGTCAGCGTGTTGGAATTGTCACTGTGTGTTAACATGAGGACGTTAGCATGTAGCTCCAGGCACCACTACAGCCTCACAGAGCCACCAGCAGGGCTGGACATTCTTCAGACTCGCTGGAAGTTGATGAGACGTTCACCAGAAATAGACATTATACAAAGACAATAAGCATGTTGCTCTCTTTGATGTGACCGGAAACACCGGATCATGTGGCATAACTGGTTCAGGCTGAAACACCTAGAGGGGGTGTCTCAAGCATCAGCGTATTTGTCTTATATCGCTATAATAGGTGGATGGTGTAATGGCAGCAGGGCTTTCCTCTGGATTGTCCTCAGTCCATCTCTGGCTTCCTCTTATCAAGGAAAGGGGAGAGAGATGACGAGTAAATAGAGCCGCTTAACTGAGAAGCGATGGAGCCTCCTCTGGCTTAAAACACTGTCACATTCCATCTAAATCCCAAGCTCTCTACCCGAGCAGGAAAATAGCACGGGGTCATCTGGCCGTCTCTTACTGCAAAATACAGGAGATGTAACTCTGCTCTGAAAGATCCCACAGGAGGATGAGGGAGAGATGTGCAAAGACAAAAACCTGGGGATGGTTCTGCACTGTATCGATTTTTATTAGGTGGGGGCAGCAGTGTGTAAACATTAAGTGGTGGCAGGTCTGCAGAGAACGGGCTAAAATAAAGTGAGGCTAAAAAAGGCTAAAAGCCAGGGTTGCTTGAATGACGTGGTGAATGTGTTTGTTCTGCATGGTCCGACTGGATGGATTGATGGATTTATTTTCCCTCATGTGCAATAAAGTGCAGCCCCCTCACACAAATGACATTTCAGTCACAGTTTCACATGTTCTGTGGCTTATTTCCACATGAGTAGAGTCAGGATTCACACGCGCTCAGGCTTCCCTGGCCTTACAGCACCAGGTGCAGCGAGACTGTGTGATGCCGTTGATAAAAATGTGTACTATTGGGTCTCGGAAGTACCTGTCCCTCGAGGTCGAAGGCCAGGCAGGCGATGCCATGTGTGTGCACGTCCTTGAGGATGGACACGGTCTGCACAGTGTACGAGTCCCAAACACAGATGTACGGCTCCTTGCCCACCTGCCCCGTGGCCACCAGCACGCGCTCCGGATGCAGCGCTAAACTGTACAGAGAGAGAGCGAACGGGAGAGAAAACATCTGGTTAGCGTCACCATCTTGCAAACTTGTGAGCGTGTGTTTGCATGTGCCAAGAGCAGATGAGGGATTCACCCTCCCTGGAGGGAGCCACTGGGACGAGATGAGCACATTAAAGCGTTGATGGGCCTGGATATGGAGGCAGAGGGGCAGCATGACGAGGTGACATGGTTCAATTAACTCAGTCATGCTCAGATACACACACAAAAATACGCACACACAGTCACAGAGTTATGTCTCAATGACTTCAGAGGACATTACATGGAGACTTATTCTAACCTTAACCACAGCAGTTCCCAAACCCAAACATAACATAACCTTATTTTATGTTTAGGTATGCACAATGGGGGACTTCCTTTTTGTCTCTATAAGCCAGACAAGTCTCCATAATGTGTTGACAGATGGCTCCCCACAACATGAGTAATACCTGGATTACACACACACACACACACACACACTCTATCGAAGTACTGCCGACTGTGTGAGTTTAATATATTTCTCAGTTTATTCAGCTGGATGGTTTATTCAGGTCTTTGAACTTTTTTTCTGCCTCTTTCACCTTTTCTAGTTCATCTGGCCGTTCCTCGCATCATCAGGCATATGTTAGTAACGCTTACATAATTCCCCCCCACCTACAAGCAGCGCCGCTCTACAGCTGAGCAACAGCCAGAACAGAGCTGTCGCCCGCCCCCCCCCTTGCTCCGCCCATCCTTTCAGTGGCCGGCAGTCACGTTCCAGGCGGGCCTGAGTGATTCACTGGGCGATTCTTCCTCCTGCCTCGTCCTGTCCTATACATTTCACAAAGTGACAGCGCTCCCATTATAATCAGACCACCAACTGCTCTCCAGAATTTCTAATCCCAGCGTGCTTTGACACAGACAGGGAGGCTTCGCAGGGCCGGTCAGCATCAACCTTTTGCAGGTTTCCGGTGTGAATCTTTCCATTGAGGCTTGACACAGCATCTGCGTTCCAAACGCTGTCCCTCTGCTTCTCTGGGTTAGATCCCTGATCGTTGTCCCTCCCCAACCTTTCCTCCATGCTCTGCCCTCCTCATGACCCACATCTCCCTCTTTTTGTTTGAAGCCCTCTCCAACCTGGCACAATTTCTCAACTTACTTTATATGAATTATATAATCGGAGCAAAGCAGCTAAAAATAGCGCACAGAGGAAGAGAAAAATGAGTGGAACACTTTGAGATGCAGACTGAGAAATCCGCTCTGGCACAAACAGGTAGAGCTCAGCTGATGTGTCTGCTTTGACACTGGAGCGAAGCAAAACACAAAGAACTAGACATGGAGGTGGTGTGCAGGGAGCACCGATGCTTCTTGTTGGCTACGCCTCGCATTCTGCCCTGCTTTAATAAATATCTATGCGAGTGTGCACTCATGTCTGTCAGCTGAAATGCTTGCTAAATGCCATCACTAATGAGCTAGCCTGCCGCGGCTCTCCTGTTTGATATAGGCTGCGGCTCTTTGATGCGACCGTCTCCCATGTCGTACAAAACTGGCTAAATACTGCAGCAATTAAAAAAGTCTGTTTTCATGTAGATATGAGGCAAATTAAACAGCCTGGAGAGCAGATTTATGTTGGCGACAACGTTTGGATGCAGCAAGGGAGGAGATGAAGGTCGACTGAGGCAATTAGAAGGGTATGAGATGCGTCTTTACCCACTCCAATATGACCCACCCCCCCCCCCCTTCATCATGAGTACAACAATCTATTTTTGTCTCATTAATGGAAACAGTTACACATGGGCAAAGATGACGATGGTGCCTCCAGGACAGTTTTGATTCATGCTCTCCTTTCCTTTGTCTGATTTTGCCCATGGCGGATTAAAGGGAAGCACAGGATTAGCACATTTCTGAAGGTCTATATAGTACGGGCTATTCCAGAGAATTCCTAAAACTGAAAATAGAATAACGTGTGTGTGGTGCAGCTTGATGACAAAGTCAACGGGACAGAAAAGAGGAGGAAGGGAAGAGTCACAGGCAAACCCCTGCAATGATTCTCACAGAACTAAACTGGGTTCAAGAAATAGTCCATCTTCTCTAAATATTGATGCAAGTAAGCAATTGGTTTATTTATCTAATATGCCATTTCTTGAGGATAAATTCCAGATTTAGTTGGTTCGAGCTTCTAAAATTTGAGGGTGAGCTGCTTTTCTGGTTCGAAAAAGAAAATCAATCTCAATTACAATTTTCCTTAAAAATGATATTTTCCTGAGGCCAGACAAGATAAAAATGATAGATTCATTTTTTTAACTGATTTGCGAGGCCTCAACTCATGGTAGCAGCCATTATCAGTCGGCCCACATGTTCTCATTCATTACATTTTGTCTATACAATGTCAAATAAAAAAATAAAAATTACATTTGCCAAAGTGATCCTTCCTTGCTCGTACTTTCAAATGCATGATAATAAACGTGTTGTAGCACCATCAAAAAAGATAAGAGTACAGTACCTGCCTCCTCTTTATCTGCATAGAACATTATAGCACCACCACCTGATAATCTACTGACAGCAAAGTCACACAGTCTCCTAATAGACCAGTTATTTGTTTCACTTGCTAAGGTTTGAGTCAAATATTAAGCAGAAAATGAAGCAGACCACTCAGACCGTGCAGAACATGGTTGTCTGTTTTGCACTTTTGACTTTAGCTTGCAGATTAACATGCAGAGCTAGTTCACACCATTACAGTTCACCGAGCACAGCTGCCAGACGCACGCCTGCGAACGAGACACATTTGTTGTACCAAACTTCACACGGATTTCAACTTGGAAAAAAAAAAAAAAAAAAAGGATGAGGCTGAATGAGAAATATACAACAAAATGAACAGAAACATTTGCAGTGTGTTTCATTGCTCACTGAAACAAGAACAGCCCCAGACTGGAGGCATCTATAATCCATAACTCTGGCTGTGGTCCATCAGATATTGTAACAAGAGATGAGACCTCTTATACCTGTGTACATGCACCCTCTCATTAACCCGCGCTCCTGATCAGGACAAATAATACATGACTCAGCTGAGACTAAAAGGCTTCCAGCCTCTCTATTCAGTGTGCGTGTGTGTGTATATGAAAGATACACTTTGTAGTAAAGACACACTCCTGTGGAATTTCTAGCCTTTGGCCTCTTCTTCGAATTTTTTTGGAGACTGGATTCACGTGTCAAATGTGAGGAACTAATAAAATAATCTAGCATGCCTCATAATAGAACTGTGCTTTCATTTGTGATTTCCCCCATGCACTCCAGCCAAAAAAGGCTAGTAACGGCCAGACTCTTCAGTCCTCTTACATGCACGGATCAGTTAGAGGTTAGTTAGAGGCAGCTGCAGGGCGAGAGAAACCCAAGAGCGAGAAACGAGGCCAGCAATTAAGTCATAAAGAAAAACACCAATCTGGTGTATTCGCTGTAGCTCACAGACAAGACACAGCAGTGGCCAAAAGAGACAGATGAACAGAAGAATTGAAATTCCGTTGCTATCTGAGGGGGCTGCATCTGTTCCACATGAGTTGCTGCAACGTGAGAACAGTCCTGCATTTATTCAGCACTGATTCTGCTGGGGATTGCTCCTGGTGCTGCCAAAGTGTTTTAAAATTACTACAATGGCTGTGGCTATTATCTGGAAAGTGCCAGAAATATGCAAAGTTTGAAAGAAAATCAACGTTATTGCCAAAGGGCTAACTGCTTTACTAATGTGTTACATTTGCATGTTAATTTAGCTATGCATGTTGCTTTTTGTTTTTTGGTTTTTGTAGAACAAACTGGGGTTCAGTCAGTGACTCCTTCAGCTAAAACATCAGGCACTTCACCCAGAGGGCAGCGGAGGGTTAGAGTCTCTGTTGTCTTATTAATAATGGAGCAGGAGCCCAGCTGACTACCGACACAGAATATAATGTTAGCCATCTCCAGGCCAACGTACACATAACATGTCAACACGGGCGCTGGAGCGTTGGACACAGGTCACTGCTGTGTTGCATGCTGGGATGCAGTTAAAAAGGCAGGATCTTCATACGTGTGTTGCAACACTATGGTTACTTTTCTGCATTTTAGAAAAAACATTTAGGGCTTTTAAGTGGGATAAAAATCAATTTGAAAGAATCGTATTTATGTCTGGATAATGACATGATTAACGCAGGTTTGATCAGGAAGTCTACATGAACTGTAAGAGATGACATGAGGTGTGGCAGCAGAGCAATGCTCGTGTGAGACAGCGATGGAGCTTCAACCTGGAGAGCTGAGTCAAATCTGCTGGAGTGTCCTTGAAGCAGTGGCAACACATGTACATGTTTCAGCATAGATGAATACACAAACATATATAATACGTGTGTGGCTGCAGACGTGACAGCAGTACATGTATGCGTGATTAGTGAGTGTGTGTGTGTGTGTGTGTCATACATATGTGATATTACAGTCCACAGGGTGACACCAGAAGTGTTAACACTAGAGGACTAGCGCGTGCTGAGGTGCTGTCCGAGGTGCTGAAACTAACAGATGCGTTCGTGTGTGTGTGTGTGTGCGTGCACGCGTGCGTGTGTTTGTATGGTTTCTCTACCTGATTATGTCATCGTTGTGTCCCAGGTAAAATTTCTGCTTGTGTTCGCGGGTGTTGTACACAACTCCCACACCGGCGACGAAATACACTATTTCCTTGGCGGCGGTGTAGTACAGGTTGTTGCGGCACTGGTGTCCCCGGTATCCGTACACCCACTCCAGTCTCAGGTGGCAGTTGGGAGCAGTCCTGTCAGCCATGTCCGCGCTTTCGTGTGTGTGTATGCGTGCGTGCGTCGCTGTCACGTAGGATCTGAAACACTATCATTCACCAGAGGGGATTTAGTCACAGCCCGCGTGTCCCATCAGTTCCTCCGGTTCTCCACCGGTCCGCAGAGAGCGCTGAAATGGGGCATTTTCCGGGGTCGTGTGAACCAACGGTGTCTCTGTGTGGTCAAGTGATGCCCTGCTCCGGTGTCCGTTGCTGAAACAGGTTTCTACGATGTTGGCTTCATAGTGGGGCAGGAAGAGAAATAGCTACTCGCCTCCTCTCCTTCTCCTCCGCGCGCCTCGGCTCCAGGTCAGGGCTGCTGTCAAATCCCGCAAAGATGGAGCTGCACTCTGAGTCCCCCGAGCTCCGCCCACCGCTGTGACGGAGCAGCCTGACGTCCAATCAGATCCGTCAGCCAAACAGGGGCGAAGAGAGGGGGGGGGAGGGGGGGGGGGGGCGAGCTCGTCTGGGGGGGGGGGGGGGGGGGGGGGGGGGGGGGGGGGGGGGCGAGCTCGTCTGGTCACGACTGAGGAACAGATTGACTAACTACTGTTTTCTCCTTTAATTATCAGATACCACAACACTCATGAGAGAGAAGATTACTTCGATGTACAAAACAATAAAACAACCCCCATGTCGTCTGAATTTAAATGAGCAATTGCAAGGTTACCAAGAAAGGCTAAAATTGAATCGATGAATAAATGGTATTCATCAGCAATTGCAAGGTTGCCAAGAAAGGCTAAAATTGAATCGATGAATAAATGGTATTCAGAACGAATTCAATATTCAATAGGATTGAACCAACACAAAACTCAGTGGACTTGTTTTTTTAACATCCAGTATCCATATTTTCACCAAATGCAATAACTTGACACATTTGTTTATAATTCTATGCATGCTTTTTCAAACTTTACAAAAACAACCAACGTCAAAACATATGCACTAACAGGAAATGGCGTTGTGAAGTCCCGCCCCCTCCACTGTTGCCGAGCGACAGAGGAAGCTTCACCCTCTTCACTGCTCTCTCTGCTAACGCTCCATCGTTTTTCCGACCAACGCCATGGAGGTGACGATGGACCCGCTGTTTCTGGCCTGGAGCTATTCCAGGAGGCGGAACCTCCAACAGTGTTCGGACATTTGTGCAAAGATATTACAAGACAACCCTTACGACCAGGTACCGTGCTGCAGTTAGCCCGGTTAGCCTAGCACGCTAGCGATTATCTGTCAAGGAAAAGCCTGCTAACTTGCTAACATTGGCAACCTGTAGCAACTGGAACATAATCTCATTAATCCCTGCGGTTAACCCTGATTCCCCTAAGGTGTCGTAGTCTTTACCTGCTGCGAAACACTCTTTACATTTGATTTCTTCTTCTTCTTCGCGTCTTATTTTCTTTTTATTGTCTTCTCTCACTTTTACTCACACCTGTCCTCATTGCTGCATGCTGTCTAAAGGACTCATCCTTGTTTATCTCAGAGGTAACTTCACTGCTGACTGTTCCTCTCTGTCATCTGTTTACATCCGCTGTCATGTTCAACATGGGTACCTGGCAGATGTGACACCCCATTTAACAGTGTGTGTGTGTGTTTTGTAGGCTGCATGGAGCTTGAAAACTCACGCTCTGACGGAGATGGTATACATAGACGAGGTTGAAGTCGACCAGGAGGGCATTGCTGAGATGATGCTGGATGAGAGTTCTATTGCTCAAGTTGCACGTAGGTTTAAACTCTTTTATTGAGCAGATTAATATTCTATGGTTTAATCTGCAACCTTGATAATACTCGTCCTTCCTCTAGGCCCGGGAACATCACTGAGGCTCCCAGGAACAAGTCAGGGTGGGGGCCCCACACCAGCTGTCAGGTATGTACTGCTTGAAATGTTGCTTTCAAATGTCCAACAAGGTAAAAGATGCTAGAGCAGATTTTTTTTTTTTTTTTTTAAATCCAAGGCCTATGACCCAATCAGGACGCCCCATCACAGGGTTTGTGAGACCCAGCACACAGTCGGGGCGTCCTGGGACCATGGAGCAGGCCATTAAAACTCCTCGCACTGCAAGCACTGCCCGGCCTGTCACGAGTGCTTCTGGGAGATTCATCCGTCTGGGAACAGTGAGTGACCATGGCATGAATTTTGCATTTGCTTGTATTATTATTATGATTACTATTATTAATATGTTCCCTTTGTTCTAACACTGCTATTTTCATATAGATTATGAGAACTTTTGTATAATTTATCTTGATGTGCTGCCCAACAGGCTTCAATGCTGACCAATCCAGAGGGACCTTTTATTAACTTGTCAAGACTAAATCTGGCCAAGTATTCCCAAAAGCCAAACTTGTCGAGGGTGAGACTGAGAATGTAAATTGCAAAAAAAAAAAAACAAAACAAAAAGATATATATATATATGTATATCTGCACTAAATAACAATCATTTCCCTCCACAGACGCTGTTTGAATACATCTTCCATCATGAAAACGATGTGAAAAATGTAAGTGGTGCATAAATTCACAGTAGAAAGACAACTGCTTGACGCATTACATCATACACCAAACAAAGATGGAACATTTCTTCACCAGGCTCTAGATCTGGCTGCGCAAGCTACTGAACACGCTCAGTTTAAAGACTGGTGGTGGAAAGTTCAACTTGGGAAATGTTACTACAGGCAAGAAAAACATCCAAATTGTTTAAGCTCAGCATTTCTGAAATTTATCAAAGTCTTCTTCTTTATTTTTGTCACGTGTGATGTTTCTGACTTCCGCAGGCTTGGTTTATATCGAGAAGCAGAAAAACAGTTTCGATCTGCCCTCAACCACCAAGAGGTGGTGGACACATATCTCTATCTGGCAAAGGTAGTGGTGGAGATATTGGAGCCGTACCTCACAAATTGCCGCATTAGATAAATATCCGTTCTTACTTCTTGATGATGAAAACCTTGTGTGTATTATCCCAGGTTTACCAGCGCCTTGATCAACCAATCACAGCACTAAATCTTTTCAAGCAAGGCCTGGACCACTTCCCTGGCGAGGTCACCCTTTTAACAGGAATCGCTCGGATTCACGAGGTACAGAATGTCACCGCGGCCATTACGATGCACTCCCCTAGCTGCTACGTCGACACAACTGCCGAAAGAAGGAAATGAATGAATAAAGTGCGATGTCCTCATAGGAGATGAACAACATTTCATCAGCCACAGAGTACTACAAAGACGTGCTGAAGCAGGACAACACTCACGTGGAGGCGATAGCCTGTATAGGCAGCAATCACTTCTATACTGACCAGCCAGAGATCGCCCTGCGGTTCTACAGGTCTGTGTCACTCTCATCTATAACGCGTGCAATGCACTGTTACAGTTTAAAGGTAATGAGGAGCTGTATCCCATCTGTGATCTTCTATGGCTCCCTCTGCCTTAGACGGCTGCTACAGATGGGCGTGTATAACTGCCAGCTGTACAACAACCTGGGTCTGTGCTGCTTCTACGCGCAGCAGTATGACATGACCCTGTCGTCCTTTGAGAGAGCTCTGGCCCTCGTGGCTAACGACGAGGAGCAGGCTGATGTCTGGTACAACATAGGACATGTGGCTGTGGTGAGTTAGCAATACCCAGAGAAAACTAGAACTAAAGATAGCCGAGGACATACCTCTGCCAAGGCCAGTGTTTTTATTTGGGTTCACCCCCAACAAAATTTCATTTTTCTTTAGCTAATAAAATCGTTGCGTGTTCTCTATTTCTACAGGGCATAGGAGACTTGACGCTGGCCTATCAGTGTTTTAAACTGGCTCTGGCTTTCAACAACGACCATGCTGAGGCCTACAACAACTTGGCTGTGCTGGAGCTACGCAAAGGTCGTATTGAGCAGGTGAAGTCATAGCTTGTAGTCATGCCGGCACAATAATTCTATCATCAAAATGATACCTGTGGTTCATTTTTTTATTCGTCAACAAAAGCAATTTTATAATAATTGTCCTACCTTCAATCCAGTCTAAAGCCTTCCTACAGACCGCTGCATCTCTGGCCCCTCACATGTACGAGCCACACTTCAACCTCTCCATCCTCTCTGAAAAGGTATTCATGTCCATTCCGCTTTCTCCACTGTGCCGTTGTTGGAGCGACACGGGCCTTGATGGTGAAGTGATATTGTTGTCTGTGTGCAGATTGGAGACCTTCAGAGCAGCTACACCGCAGCTCAGAAGTCCGAGGATGCTTTTCCTGAGCACGTTGACACTCAGCAGCTTCTCAAGCAACTTCGGCAGCACTTTGCGGTGGTGTGAGCGTCACGTGGCCAGCAGGCTCATGGAGACCAGAGACACTGTGCTACATACACACACTGAGATACTTCAAGGTTTGGCAAGATAGTCAGCAAAGAGCATTGGTTTGTGTTTTTGTTTCTTTATTAAATGGTTCACACAGACCAAATTACCAGTTTGTAAGTCTTACTCTTGGTATAGTCAAGATATTTGGAGATATTTATCATATTTGTTTGTTTGATCCACAAACCTGAGCACAGATCTCGATTGTACCAAAAATGTACATCGATAAAGTATTGATTGTATTGTATAAGTCGGTTACATTTTAGAACTATTATAGATTCTCAGCAAAATATGATGTCAGAACATCTGAAAGGTGCAGTGAGTTGTTTCTTTCAAACAATTACACTTGAATTAAACATTTAAAAAAACAAATTGCATTAGCTTGTGTTCCGTGGATCCATTTCACAAATCCATTTTAGTTTGTGACTGCATGGCGCATCGTTCCAGGCCTTAAAGGGATTCTCCCTTGGATACGTCGCTCCGCAATCCTCATTGTGTTGATTATTCGGCTCACCGTTGTTCCAATACCTGAAACGATTTGTCACTCATTGAGTTATAATATCTGCTGACTTTGTATTCAAACACATTATTGATCATTTATTAATTTTAACTTGTATAAATATGTGAATGTTCCTCGTTAGTATAATGGATGAGTATCTCCGCCTGTCACGCGGAAGACCACCTCCAGTAGGCTCACCACCCGCAGGAGGTCTCAGAAGGGACTGGTGCAATGTGATTTGGGTGGCAGTCGTGGGCGGGGGCCCCTGCTTAGACTGCTACCCCGGCGACCCGGTCACGGATAAGCGGTTGGAAAATGACATGACATGACAAATATGTGAATGTTCTAACAGTGACAATGGCACTTTCAATAACTTACGCCTCAACCACTCTTCTTCCATCCACCCATTTCCAGTTGCCTTCCTCCTCCACGTCTGTCAGTCCGATCCAGAAGCCACTAAGGTGCATTGATCTCAATTGATCGTGTTTACTCATTACCAAGTTAGTAATAGTCACCTGAAAACACCAAACACCATTTATTTCATTTTGACCCAACTCAGTGCTACTTAATGCCCAAAAATCTACACTGTGTAGTAAAAATGATTATTAGCAATGTGCAAAGTTTCCCGCTGTGTCAACTAAATGTTGAGTCTTACGGTTTTTTCTGCAGTGTCTATCACGGCCAAGTCACCTCCCCACTGTTTGCAGAACTGTCTGGCTTCATCCCATGTTTTAACTTGGTGAGTTTCAGAGAAAGCAAAGTAGTAACACCTATTGTTGATGAAGGTCCACCCTGGGATACAGTGTCTGCAACCCCTCTCTGGAAATGACGACATGGGTATGTAAGATCATTTGGAATTTAACAAACAGATAATTCAAATTAGAAAAGCTCTCACCAAGTTGTGGTATGTGGGATTTCAAAGCCGAGATATCATCTTGTTTTTTTTTAATCTGGGTTTCATAGTCCTTAGATCTTCTGGTCTGGTGTTCTAGCTCCCACTTGATATGCTGCTGCTCGCTGAGTTCTCTGTCCAGCTGCTTCTTGGCCTCCATCCTGCCTTGGATGGCAGCGTTGTAGCCAGCCTGCAGTTTGGCCACCTCCCTGTTGATGTCTTCTAATGTTTGCTGCCCACCAGTGAGCTGGTTGTCTGAAGGTGGTGAGGACAGGATGTTACCAAAGTTGAGTCTGAGTCTGTGCTGTTTCCTGTCAGTGTAGAATGAAACAAAGCCAATAAGAGGTGACTTACAATAGACTCCCAGGCCGATGTCAACGACCAGCAGAATGACAGCGAGCACTGCGAGGATCACTGTGAGCAGCCTGTAATGCTTCTGACTGGATTCAGGTCCCGGCATGGACATGGACACTGCACAGAGGAGTCGTGGACACAAAGAATTACTGATAACACAGGTTCTTGTTGATGTTATTTAAGTTTTCCTGTACTCTACCTTTCTGTTTCTCTTGACTTGAGTAGATAGTGCTATCTTCTGTGCCGGAGTCATCGTCACAAATCAGTTTGTCGAATGCGGCGACAAAAGAGCTTGAATTGTCTCTGTCCACCATTTTGACGAACACTGTCTGACAGTTGGATTATTTGTTAGGACTTTGCCCTCTGTGGTGTGTGTGTGTGTGGTTGCAACATTACAAACACCAAAGTGAAGTTCATTCGTGAAATATTTACAGGGAGTGCCGATCATTTGAGTAGCTGTGTCTCTCAGGGTTTTTGAGTCATTAATCCTCGACGCTCTTGTATCAAGCTGCAGTTTATTTGAAGGATTTTCCAAACACATTCACAATTTCTTATCAATGTATTCTTTTATTGTGACCTGACGTTTACTTTGGCTCCATTTCACAAACCCAGGGAAGCAAGTGGTCCTGACAGTTTGCATTTAACCACGTCCTCCGGTGGTCAGTGAGATAAAAAGAAGCAGCACAGTTCCCAGTCTGGTCTTCTCTGTTGCTGGGCTGTCCCTCTTTCCAGTACCTGGGACAAATCACAAGTCATTGTATGATTTTATTTGTACTTCACAGCGTTTGAAATAGAAACTTCGGTCTGTGAAGCGCTCACATCGTCTCCACCTCAGTCACGTTATTGACCCACACCCAGGTCCCGGGGGCCGCGACATCAGTGAGGCCTATCCAGAAGCTGTTGCGCCACCATATGTTGTTTCTCACGCTCAGCTGTTGGAAGTTTTCATTCACAAGAATCTGAACGGAAGAAGAGAAAGAGAGGTTTTGTTTCCACCCCTGTCTGTTTGTTTGATGGCAAGACAACATAAACACGACTGGATGGACAAATACTTGGTGACAGGACGTAGTACTGCTACTCTCTGTTTGGATCTTCTATTGTACGTTTAGTTCCTAATGTGACTACATTGGTTTTCTTGTGCCCATGTCCCAACCACTAATATGAGGGAGACTGGGTTTATGCTACATCCAGCCACCAGGGGACTACAACATTTTGGCATCACTTCCTCCATCTTTTTATAGCCGGCTTCTCCTGTTGATGTTGATTTAGGTGGGAAGCACAAATTTCCGCTGTCTTCCGCCGATGAATGACTCATTTCTTTTCTGCATTTGCCCCCCACCTGCTCTGCCAAGTTATTGATCACAACCAGGTCGCTCCCATGGCTCAAACAGTCTGCTCTGCTATCAGACCAGTTCTTCCTGATCGTGGAGGCAACGGGAGGAAAATAATAGCAGGATGATTTAAGGAGACTCCATCCTGGTGGGCACTTGCCACAGTTTCCCTCTGTTGCAACAAAAAGTGGAAGACGCCTCGTTATCAGTGATTTGCGTTCTCTTGACATTTCCTTTTTTTCTCTTGACTGTCTGCCTTACCTAAATTAGTGATGTTGTTCATTAGATCTGTCTTCTCCACCGCTAGAGTCTCAATCTGTCGCTGCAGGACATCCATGACCACCTTCTGCATCTTCACTTGCTGCTCCAGGTGCATGTGGTTGGCACGCTCTCTAAGTAAAGATGCCCGCATCTCCATTTTGGTTCTGATCATTTCAGTCTGGTTGCTCCTGAGATAGTTCAGCTCAAGAAGAAAGGGCCGAGCAGCAGAAGAGAGAACCTGGACATCTTGGGCTTTGGCGCCTGAGGCAGGAAAAATGTGTGATAACAAGCAAACTGGTGTGAAGTCAAGGTATGTTTGATGTGACCTCAAAGTCCATCATCTGGTGCAAAGTAGACTCAACGCCAAGGTCCAGTGTGTAGAATTTAGTGATATATAGCAGTGGTTGCATGTTGCTGCTGAATACCCCCTCATAATAACAATAAACGATAAATTACTACATTCAGAGAGGCCATTCCTCAAAATAATCGCCTCCACTAAATAAATGGCAGAAGGATAGATTATAAAAACATTTTTTTTAAGTGATATAAATAACAGATGCATATGTGTGCAAATATATGATTAAATTAATTAATAAATGTACAGATAGAAATAGATAATAAGGTAACACATGCATATTTTTTTTTTTTTAAATTTCATGATGCAACTTCTATTCTCCTTGTAAAATCTCATACTTACAATAAACCCCAATGACGGCAGCAGCAATGATCAGAAGAGCGTTCAGCAGACCCAGACTCACCACGACTAGTCGGTACGGTGGAAACATAGATCCACCGCCCATTGAAAACGTTGGAAAACCTTGGAAAATGTTGCTCTGAATTAAAATCTCAAATAAAAATTCACATTTAGTAAGTAACACTCTCTGTGCATTATCACAGTAACACTGAATAATAACAATTAGAAGTCGTAATACAGCAGAGATCTGACTCACTGAATGAGCTGAGGATCAGACAGTTAGCAACACTAGTTTAAAAGAATATAAGACTGGGTCTATTAAAATCTTAAAATGAGATGTACCTTTTTCAAATCCTTCATGGTGCGAACGCCATTGTTCGTCTGTTTTGACATGTTGAGAAATATTTTGGTCTTGGGACATTTCCTCGTCTGCTTCTGATCACGACTGAGAGGTCTCCGGTGAACTGGTGAAAGTGGTGACGATCGATGTGTTTGTCTCCTGCTTGCATCAGTGATAAGCTGCCTGTGTGTGTGTGTGTGTGTGTGTGTGTGTGTGCGTGCGTGTGCGTGTGCGTGTGCGTGTGTGTCTTTGAATCCAGGTCAAAATGCATTTGTGCACACCACAACCACACAGCTTATCTCGCATTGAAACTGCCCTTATTATTCTGACATGTTGACAGGAAATGAAGAGTCAGTCTTCACACAGATTAGGCCACCGAAACAATGTCATAACCATGCAACAGTTTCAATATAATATTTATTTATTTATTTTTTAATAATTATTTTTATTTTAACTAAGACAACGTAAAAAGGATAATGCTGATAAATCTTTAGGCCATGGTCCCATTGGCTGTACGGCCCTGGGTACTTCAATCTTTGTGCCTGACTAATGCAATGATTTGATAAAGACTGTTACAGAGACAAAAGAGGTCTAAAAGTTATTTTTTCCTGCATGCCAGCGCAAGACAAACGCAGTTTTAATTGATAACGATTGGCGCTTTTTCACAAATCCATTTCTTTTTGCTGTCACATGTAGTACTGCTCCAAGTCTTGAAAAAGTTTTGTTTTGGATACACTTTTGCACATGTACCCAAACTGGAACCTGGCTCCCCATCTTCCCAGTACCTGCAGGAAACCACGAGTTAGTCTACAGAGGTGCAACCAGCAAGGTGCAAAACTTAGCCGCACTGCCTGATTCGGGGAATATAAAGTACAACATGTAGGCTATGTAGGGTAGGCATCTCCCCTCTGAGGCTTTTTGTTTTCCCCAGCCAATCATCCGTCGTAAAACAACTTGAAAACGTAGTTTCAAAAGTTGAATAAACCCCAGAAGAAAACCTAGTATTGATGTTCAAAATATAACACCCCATGTTATATTTTGAACATCAAAATCCAACAATGTTTTAATACATTTTAACAGTGACAGTGAAATTTACCCTTCAGCCAGCGATTTGCCGTCCCACCACTTCCAAGTCGCTTCCTCCTGGATATTCTGCAGTCCGATCCAGAAGGAAGTCGGGGATTTAGGGGGCGTATAATAATTCCGCAGGACATTTACAGTTAAGTTCTGACGAATGAGAAACATGATCAGAATTAGCAAGAAACATACATTTCTTTGATTTTTTTTTTTAAAAATCATTTCATATTTACAAACCACTTTGTCTTTGCTGTCCAAGATCACGAGATCGCCGCCCTCTTCCTGGCAGAACTCTCTGGCTTTTTGCCAGGTTTTGATTCCATCGATGTTGGAGAAGGCAAAGTAATAACACACTGAGTTCGTCAGAACCCATCCCATTGGACAGAGTCTGCAGCTGTCACCTGCGGTTTCCAAACACCATCATAGTGAATCAACAAAAATATATTCACATTGTATGTATTAGTGATGATATGCAATAATAGGAGCAGCTCACGAAGGACTGGTAGCCGGGTTTTCATTGATGTGATGGCCGCTGTCATTTCATTAATCTGTTCCTCATTGTCAACCTTTCTTTTTTGCTGGTGTTCAAGCTCCCATTTGGACGGTGTCTGACGAGTCTTCTCCTTGTCCACCTCGAACCTGGTGTCCCTCTCGGTTTTGATCGCAGTCTTGTATGTAGCCTGAAGTTCCTTCAACTCACTTTCAATGCGTTCTGCATCATCACCTGTGAGGTGGGTATCTCCAAGTCTGCTGTCTGTAAGTGTTGAAGACAAGATGTGATAAACAGTGCGACCATGATGGACTTTGCACTCAGCTACAATACGGCAGGAGACCATTAGAGCTATCGAGCCTCCTGTATTTCGGCTGCTGAGCAAATTGCGTAGTTCAGAGTGTGTTTTGAATAGTGTGCTGAACTGCAGCTTAACTTCACTCTCTCCCACTTCCTCTCCTACCTGCAATAGTGGCTGTTAAATACGTCCATAAAAATGTTGCTGTATTAAGCAGCTGTAGGGGTGGTTCAGCAGAAACATACAGTTCTCAAGTACAGACATATATTCACATTGATTTCGGTTAAACCTGACTGACTGATAAGTTGATCACCAGGGAACTTGTCAAGTGTCAACTATAAATGATTCTAATATTATTCGTTTTTATATTTCTGCTCAAATTTGGAGATTAGGTAACATTTAAAAGATAAACGGTGACTCACAGTGCACCCCAAGGCTGATGTCAACGATCAGTAGAACAGCAGCGAGTATCAGCAGGCTCAGTGCAGCCAGCCTGTCGTGTCTTCCAGGTGCCACGTTGAAACTAAACACTAGACAGAGATAATGAAAACCATACAGAAATCCAGACACTCTGTGCTAACAATACGCTCATCGAGGTGGTTCTAAAAACATTTGGATTCATGTTGAGGCACTCTCTCTTAGAACTATTTAAACCATTCGCCACATTTTTTTTATGCGTTTGTAATCAGTACCCTCTTTATTTCAGTAATAACTTACTGTACCTGGCTGCCTCTTTTTATCAGAGTGGAAGCGAGGGGGAAACTCTTCCTCGTCGTGGTAATCCTCTTGATAAATGGGCGTCTCGAATTCGCCATCAAATTCACGACCCGCGTTTTCTTTCACCGCCATCCCGACGGCTTTGACGAGATGTGTCTTAGGGAGGGCATGTAAGAGAGGTTTTGTCAGGACGCTGCACTGTGTCGAAACTGGGCTGCCACTGCTGACTCCATCAATATTAAAGTCATTTGAATTTGATGTTACACAATCAGAGAAGTGAAACTTGATGAAGCACCAAAGCCGAGGTTGTACTGTTTTATACTGAATCTCATCAACAAACCTCTCCTCTTACTGCCCTCGCTGTCATTATTTGAGGAAATGTGCACGATTCGGGTCTTAAGTTGGGTTCCTCTTTCTCTCATAGTCTTTAAGGCCTCATGTTTTAAAATGGGCTGTGCAGATTAAAGATTATTGTATTGTACTCGTAAATCCTGTCCTCATGTTCAAGTTCATGTGTTGAATTCCTAATATTGTTCCCTGTTGTCAAGTTGAATATTGATACTTTCTATTTGAATCGAGTTTCATATTTTGTCGCGCACTTGCCTCTTCTCAGTGAGGATGTACGCACAGCAGATTCATGAAGGTTTTGAACCAGGAATCTATTTGCCGTTTGTTAACAGCGCAAATCATACCTTCCACGTTTCGCATTCAGTTCTGCTTTGTAAGTGAAACTACGCGAAAAAGGGAATCGAAATTTAATGACACCTGTCACATGCACTGTTAACCCCCAACAGCAGTGATCACCTTCAGTCCCACACACGGGATTCCAAATCAAATCTGACACGTCTTACATCTTTTAGCACCAATGCACAAATCAGGACGAATCAGAACCACAAATGCACCTTGGACTCCGACTGGCTGCATGGAGATAATATATTTATTGAACTGACAGAAACATGGTGATATAATATATCATGGATCGTGTTACTTCATTAAATTTGTTATGCCCTGCTATTCAGTGAACACATTGGAAAATATAAAGGTATGAACAGTACAACAGTACAACATTACAAAACAAAACGAGACACAGAAAAACATCTAATATTTCATTTAGGACAGTTTCAATCATTTGCTTGTGTTTCGTATCGGGGCGGGACGTCAGGCTTGTGTAGAGAGTCTAGTTTGATGGCATTTCACATATCCAGTGTAACTTATGTTCATTGCATTTTGCATCAAACCAGGTTTTCCAGGGAGTCTGAGTACTGTACACAATACAAACACAGTCTTCTCCCTCAAGCCCATGGTTGTTTGGTTCTCCATCTATCCAGTACCTGGGAATTATTGAAAAAAAAACACACAAGATGTCTAGTTTGTCTAATCAGTGTCGATGAGTACTGTGAAGAGCTCTCACCGTTTTTCAGTCTCAGTGACATTATTAATCCAGACCCACGTCCCCTCGTTCACCACGTCCGTGATGCCGATCCACGATCCCTTCGTCCAGCTGCTAGAGCTGCCGAAAAAACTTTTGATGCTTTCGCTCAAAAAATCCTGCGTGTAGAAAAATCAGTTGGACTTCATATTAAAAATGGACTGAGGGGAAATAAACATTTATATTATTTCTCCCTCCCTTCTCTTCCCTCACCTGCTCCTTCTTGTTGTTAACCACAGCCAGGTCGCCTCCTCGACTTTTACAATAGTCTCTGCTCTCATGCCAGTTCTTTTTGATAGTAGGAGATTTGAGGCAAGAAAAATAGTAGCAGGAGGAGTTGCGAAAATGCCAGTTTGGGAGGCATTTTCCACAGGTTCCCTCTTGCGGGGGGAGGGGAATACTTCACATTAGATGATTTCCTGTCAGATGTTTTTACAGCCTGCAGAGTGTTTTATGGGCTTTATATAAAAAAAACAACTCACCTAAACTTGATACGTTCTTTTGCAGACTTGTCTTCTCCACTCGCAGGGTCTCGATCTGTCTCTGATAAGCCTCATTGGCGGCCCTCAGCTGCTCGGTTGTCGCCTTTATCTGTGTGTAATTTTTGATGGTGCTCCTCAACTCCTCCTTGGCCTCCTCCACGGCCTCCAGCATGTCGCTGTGGTTGCCCCTGAGATCGCGCAGCTCACTGATGAGCTGTGTTGCAGCTGAGTGGGACGCCTGAGAGGAGTTGTCTTTAGCTCTGACACCTGAAGAGGTTGCAGTACAGACAACTGTCTTTTTGCCATGTGATTTTTATATATTATTATTTTATATTTATATGCTTGTACATGACCTGAAGTGTTGTGTAACTTATCATTTGATTTCAGTTTGCCAACTTTAATCTGGAGCATGGGAAATTAACATCTTTGCCAACAATTGTCTAACAACATTCCTTCTGATATGAAAAAAAAAAAAAAAATCAGCATTCAATTGAATATGTCACAGACTGATTTCCCAGTATGTAAAGAGAAATGACAACAAAAATGACAATTCAATTTTGACCGCTGCACTCACAGTTTATCCCAATCACGACAGCAACTATCAGCAGAACAGCGTTCAGCAGAGCCAGAAACGCTATCAGCAGCCGAGTTCTGGGCCACGTGGATCCAGCTGGGACTCATGAAAATGAAATGGTACTTAAAGTTTTCAACTAGTACTTCTCTATTCATCTCCCACTGTTTTCAAAACATGCTAATGTGATAAACATGTATTTGAAAACGTTTGAACAGTGATACTATCTATAAATCGATAATATTTTAGAAATGACAAAGAATACATTATATCGAAAATCAAACAATACCTTGTCCTAATTTCCCATAGCCTATTTGCTGGTCTGCAGATTTGTCCGCTCTTCTCTGTGGACTCTCCATGACTGCAGCTTTGCAGGAACTGCCCGTTCATCCATTCACTGCTGCTTTTATATCCGCTACAAGCACAGCGGCTCTGAACGTGAGAGCTATTAGAGTCAGGGTTATTTTCTCTAAATTCTACTCATACCAAAACTTAAGGTGGCAACACATAGTGACAGTATATAAATACTGAGTGAAAATGGGTTTGCTCTAGTGTTTTTAGGAATAAGAATACTTTTACTATACTATTACTTCATCTGTTCAGTGCATTGCTGGAGATATTATACTTACTGTTGAGATATGTTAATATCTGCAATAAGTGAACAGTTTGTTTCAGTCCTGTCACACTCTTTGTTGTTGGGTTGACATTGAGGTTTTAGAATCAATTTCATGTTAGGTCCTTTCTGCATTTTCTCAAATCATTTTTACAGAACTCTGCCAGAACCTCCTGTAAACATGCAACCCTGCTCCAAAATGAGGAATGTGTGTTTCTGCTTATGTTGGATATTTAACCACATTTACACAATGCTTCTGCTTGATCAGATTTCATAAGAGTAACATTCTCTCAGCCACAGCTTCCTGATTATGGAGCAACAACAGTTCCTGGAACAGTCACATCTCAACCACGTACGCTGGTGACCTCCCTTTATATAACATCAGTGCGTTGTGTTTTCTATGAAGACTAAATGTTTTCTGTGTTGATCATATACGATTGGCGCTGCTCTATAGATCTTTCATCACATCATTTTGACCTTTGACTCCTCTGCTCTTGGACCCAGGGCCCGACCCAACATGAACAAGGTTCAGTTGCAATGATCTCTATAATTGAAAATTCTGTTCTTACAAGTGTAAAAAAAAAAAAAAACAGGCTTGTATTGATCCTATGAGTTATTGTTGAAATGCATGTGCAGAAAGTTATTGGTTTATCTGTGTCTATAATGTATAATCTCCATTTTTTTAATGAGTGACCTCTTCATACACAAAGACAATCCTTAGTAATAGTCACATGTCCTTGTTAAATGCTGAATGGTACTTCTTTTATAAATGCTTTTATGTTGTGGATACAAGTGTATGTAAAATGAAAAATTAGAAACCATCTCAATCATCACATATTTTATTCTAATAAACAGGATTTCTAAAACAACCAGTAATAAGCTAAATACCAGTAGTAAGCTCAAAGAGTCGAACACTGAATCCATCTCTGATCGCTGACAACTGTGATGCCACATTACAAATTCTAATCTTTGTTGTCTATGATCAGTGTAAAACAGACAAGTTCATAAACAAACATTCAAATAATGGTCTTTGTTGTGAAGGTGGTCTTTTCCCCACACATTGACCGGCCCTCCCACATTCACCCCACAACTAAGCGGGGGCGCATCTCACATAACCATTCTTTGGTGGCGCCGCAATATCCATCAAACCAAAACTTATAGTTGCTCAGGTTCATAATTGCTCCACAGTCCTCGCCGTGTGGTCCTTTGTTGTTGGGCTCCCCGGGTATCCAGAACCTAAAGCGAGGCTACGCGTTATATCTTTTACAGAAGGCATGTTTTTTTGTTGCTGTCAATGTCGATCATGAAATAAGCTGAGTTGAAAGTAACAGTCAGAAGCCCGTAAATCCTGAAAACTCATTTAATCCCATACATCCCATACATATCCCATAGAAAGTGACTAACACTCGGAGTTCTTACCCTTCATCTCGCAGCTCTGTGTTATTCACCCACATCCAAGTGTCCCCTGCTTGACGAGTCAAGCCAATCCAAACTCCGGGATCCGACCATTCTCGAATGAGTTTTGACAGGAGCCGCTGGATAGTTACCTGTGTCAGCAGGGGTGAAGGATTCTTATCTTACAGTGAAGCCAGTCCGTACAAGAATACAGTGAGTACAACACAGAAAACACATTTACCTGTGTAACAGAGTGCAAGCTAAAATGACACCCAGTAGAGCAGATACCACTCCTTCAAAGAAAGTAAAACATTCCTGGGTCTGAATGTCTTCTCTCCTGGCCCATGTCCCATTTTTAAACCTGCAAAACACCAAATAACTCACTGTACCCACCTGCTCTGCCTGGTCTTCAATCACCACGAGATCACCCCCGCGCCGGATGCAGTCCTCCCTGCTGTCTGTCCAGTTCTTTAAAGCACTGGTTTCTGACATAGAATAGAAGTAGCACGAATCGTTGATGTAAACCCATCTCGAGAGGCATCGTCCGCAGCTTAGACCTGTTGAAAGAAGTAAACTTGTTAAAGCCCCAAGATGAAGAGAAGGCTTGGCTTTAAAAAAAATCACTCAAAGTGTTTCTCACTGAGATCAGAGAACGAGGATTGAATTGTTGCTTTCTCCACTTCTAGTGTCTCAAGCTGCCTCTGGAGGGTATCACTGAGGGTCTTGCTTGCTTTCATCTGTTGTTGAAGTTGCTTGTTGCTCGCTCGTTTTTTTTCCAGTTCTTCCTCTGACCCCTTTTGAGTCTGGACCGCTAAACTCTGAACTATCTTAAGTTGCCTGACCTCCAAGATGAGTGCAGATGCTGTAACTTGTTCCAGATCTGATTTCTCACCAACTTTGCCACCTGTGATCGACAAATCAATCCTTCAGGTGAAATGACCACATCTTAATGATACTGTCAAAACAAGAACTTTGTTTGAACTTTGTGTTTTGCTCAGGTTTTCTGTGACCTTACAAAATAAATGAATTACTATTTAGTGCAAATGTTCACTCTGAGCGACACACTGTTAGATTTTGGTGGTAGGGGCTGAAAGTTTGTGATGGCATAATATTGCAGGCTGATAATTCCAGTAATATATATTATTTTCATGTTGCATTGTTGAGAGAGGATAAATGTAGTCAGGGATATAAAGCTGATATGCCAAAACTCCTTGGAAAGATCATACTTACAATAAATCCCAATAACAACAGCCGTCAACAGCAGAACAGTGTTCAGTAACCCCAAACACACAACCACCAGATGATACAGTGGAACGCTCCTGGATCCAACTCTGACCGTGGACACAGATCCTGAACAAACACACAGGTTCAAGTCCCCTCAAAGTAAACAGTAGGTATAATGTAAGCTTTAGGAGGGATGTTTAAAGTAAACACATGCCGACCTTTACTTATCTTGTTACGGGGATGTGATTTTCTTCCTGTGCTGTCGTCTTCATTTGAATCCATCTCTGGATAGGCCATGGACTGTTGCTCGTGAACCGCATGAGCAGATCGCTTTTATCTATGTCAGGCAGCGACTCTGTCAATATTACAATCAAAGCTCTGTGTGTGTGTGTGTTGGACACACAAGATGATCCAAAAAAATAAGTAGCTGTTTGAAAAAAAAAACTTTATTTGTTGCATTTAATATATATAAATATATTATGTAACCTCTAAATTTGAAAATATGAATATCTTATTTCAGGAATGTTCATTGTTTTATGTGCAATGTCAGTATAATCCATAGGCATCATTAATATTTTGCTAATATGACTGAGTTTTTTTTTTTTTTTTTTGTTCCTATACAGTTTTCAAACTTATTACCTTCATCTTTACTTTGTGACTTTAACTATTTCTTTTTTGCTGCCTTTTTTTTTACAAGGTGCATTTCCCAAGTTAGTCAAACGAAATAGCAAAATTACTTCCGTTATTAAAATGTGAACTTGAAGACTTCTATATACCAGCAGTGAGTGTGATGCTGGTGTATTTTTATTCCAGTCACTTGAATGCAGCGGTGCAATTGAAAGTTTCCGGGTTTGAGTGACAGGACGGCGGCTTGTTTTTCTGTTGTGTTTTGTCACGATCGAGACCAAACACGTGCGAACATATGCGTACTTGAGCGTTTGTTCCTCGGACAAACTCCCCCCGGGTGCATGGGAGACGTGTTTATCATACTTCACGGTTTCTCTGCGATCGGAAGAGGTCAAGCTGGCGGGGAAGCTACGCGTTACAGGAAATCCGCTCCAGTGGATTTCAGCGTAAAACACCCCCCGCTAAGTCAGTGGACAAGCTCTTTATTTTGAAAACCCTAATAGCTGTCTTTCGCTGTAATGGCTGCGGGGCGTCTCTTGACGCCCGTGTGAGTTGAGAAGTTGGACACGTTTCTCGTGTTTTCCTCTCCGAACACCGGAACGTGGCCGTGACGCGTCTGCCTGAGCTCGTGCTGCGACGGCTCCTCTTCCCCCGGTGACGCAGGTAACATGTCCGGCGGGTGTGTGCGGTTGTGCAGCGCCTCTTTCTCGCGGAGCTGTCGCTAAGGCCTGTTCGGAGGGTTCACTTCCATCTCGAGTCCCCGAGCAGACATGTCACTGGAGGACTACGAGAGACACCTGGACTCGCTGAGCTCGGACCTGGGCGGCGGGTCCGTGGTCAGCGAGCGATCCGCGTCCTGCGCGTTTAATGGCGAGGAGGAGAAGCTGCACTACATCCCCATCCGGATCCTCGGGAGAGGGGCGTTTGGAGAGGCCACCCTGTACCGGAGGACCGAGGTACGTTTGGGGTAAAGCCCCCCCCCCAACTCTGGCTGCTGTGTTAAAATGATCGGGTGGGGGGCTGGGGGTCTTGTAGCTCTCGCTGTCCTCCATGAAAACTTTGTTGTTGTCCCGTGAAGCCGCAGGGCCAGTGGCGGATCTAGGATTTTTTCTTAACCAGGGGCCGAAATGGGGCCCCAACTTTACGATGTCCGCCGGGGAAATTCCAGAGATTTTTCTTCAGAGTTTATTAAGAGTTTGTCTTTCACACATACACAGACACGTTCACAGCAGCACACAATCCTCCATATTATTCAGGTCAGACAGGAAGTGGCACCTTATCTCCCCTGTGATGATGATGATGGATCAATGAAACCTGAGGAAGTTTTAGTTTTGTTAGTCTGGTTTTATTCTTTTCTTTTTTCTGTATGATTGAAAAAAAAATCTACCCGAAAGAAAGTCTATCCAAATGATTCTCTTCTGTTCTGTGCGTGATGTTGTGATTGACTGGACACCCTGTGTCTGGGAGCCTGATTTGCTCCCTGCTCTGCTGTTTCCATACCCCTGTGAGAAATTCTTCAGTGTGAGGAAGATAAATGACCCCCACCCGCCCCCACTCTGCTTTATGCTGCCTGCACAGGGATTTGCAGTCACTTTCCTTTGACACCTTTCCTCCCACAAACATATTGTGAAAATGTCTCCTCTGGCCTCCGCAGGACAACTCTCTGGTGGTCTGGAAGGAGGTGGAGCTGAAATCCCTTTCAGAGAAGGAGAGCAGAGATGTCATGAACGAAATCAGCATCCTCTCCATCCTGGAGCACCACAACATCATCGCCTATTTCAATCACTTCATCGATAAAAACACTCTGCTCATTGAGTTGGAGTACTGCAACGGTAAGAGTACATCACTCGATCCAGGTAGTAGTTTGTATCTGCACGCATATTTCCATCAGGACCTTGCGGTGACAATTTATGACCATTAGGCACAAGCTCTGTCTCTTAATGATAAGTAACAGTGCAGTGTCCATGCCATGTTTACAGACGTGTCCTCCTGATGCGGAGGCTGAAACACAGTGTCAGTGTCTACCCTGCACATCTGACAGAGATTGGTTTGAATGCTACTCAGCTTAATGTCCTTGTCATCACAGGAGGAAATCTGTATGATAAAATCAACCAGCAGAAGGGGAAACTTTTCACTGAAGAGGTACGAGTGCATCATTGCAGGCTGTTTATTTCACACACAGCAGATGATTATATCCTGTTGGTTTCTTGAATGGCTTTCCTCAGGTGGTCATATGGTACCTGTACCAAATCGCCTCAGCCGTAGCCTACATTCACAAAGCCGGTGTATTACACAGGTTAGATATTCACATGATTATCTTATTTTTATTTCTTAAAAGTGGATTTTTTTTTTTGGTAATGGAACCATTCTATTTCTACAGAGACATCAAAACTCTGAACATCTTCCTGACGAAGACTGACCTCATCAAGCTCGGAGACTACGGCCTCGCAAAGAAGCTCGACTCTGAGTTTTCAATGGCAGAGACTGTAAGTTGTGATTTTCGCCACCAACATCTGAATCCAGGAGGCTCTGCTTCATTTGAGATTGCATCCTTAAACATTATGAACTTGAATGCACTGGCTGATGTAAAATATGAAGATGAATCTTGCGATTGAGATGAAGTGATTTAGTGTGAGTGCTCTTTTTATTTCAGGTGTCACAGTATTATTTTGTGAGTTTGTCGTGAACATAAATCTAGAGAGAGCAGGGGAGTCATTTTTCACCAGTTAGAAGCTGAGGTGAGGTTGTTAAATTCATCACGGAGAGATTAAAATCGCACGTACCCAAGAGTGTTAGCAGTTGATCTTAATCATTGCCTGGTAGAGTTGATTACAGGCCCTATCAGGCTGTGAATTCCCTTTGCAAGTACTCATCACTGGACAGTTTTATGGCATAGCTTCTACATCAGCACAAGATAGTAATGGTCCTCTTTCTCCCCCCCTGTAAATCCAGTGTGTGGGAACTCCATATTACATGTCTCCTGAACTGTGCCAGGGAGCAAAGTACAACTTCAAATCCGACATCTGGGCAATGGGTTGCGTTCTGTTTGAAGTCTTGACTCTTACAAGAACATTTGATGCAACGGTGAGTTTGCTAGAGAGATACATTTTCTGGCATTAAATTGATAATTGTGATGTATTGCCTCAGAATGAATTCGGTCTGTGTGTGTCTGTACAGAACCCTCTGAACCTCTGTGTGAAAATAGTCCAGGGCAACTGGGCAATGGATGTGAACTCGGATGTTTATTCGTCTGCATTGATCAAGCTGGTGTACGAATGTCTCGATCAGGTCAGTCAGGGGAATACTCAGTGGGTATTTTCTCTCCAACTGGTATATTACTGCGTGCTCATCAACAGCCTGTGGAGAATATCAGAGTACCTGTGTACCTTTTTGTCTTGAAGGATCCTGCAGAGAGGCCCACGTCTGAGCAGATCCTGGACCAGCCGTTCATCTCGTGCTGTCGAAAGTAAGTCGGATGAAAGAAAAATGAAAAAGAGGTCATCTTGTTAATTGTAAACTATTTGATGTTCTGTTGGATGCAGTGAGTAAACAGTGGTAACACTCATGACACCCTCATTCTCTGTCAGGGAGCTGGAAGAGCGAGTAGCCCTGCTGAATTCAGCAATGAAGAAACCCAAGTAAGTTGCCGATGCTTGTTTGACATCGTTTAGTGTGAAGTCTCTGAGTTTGTTTTCCCATATCCGACCTTATTTGTCTTCCTGGTCGCACTGAAAGGCTGAGCACAGTGACCGAAACCCCTGTTGCCGTGGTGACCACACGCTCAAGGGAGGTGTACTTCTGGGGTGGAGGGAAGTTCACCCCCCAGAAAATGGACACATTTAAAGGAGGTAGTAGCGCCCAGCACGTGTGCGCCGGAGAGAGCCACTTTGCTGTTGTCACAGTGGAAAAGGACTTGTACACCTGGGCTGTGAGTATCACTCTGGGACAGACTCAGTGGATCAAAAGTTTGTTCTTGTGCTTCACAACAATAAAAACCGTCTCAACTTTGTTCAGAATGTGCAAGGGGGGGGCAAGATGGTGGGCCAGCTGGGGCACGGAGACCAGGCCTCATACCGGCAGCCTAAGAGGGTGGAGAAGCTCCAGGGGAAGGCCATCCGCCAGGTGGCGTGTGGGGCTGACTTCACTGCCTGTGTCACCGGTGAGTGGAGAAAGGTTCCAGTAAAAACTTGACAGGTTTAAAAAAAACAAAACATTTTCTTTAATGGAACGTTTGCTGCTGTTTCTGCAGATGAGGACCAATTGTACATGTTTGGGTCGGACTATTATGGCTGCATTGGAGTGGAGGGCGAGATGGGGGTTGAGATTTTGGAGCCAGTGCTTTTGGAGTTTTTTGAGGAGCGGCCTGTCCGTCAGGTGTCGTGCGGGGACAACCACGTGGTGGTGCTGACTCAGAGCGGAGAGGTCTTCTCCTGGGGCTGTGGAGAGTACGGTACGCAGGGTTGCTTGGAGCTGATATTAAGCCTGTCAGGTTGTTTTTGCTGTTACATCTGTAGCCAGCAGGTGGAGACAGTGGCCCCAAGCTTAATGCCAACTGATCCCTAACAATGATACTGTTTTCCTGCTGCAGGGCGACTGGGTCTGGAATGTGAGGATGATTTCTCATCTCCAATGCAAGTAAGTTTAGACTTTCAGCCTGATAGAAAATCTGATTTAAATGTTCCAACTTACAGGTTTGTATTGCTAAATCTTTTTTTCTGGTGCTCCCAGGTGGAGCTCCCTAAAGGAGCCAACATCTCTTCAGTGTCATGTGGCAGCGATGGAACCTTCTATTTGACCGAAACTGGCAAAGTCCTGGCATGTGGGAACAACGACTACAACAAGCTGGGTCTGAACCAGGGAATCTCCGGTCTCAAAAACCACCCTGGGGAGGTACTGGGCCATTTGTTCATTTATGAGGGGGGACAGACGGCAACAGTGTTGCTCTTTATTTTGCTAACAGACGTTTGATAAACGCCTGTCAAAAGCAGCAGGTGTGTGAGAGACTGAAAAAGTCTCCCTCTGATTTACAAAACTTGACGTGGATGTGTTGATAGATCAGATATGTTCCCGTTCCTTATCCCACACCAGGGTTACCAGGGCACTCCGTACATCACCACACTGACCTTGGTAAAGCAGCTGTCACGGTTCACAATCCAGGTCATCGCCCCAGGGAAGACCCATACAGCTGCGATTGATGGTACTGTGGGAACAGGCCCTCTATTACAAAAAAAAAAGAAAAAACTCCCAAAATTGCCACAGTTTGACAGAAGCATAATTTCACATGGTCCCTGGATTCACAGAGCGTGGTCGTCTGTTGACCTTTGGCTGCAACAAGTACGGACAGCTGGGTGTGAAGGACTTTAAGAAGCACCAGGGGGTCCAGGTCCTTGTTGGGCCCTTTGGAGGGAAGACGATAAATAAAGTGTCCTGTGGAGATGGATTCACCATCACAGCCACTGAGGGTAGGAACACATGCACTGCTGCACTGCATCTATGGTAATGACGCGTGAAAGTGGACTCAGACTGTTTGGGGGGTGGTATAGATATATATGTGTAAAACCCATGCATTAACTCAGATGACGGATTTGTTTGGAACAGTTGCAAACTTTTGATACTGCTAACATTTTTTTCCCAGATAATCAAATCTTTGCATGGGGTAACGCTGGAAACGGGCGCCTTGGGATGCCCGCTGATAAGGGATTTGGTTCAGAGGTCTGTCCTGCCATGCCAAGGCCCATCTTTGGTTCCCTCCATCACGTACCAGACCTCTCATGTCGTGGCTGGCACACCATTATAATAATGGGTACATAATCCTCCCCGGCACAGTTTACTGCGACGTGGAGCCAGCTGTCTAATGAATACATTTTCCTCTTTACAGAGAAGGTGCTCAACTCCAAGACTATTCGCTCTAACAGCAGTGGAGTATCAATTGGTACTTGTGAATGCTTTTTATCTAACATCTGTTTATTAATTCATTGTCTTTGCCTGAAGAGCGCGTTGCATTCGCTGTGCATTATCTGTGTGTGTGTGTGTGTGTAAAGGCCTGGGTCAGGAGGCGTCTACATCCACTGTCGATCTGGACATAGAGCCTGGCGCAGAGACAGAGTGTCGTGACCGGGGCCTCGGGGGAACACGGGAGGCGAATACAGAGGGGTGCCTCTTGCACACCCCGATAATGTCAATGTCGAGTCAGACTGGGGACAGCTCCTGCCCACTCTGGCTCAGAAAGGTTTGTTTCCATGAGAAGCAGCGAGCAATAAAAAACATTTCGTTTGGATCAAAGGATGGAAATATCCAGGAGGGGAGTCGCAGTCCTTTAATTCAGCCGTGTTCTCGTCCTACAGGAGCTTGAGGATGCAGAGTTCATCCCGATACCGAAGGGCTCCGAGCTGTCCTCTCCTGACCAGCTCTCCTCAGAGAGTGTCACTCTTCCTTATGAGGAGCTGAAAGAGCTGAAGGCTGCAGCGGCAGCTGTGAGCAGCATGAAGGACCTCTCGGTAACGACAAGCGTTTCAAATGAAAATATCTCAAGACGCACGTCCCCGTCCACTCCTGACGTGTCCCTCTGCTCTTGTCTGCGCAGACCAAGCGGATGAGCTGCGACAGCATGAATGGAATGGAGGAGACTCATGTCTTCAGAAGAGGAGAGTTGAGCGGATGCTGCAGTGCTAGTAGGGAAGTCAAACAGGTATGAGACCTGCACAGTGCTAATCTGAAACTAAGAGGAACAAACCAACTCCGCGGTGTTCAGCCAAAAACGCATTCTTTTGTAGCTGCGAGACACGGTCGCTTGTCAAGAGACGAGGATCCAGATGCTGGAGAAGCAGGTGACGCTTCCCTCCCACTTTAAAACAACCTTGATCCATGTGCACGTAGTATCAGTATCAGCGCAACATGCTCTTCTCACCTCTAGGTCAATGACCAGCAGAAGGAGAATGAGAGGCTCTGGGCGGCAATTAACTCCTCGGTCCTACGGGAAGCGGGAAGGGACAGTAATGGGAACCCCCGCTCCGGGGATGTGGGAGGAAGAGGAGGCGGATTCAGCAACCACGGGAGCAGATCTGCAGGGGCCAGCGTGTGAACCTCGACTCGCAGGTTTCTAGATTATGGGAGAAGTGTCGCGACTCACAAACAGCTGGTTAGTTGGAGAGCGAAGGCTGGTCAGAGGTGCGGTGTACAATGCATCCTTGTGCCCGCTCACAACAGTTGCGTCACAGTATTTGGCAGAATGCTAGCACGTACTCGTTTAATACTTGCACACTTGTGTTCGCATGGGTGCAGCGACCTCGCTCAGTTTCTCCAGAGACAGAAATGGTGGCCGCACCCAGTACGAGGCGTTGGACCTTGACGGCCTACGAGAGATATGCTGACGGTGTGACAAAACCAGCTCATGCAAACAGTAAACAATCACGTTAATATCTTCTTTCGCCTGTTCAGCTTGGCAGCCCGCACTCGTGTTGCCACAGTCTTCCTATATGAAAATACAGCTTTCTTAAATATCACTTTTAATGTCATCTGACAATCTGAGATTATGAGAAATAGAACATAATATCAATAATTATATTCATAGTAGGGGTTATATAACTCAACATTTAAGAGAGAGATCAGAAGTTCACATGTGTTCTTGTTAAGTTATAAAAGCTCACAAATCAAGAAGTATTTTGGCTCATCAGTGTCAAACTGATGAGCCAAGTTTATTTCAAGTAAATCCGGACTTTGAAATATTGTGTCACAAACCTTATCTTTTCTTAATAAAAAGGACAAAATTGCTCTTTTGTGGAGGAGGTATCGCTTGTTGTGAAACAACAAGCGATTGGCAGCTGTCAAGATGTTGGAACTCACTGAGCATTTTTTAAATGAATAGTATATTAAATAGTAGTTTGGATTTTCTCAGTTAATACTTTATTCTTCATTATCTCCGTTGTCGAAAACAACAAAGCCTCTAAAACTGTCATATTTATCCGACGTGTCAGCTTTTGCTTGAATGCCATGCAAATATATCACTTTGCATGTTTTCATGTAGTACAAAAGAGCATTTGTGTGAAACACGGAACTACTGATTCATTATTTTTTAAGTAGGTTGCTCCTTACTCTTTGACTCTTCAACCCTCCGCAGTGCAGCACGTGTAGGTTTATCTACATCATGTGAGAACACTTGGAAAGTGGACAACATGGTTTCTAAAGCTGTTATTATACAGCTGACCTTTGTTTTTTTTTATTGTGCTTTTTTTAACCATTTACGCCGTCATTGGTACTTCCTGAAATGTGTAAGCTGAAAAAAATGATTTTGCATTTCATTGTGTGAAATTATATGTAAAAAAAACCCAAACCTTTTCATCATAATGAAGCATACAAGCTGATGTCAGCGTTAGAACACTGGCAGTAAAATGCTATGGTAAGTACAGAGTGTGCCTTACAAGCCATTGAAACCAAAGTTGTGCCTTTTATTATACAATGTGACAGCATGTGGTTTATATTGTGGAGCTGTAACGGTTGTATAGACAAACACTCCTCCGCTCACAGTCCTATTGTTGCTCTGTGTTAAAGCCATAAATAAAACGGTAAATAAATAAAATCAGCTGTCTTTGTTAGTATATGGTCAATATTCCCCTGCAATGTAATCCACAATACGCTTTAGATATAAGAATGACTAAGTCAAGTATGTGGTGCCTATGTACGCCAAACCAACAACAACCACACACTTTAGCTTTTTCTGGTAGAATAGATTAATAGATTAAATTTAAGGCATTAAAGAAAAGTGTCAGATCAAAGGTCAATCAAAGAGTCAGTTCACAGTTTTCCTCCCATTCCTTCACATTTCCATCTACCTTGTCCTGCTGCTGCATCCATGATCCAGACCATCCAGTGAGCTGTTGTGTCAGTGCGTACACTCGACATCATCAGGTATTAAAAATATGAAATGCACTGCAAAACCTTTTCCCATCATAATTTACTAAGTTTAATTACGATATTAACACAACCTTCCCAACTAATGGCTAGACTGTTCTGATCTGAAACTACATTTCTGAAGACAATTGACAATTTTCCATTGAATTTGTCCTATAATAAGAAGATGTGATTGTTCAGCTGCTCCAGGGCGGCAGCGTCGTCACTTGCATCGTTTCTGGGTTGAGTTTCCAGCCGGCAGTCGACTCTGCTGCTGCACATTCGCTGTGTTTGACTTGTTTTGTCTTTGATTGTTTTTCTTTAGAACCTGAACAGACAGCGAAAGAAACACTGCGTGAAACACAGTAAATGCTCACTTTAATGATGATTCAGGAGGACGAACATTTAATGTACCATTGTTCAACGTCCTACCTCTGGAGTCTTGCTTCTGCCGTGGTTTTTCATATACTCCCCATTGGCGGATCCTTTGAGTCTGTGAGCGTAGGAGCTGAACACTTGTCGGGATGCTTTCCTGTTTTTGCAGATTTGCATGTGCTTCTCCAGCCTTTCACTCGCAAATGTTCTGCTACAGTGTTCACAAGGGAGGAGCTTCAAGCTGGAGACTGAGCTCTCGACTTCCAGCTCGTCCCACTGTGGTCTACTGGAGTGGGGACTTAAAACTGGAAGCGGTGGGGAGTCCCTCGTTATTTTACTTTCCTCACCTCTGTGGTTTTCTTGCAGCAGTCCATCAGCAGTTTGTCTTTGCACATCCTCAGATGTTCTTTGCCTGTATTTCTTTTCCTCTGTCCAACCTGAAGATGTCTTCCTATGCTCTCTCTCTTTGCCTTTCCCTTTCCTGTCCTGTGTCCTCAAACTGGCCTCCCCCCAAGTGCTATGGTCTATTTTCTCTCCTTTTCTCCCAGTATGCTCTTTCATATTCTCCCATCTCAGTTTGTTCTTCTCTCCAGTCCCTTTTTGCTTGACGGCTGTGAAGTTATGGGGGCGCTCTACAACTTCTGTCTCTCTTCTTTCCCATCTGCCCCCCTCTTCTTCTTGTAGACTCTTCATCTTGACTTTGTGATGCTGATTTTGTCTCCTCTGTAGTTGCCTAGAATCCTCATGTTGTCTTTCCTGGGTTCCTGGGTTTCTGGTGTTTGTCTGAGCTTTAGTCCGCTCTAGTTGTCCCCTGTCTCTCCTCTCCTCTGTCTTTATTTCATCAGTAGTCTCAACACTTCTGGTCTTTTGTCTTAGTTTTTCCTGAACTCTCAACAGCGTCTCCTGTATCATTAACTGTTTGGCTTGGATTGCTCGGGCGACCTGGTCTTCTCCACTGGCTCGTCTGTGTGTGTCTTTTCGTCTATAGTGGGATCCTCTGGTCTCTCTGGTGTCATTTAAATGATGATCCTGGGACAACAATGAGCCTCTTTGTTGTTTTGTAATCGTAATTTTTTCAAAATCCCTCAGATGAAGTGAGTCTTGTGTCCTGGGGTTGAAGGGTCTCCTATGGCAAAGGGGCTTATTTGGAAATGGGCAGGCTACGCCATCTGCTCCCCTTCCAGACTCCTGTTGTGTCTGAGTGTTGTCATTGCCTTGCCTTCGTCCTGTGTGCATACTCATGACTTCAAATGCTGCCGCAGCTCTTTGAGGTTGATCTGTTGCTTTATACACAGCCAGCCGCTTGAAGGGTTACTTGTATAATTTCTGAAGGAATAAAATGAGATGGAAAAAACAAAGTGAAGTCAACAGAGGAAAGGTTGAGAGGTTTTAAGGAACTTTGCAGGCCCCTGGTAAAAGGGACCACGGGGGGCCCTACATTGACCTTTTCCTAGACAGAACTCCACAAACAACGCATACCTTCTGTTCAGCTAAACTTCATGGCCACAGAAATTGAGAATAGTTCAGAGCAAAAGTCAATATTCTCCCTGATTGCTGTTGAAGGTCATAAAGAGGCAGCAATGTTACAATGGGTCCATTTCATAAAGCCCAACACTGTAATGTAAGAATATTGAACTCTACTCACCAGATCTCCCTTTGTAAAGAAAACCCCTTAAGATAATGTCACACTGATCATAAAGTAATTTATTTAATCAGTCTCTGAGCTGCTGCTGCTGCGGGGCTCTTTCCTCCGTTTACACTTGTTGCCTGGAAACCAAGGTGTTCTCTGATAGGCCGGTGAGACGTCACTTCCTAGAGCAGAGTCCCGGATGTTGTGAAACCGTCTGCGCGGCTTGTTGACGTCACAGCCTCCCAGAGACTCCCAGGTGACTGTGCTGCAGACCGAACACGATGCTAACTCCCATGAGCAAGGCTGCACGTCCTCCATTGCAAATGAACGGTGTTAGCTTAGCTTGTAGCTGCGTTGCGTGATGGGCGTGTAACTGCACTCACTCTCACTGTCCTCCTCCTCCTCCTCTAGGTCCACCATGTCCTCTGAAGACCTCATCTCGGTGGACTATGAAGTCTTCGGCAGAGTTCAAGGAGTTTTTTTCCGGAAATACACTCAAGTAGGTTTGACAAGCCTTTGGCCTTCATCAGCACATCCTCACTGATGAAGAATAAGTTCATCATATATGTATTTGTGCTACTTATGTCCAGTGTGTGTAATGTTTACGTTCTGTTTTACCAACATGGGTTTTCTTTGATCAAATATTGTAGTTAATGCATGTGTGTTATTTATTAATAATTATAAATATCAATAAACAGTTCAAATCCAAAATGACTTATATCGCGTTCTGTTTTATTTTCCAGGCAGAGGGGAAGAAGCTTGGCCTGGTTGGATGGGTCCAGAACACCGACTCGGGAACCGTTCAGGGGCAGATACAAGGGCCCCGCAGCAAAGTGAAAAGCATGCAAGAGTGGTTGAAATCCACCGGGAGCCCCAAGTCCAGCATTAGCAGGGCAGAGTTCAAGAACGAGAAGAAAGTTGACAGCCTACAACACTCATCGTTTAACATAGTGAAATAAGACAGCTCTAAGATAGATTGGGACTATAGTGATAACTTCAAAGCAGATGCGTTTATTTATTTAGTTTTTTTATTGGTTGGAATACACCTCATATAATTTGTTAAAACTAAGTGTGTATGTTAAGTGTGCCTAACATCAACTATATAATAAATGGAAAAAACATTTCAACAGATTTCACATCGTTGGAATGTTTATGGTAGTTAGAGCAGTAAGGGGATGTATGAGGAGGACAGCAAGAGTGAGGGGCCATCAGAGAAGACTGCTGGGGAAGAAATCTTTGTAAAAACTGGCTGAAGGACTGAGTAGTAGCCTCACTAGGAAGCTGCCTCCCTCCTTTGGCAAAGACTGATCTCTGATAATGACTTTGGAGTCATGCTGATGTCTTCAATCGATTAGAGATAAATACTCATGAAGAGTCCCGAAGTAAACCCCAGGATGAGTTGTCAGAAAGATGAGTGAGATGATCACAAACATTATAAAAGGATAATCCCAGGTGAAATGAGTGGAAAGAGGAGAGACGGATGAAAGAAAGAGCCCATGTCACTGCCATATTCAACCTCTCACCAGTCTTTGTTGGTAATGGTGTGTTAGTAATGACACGGCAGTAGCTAATAGAATAAGAAAGTATTAGATGTATAATTTCATGATCTTCCTGTGTTTACCGGCTCATCTTTAGTGTTATTACTAACACCTGTTCAACCAGGACTATTACTGCTGTGTCAAAATCAAAATACTTTTTTTGAAGGAAAGAAAGAGTTGTTAATGCAGAGAAAAGGGAAATTAAATGGATTCATCAATGGATGTGAAAGAAGTGTAAACTTTCTCAGCTCCAGGAAATGGTGAGATATTTATTTTACTAAACAAATTCAGCGATAATTAAAACTGGTGGTAACAACCTGACACATGAAATACCACCTTTCGCACAGTAGGAGGCAGTATACAAATATAATAAACGGTTGTGTTCCATTGACTGCCGGAAGCAGGAGACGCAGTGGGTCCCCCTGAACAGAAGAGGGCGCTGTTAGCACTGAACGCTAGCTTCGTTCCTCTCTTGGTGTGTCACGTTGACTGTAAACAACAGTGGAGGTTGTTTGTCACTGTGGTTGTAGCTTTAGCTCTGCAGTTTTAGTTTTAATGATGTTTTTATACACGTGTCACTGTTTTAAAAAAGTTGACGCTAAAGGGGGTAGCTAACATCACGTCAATGGCTGAAGCTACAGGACGTTAGGGGCTAACTGACAGCTAACGAGCCGCCTCTGTGTGTCGTGTCGGTTTAGGTCAGAGGTAGGAACGCAGCAGGATGACTGGCTGTAATGGACGCTGTGATTAAGAGTTTGCCCGGGGAGGTTCGGGAGACGCTTCGCTCCGGTGTCTCCGTCCCCTCCCTCCAGCAGTGCGTGGAGGAACTCGTCCTGAACAGCATCGATGCAGGGGCCACCTGTGTGGGGGTCCGGCTGGACATGGAGTCCCTCAAAGTGCAGGTCATCGACAACGGGGCCGGCATGAGCGCGGAGGACATGGAGGTCGTGGGAAACAGATACCACACGAGTAAATGCAGCTCCTTGGAAGACCTGGAGGACCTCAGGTGCTACGGGTTCAGAGGAGAAGCCCTGGCGAGTATATTTGCTTTATCCACGCTTGTTGAGATCACATCTCGCACCAGGGCATCAGCGAAAACACACGTGAAGGTTTTCAAGAACGGCAAAGGCCTCAATGTGTTCGAGCCCGAGGCTGCTCGACCCTCTGCGGGCACCACCGTCATCATCAGTAACTTCTTCCACAGCATGCCGGTCAGGAGGAAGAGGGTGGACGCTGTCCTGGAGGGAGAGAGGATCAGACACAGGGTGGAGGCCATTTCTCTGATGCATCCCGCTGTGTCCTTCACCCTGAGGAACGATTGCACCGGGGCCATGATGGTGCAGCTCAGCAAAGCCAGGGACACTCACCACAGGTTCGCTCAGATACACGGCATCGAGCGGGCGCAGAAGCTGGGAGAGGTCAGCCACACGCACGGGCAGTTTGAAGTGACCGGTTACATCGGCAGGGAGGGCCACTACAACAACGGCTTACAGTTCCTGTATGTGAACGGCAGACTGCTGCTGAGGACACGCATGCACAAGCTGCTGAACTTTCTCCTGCGCAGGCTGAGCAGCACCAATCAGAGCAGGGACAGCCCCGATGGGCAGTCTGCCGTCAGGAGTCCTAAGCAGAAACGGAGCCAAGAGCTGCATGGAGTATACATCATCAACATCAAGTGCTCGTACTCGGAGTACGACGTCTGTCTTGAGCCTGCGAAGACGCTGATCGAGATGAAAGATTGGGACGGCATTTTGTTCTGCATAGAAGAGGCAGTGAAGGGTTTTTTGAGAAGAGAGAACTTGGTGGCTGTGCTTCTTCAGGATGACCTGGACTCTCTATCTCCTACACACATTAGTACGGACAGTACATCCAGAGAGGCTAACAGTGCTCCCACACGAGATCACAGCATTGGAATGAAGCTGGCATCTGAATCTGTCCATCGCCCGCTTTTTTCGGAGGACAGCGTTCGCCAGGAGTCTGATGTGCTTGAGTGCAGCGAATACAAGGCTGAGAAGAGACTTGCAAATGATTTGGAAAAGGAACAACATGAAGGATGTGTACCCAAGGACTGTAGAGATGAGCCGCAGTTTGATTTCACTCAACCGGAAATTGCATCTCATAACGACGTCGCTGAAGAAGCAGAGAAACCATTCAGTAGCGCTCAGGTTTTGTGTGTTTCAGCTTCACCAGGGTGTGACAAAACACAATTTACAGAAGGGAGAAGAAAAGAGCCACAGCATATTCAGCCTGATCCAAACAGCACTGAGTCGTTAATATCGGACCGTCAGGGTGCAGCAGGACACAGACCTAACAGAAAGATCAGTGTGTCTGATCCCTTCATTCACCAAATTTTGCAGGATCAGCATCCATCCCAACTACACAAGTCAGTATTTCAGCAGCAGAATCCAGCACAGAGAGCAGAGGGGGCATCATTAACATCAAAAGGCAAGATTTCATTGGTTACAGGCCGTGACAGATGTTCTCGAGGACGATGCAACGACTTTGCTCCCGCTGTTCCCTCAAAAATCCCCAGAATTGAATCTTCATCTCTAGATAATTTCAGAAGAATATTTGGTAAATCGAAAGAATCAAAATTGCCCTGCATGGAGACTTGTATCGGAAACAAATCCCAGCTCCCTCAGACAAACTGTCCAGTTTTGAACCAGCAGGATTTGTCAGTTTGTCCGAACAATGAGACACAGAGCAGTCCCCAAAGCCTCCTAACCCTCTCAGGATTCACTCAGCTAAAACTGCACTCAGCTCAGAACCATGGCAAAAAATCTTTGGCGGCCAAACTGTGCCATTTGAGACAACACAGGCCATTATTCACCTCACAGGTCAACACTTGCCTCAGGGGTGGTAATGACGTCCAAGACAGCAATAACAACGAGAATCCCTGTGACTCTTCCCCTCACCCTGAACCAGTCCCGGGTTGTCAGACGGTGGCTCAGCTGGTCGAGGACGAAGAGGACGTAACATCGGGTGACTGGCTCCATCACTACGATGCATCAGTGGGAAAGACAGTTTACATCAACAGAGTGACAGGACTTAGCAAATATGAGGACCCAGGAGAAGAAACTCAAGTGCGTTGCACATCTGATGTCACCAACATGGCCGTCAGTGTCATCTCAGAAACAGGTATGTAAGTTGAAATAATTTGCAGACTTAACGAGGAATCCTTCAACCAGGGAATCTCTTTTTATTAATGTGGATGTGTAATTAAATGGTACTTTGGAATAGATCCAGTGGCTTCAATGTAATCTTATGGCTCAACTGCAGCAAGTGAGGCATAATAACAGTGATTATTTTACACAATAACATGGTGAAGTTGTTATCCTGGGTTTTGTCTTACACTTGGGTTGTTCAACGAAGACAGAAGTGGAAACAAATAACAGAGAGAGAGTTGGAAAAAAAAGGAGTTTGGATTTAACAGAAACTTTTATGGCTCGGTCGTATTCTGATGTGAACGATGTGGATGAAGCACCTGTCGCGGACGTTTCCAGACACTTGGCAAAGACTTGGAATAACAATTAGAACCTTTTATTGTTGAAAAAGACAACGTCTCGTTGACTGTTGTGATTGTCGCAGTCGCCCCATTGGATTATATTGTAGCTCCTGCTGGGGGCCACAATCTACTGGAGCCATTGTTTTATGAGTACAACTCTTCAACTTCAAAAGCTGAGCTATGTGGCCTATCATGTTCATTTCCATGTTCATGTAGGGATGGAGTACAGGTGTTACCCATTTCAGGCGGATCTGGTTTTGCCCTTCCTGTCCAACTCCAGGACAGAGAGAGTGATTAGCTCAGGGCTTGACGGCAGAGGTACCTCACAGACAGATCAGACTGTAGACTGTAAGGGCCCCAACTCACCCTTCCCGTACAAAGTGATGGATGCCAGCTTGTTTGTGTTTGCACGTGCTCTCGTCTGAACTCAACAGGTGACAGTGGTGAGAACTCGCTTTCTTCAATGTACTCGAAGTGGAGTAATCCCGTGTTCGTCCAGCCTCCCATGGTAATGATGACCTTGATGCATCTGTGAACTTTAGCTTGTTTTTAGTGATTCATAATGGACCGTGTCTGCAGGTGGGCGTGGACATATCGAGCGAACAAGCGGACGGATTGGCTGTGAAGATTCACAACATCCTGTTTCCATACCGCTTTTCTAAGGCCATGATTCAATCCATGAAGGCACGTTTCCCTTTAAATAGTTCAGACACCATTTTTTGTTGGTCATCACTGATATATTCTAACTGCCATTTAATTACTCTATAGGTTATTCAGCAAGTGGATAAGAAGTTCCTTGCCTGTCTTATCAATACACGAGTAGAAGAACCTACAGCACAAGCTGAAACCAAAGGTACAGACCCAAACGTCCCCGTTCTGCCATTTGTTGCTTTACCAATGGTTTATATGTTTTGCATCTTAACATTTAAACGCCAGAAAATCTCCTGGTGCTGGTGGACCAACATGCTGCACACGAGAGAGTCCGACTCGAAAATCTTGTTGCAGGTAAAGAAAAAAACAAAAACAAGAATTAAATTTTGGATTCTAAAGTATGTCAGTGTGATGCTGGTGCCCAACCTGGTGTCTGCTGTTCCAGATTCCTATGAAGACAACCCAAACACACCCGGGGAGAGGCGTCTGCGTTCGTCAAACATTTTGCCTCCTCTTGAGATTGACGTGACGGAAGGGGAGCTACAGCTGCTGAGGTGTGTTCATCAACTGTGCCCTCACCGTTCAGGACCTTTTGTCTGTGCGTCTATTTGCGGCTGTGAAGGACGCACAGGTGTTTTTCTTACTTTTTGTGTAATGAAGTGTTGTCACTGCTTGATGGATTTACTGACACTGCAGCAGCTGGTTAAGGTTTTAACAGCCTGCTGTCTGCTCTGTAGAACAGCCGAGATTCCCGGCAGCAGAGTTTGGCAATGAGGTGAAGGATGGAGGCAGTAAAGATGACAAAAAAAAGGGCTGGGCGCAGTGACGCGGCCTCATCTCACCCCTGTAACTCAGGGCTGTTGCGTAGCACTTCAGCGTGTGTCATCAGTCAGCCGTGTCATTACTCCTGTGCCTGTGTTAATAGTGTAGACCAGATTTCCTGCAAGATGCAGTGGAAAAAGCTTCTGTTTCATCTATTACACCGGAGAAGAAAAGTTCCTGTCATTCGCTCTGTTTTTCTTGGACCCTGTTTTGTCAGAATATTATCTCAGCAGTGCCTCTGTCGTAGAACAGCCTGTAAAGTGCTCCTGGCTGATTTGGGCAGGATGGCGATGATTCCGGTGCCATTCTGTCAGACCCGACCACGCAGCCTCCTGAGGAGCACACAGCCTCTGTCTGTTCTTCACTGACTTCAGCTGACAAGGGCACCAGTTCACATTTTTTTTGCCCCAGTCTGTGAATGTCTTATCATAACATTGATTATAACAGCATTTCACGCACCCTTTCCCCTACAGGTCCTGTCAGGCACATTTCCAGAATCTGGGCTTAGAGGTGACGTTCTCAGAGGCAGCAGACACACACGTATTTGTGGGGAAGGTCCCACTGTGCTTCGTGGAACGGGAGAGTAATGAGCGTAAGCGAGGAAGACCGTCTGTAATTAAACCTATAGTTGAGGTAAAGTGTGTGGAACATCAGTATCTACATTATTGTGCTATCACACATTTAGCTCAGCAATAGTTTGTTTACTTTTCTCTCATTTCAGGAGTACCTTCGAGAGCAGACTGAGGTAAGCATGAGCGTCTAAATTGTTTTCGATGCAGAAACAGCCTCACTGTACGATAAAATGTTCAAATGTCTCGCTCCTTTCACTGTTTCAGCTGCTCCGCTCAGCTGGTCGAGTGAGAGGAACGCTTCCTCTCACTGTGTTGAAGGTGCTAGCCTCCATAGCATGCCATGGTACAGTTATACCCTCCACTGCAAACAGTCTTATATTTCCCTCAGTGTTCAGCTTCTAATCTTAACACGGGTGATTTCTTTACAGGTGCCATCAAATTCAACCACAGCCTGAGCGGCACTGAATGCAACCGCTTGATATCTTCCTTATCCGCCTGCAAGCTGCCCTTCCAGTGCGCCCATGGCCGTCCCGCCATGATTCCCCTGGTGGACATCCTCCATTTGGACAAAGACCAGGAGGTAATGTGATGGAGTAGCATGCTGGACTTCTGATTATATTTATGACGGCACTAAACTCACGTAATAACTTAACATTCTTGTCTCTGCAGGAATTGAAGAAACCAGATCTCCAGAAGCTGAGAAGAATGCATAAAGCATGGGAACTATATGGGAATGGATGAAAAAGGGTTTGTACTGTATTGTGTATGTGGTTTTATATCAGATATTTTTAATTTATTGTCACAAAATGAAATTTTAACAACCCAGTATATGAATTTATTGAATGACGAAAAGGAGTCAAGCAATTTGTTTTCTAAAGCAACTGAATGAGGAAGTAAATAAATAAAGGAAAGTTTAGTATTTAAATTGATTCTAATGTGATATTGTCATTATATGTAAGAAAGAAAATACTGAAATAAACCCTGATGATGTGTGATGCATCATCAGGAAAGTAGAATGTTCATCCCAGCCTTCTATGTGACTGAAAATTAGATTGTTTGTCCTGAAGAATCATCATCATAAAAATAAATAAATAAATAAATAAAAACCCACAATGTGATAATGTGATGCCACTGAAGAGAGGCAACAATGTTTAGAACCTGTTCCAGAAAAAGCAAATGTCTAATTGGGTTAATTATGTCAACACGTTTAATAAACAGCTCTGTCAACTTTGTAGTTTCAGAGGCAACTGGTGGACCACAGGAGAAAACCTCTGCAGCTCTTCAGCTCAAACCTTCAAATGTGTCAGGTGATTTCTATGTGTTCCCATGTCAGCATATTGCTAATATATACAAATACATGGGGAGCACAATGATCTTGAATTCCCTGGTTGCATTATTAAATATCAAGATGTGTTGACAAACACAGGCAGGGCAGGTGCAGAAACTCTGAGGGTATTATAGTAGATGGCGTCTCATTGTTAACGTCTTATCGATGAATGTGACCAAGCACGTCAGGGATGAGGAGGAAACCAGCAGCCTCCCACTGTGGAGCCTCGTCTTGTGATGGAAGTGAAGGGTGGCGATGCTGCCCCCGCCCCCACCCTCTCAGTTCCGGGTCGGCTCACGTGAATCCTACCGCCCCCACATCTCCATCCCCTGCTCTTCACCCCCCCCCCACCCCGTCCTCCCCCTCCTCCCCCCAAGTAAACAATTCAGCAGCATTTCATTATGTCTGCCAGCAGCCCTCGATCCTTATCAGAGGAAAAGACAGTGCTGATGTCTGTCTCTTCCATTTCACCACACGAGCAAGGGCATCCATCCATCGCGGAGGCATCAAAGTCCAGTGCAAAATGTGTTGCAGTGAAATCAGCTTGAATAGGAAGTAAAACGTGATTTTGTATTGTTTTTTTTTGTTTTATTTTTGCCACGTGCCCAGACAATAAGCCATGTCTTCCCTAGGTGACATGAATGCGCCAGAACATCACAGCTGTCTTCACGCAGGAAATGGTTTCATATGTTTATAAATAGGCTCACGTTTCTCACCCCACAAGAAGCCCGATATATATATATATATATATATATATATTTATATTTTTTTTTTG